>RPOG01001053.1:129268-189247 GCA_008086565.1 Thalassoma bifasciatum | reverse complement strand
AACAGCATGTTCTCCATCAGCATGTTCTCTAACAGCATGTTCTCTAACAGCATGTTCTCTAACGTGTTCTCTAACAGCATGTTCTCCATCAGCATGTTCTCCATCAGCATGTTCTCTAACGTGTTCTCTAACAGCATATTCTCTAACAGCATGTTCTCCATCAGCATGTTCTCTAACAGCATGTTCTCTAACAGCATGTTCTCCAACAGCATGTTCTCTGACAGCATGTTCTCCAACAGCATGTTCTCCAACACCACTTTTTTTAAAAAAAAACAGGGTTGTATTGAATACTTTGAAAATGACCGAGGTCTGGTGGTTTTCATGGATGTTTATTAAAAGTTAAAGTGCTCTATTTGTGCTCTATTGCAAACTATTCCTTTTGGTGATTTTCTGAAGAAAAAAATAATAATTATGATAATTAAAAAAAAACAAGTAGTGAGATAAAGATGTAGATGAGAAATAAACCTTACTCGTGGGAAATATGTCAGAATTTTTCATGGCAGGATTAAGACCTGGACTTTAGCATGATTGTTTTAAAGTCAATTATAAACACATGTATAGCTCCAAATATCTCTGAGCTTACAGTCTGAACCATTTTTATGCATGACCTGTTTTCTTTTCTTCAATGTTTCATAACTTTGATTCAGTCTTGTGTCCTCCTTTGGATGTTTTTTTTTTTTCTTTTTAACTCACAGCAACTCACAAAGCACATTTTTGCATCATACCAAATGCAATTTAACATGTCGGCTGTAAAAGTTGTTGAGTGTTTTCAGATTGCAGCAAACTTTAGTTTTATAAAAGTAACCTATGTGCAGTCCTAATTGTTGTGAGACGTTACCAGATATATTTAGGTTTTCAGAAACTATAAATGTACACAATTAGAACATCCATCCATTTTCTTTACCGTCTATCCTGCTATTCAGGGTTGTGGGTGGCTGGAGCCTATCCCAGCTGTCATTGGGCGAGAGGCAGGGTTTAACCTGGACTGGTCACCAGTCAATCACAGGTCTTGTGCAGCCCACAATTAGAACATGAATCATTTAAATGACAAAATTAAGGCATTGTAAGATAAAAGCTGGGGCCCACATGAAAACACACTGTGGGCGAAGATTGGCCTGACTTTACACCATGTTCTTTATCAGCATGTTCTCTCACATGCTGCCGACTGGAACCTGTGTTGTCATGCTGTGATGTCAATCATTGATCAGATACCAGAGAAAGACATATGTTTGAGGTTTGTAATGTGTCACATCTCATGATCACATCTGTTACAGTGAATACACCTAACACATCTCTGAGCTCAAAGGAGTTTCTTTTTTAAACACTTTCAGTTTCTCACTTCCTCTACAGACGGCATGGTATCAGTGCTCTCTGTAGAGTTTAAGGAAGAGAGTGTTTGCAAAAATGATAGAATGACATGAATGCTATGTAGAGGAGATGGTAATTAATTAAATGAATGTCAAGTTTGTTATCCAGAGAACCAGTGAGGAGCAAGGTGAAGCAGAAAGCGGGCCCTCCTTTATGTTGGACAGGAGTGAAATGTATAGAGAGCTTATGCTGTCGTGACTGCTCTTCTATAGAGCAAGTACTGATACCAGGTTTTGGGCTGTTACTGGCCTCATTGATATATCCATACCCATGAAGGCAGTCACTGACACTCAAGGCAAAAAAAGTCATATATGTGAAGTAAAAGTCTTCCTCCTCCTCCTCCTTCCCTGCAGCGGTCTGACATCAACAATATCAACATGTGAACACAATGCAGCCAAATAACATCCTCATATCACTGCAGCATATGGATATGAGAAATATTTCTAAGAGGTGTATTTATTTTTTAAGTTTGAACTCCTCTAATCTGGAAAGATGGGGAGACAGAGTTTTTGACCTATACTGCAACCAGTCACCAGGGGGAGCAGTTTTTGCAGAGACCTCAGTTAGAGCAATATGATTTCCATGTTTTTTACAATCTATGGTCAGATCCTGTTCAGACAGTAAATGAACAAGCAGCTGACAATGACAGCTTCTCTTACCAGAACTTTGACCATTTTTTCTTTGATGTAAGCAGAGACAACCTCAGCTTTGCTAACTTTGATGCTTTGTCAATCCATCATATTTTCCACGTCTGTTCATTTAAAGACTCAGAGAGAGTTGTTGTTTTTCTTTTCCACTTTTGTTGATTTATTACATATCTTAAACCCAGAGAGTGTTTTATTTTGGACTTAATGGCAGAGTTACTGTGCTGCCCTTGAGTAAAAATAAAAGTCTTGGTTCAAAATGATTTATCGTGGTGTTAATAGATGTTTTCTGAATAAGAAGTACTGGTGGTATGAGTACTCAGTATTGGTGATACTCAAAAGAGAGTACTTGGACTGGTATAGGTTTGAATATAAGTGGTATGGAACATCCCTACCCCTCTTTGTCCCAATGTCTGAATAAGATCCAGTAAATGAGATCATTTTGCTGCTATAGTAGAAGACAGAGCATCAAAATAATAATTGTTACGGTTGTTGTTGCTGGCTGGTTTGCTCATGGCCATGTCATGCCTCAATGAAAGAGTGATGCACATGCACAAGTGTGAAAAGAAAAAGGGTTTGCTGTTTCTGTTACGGTAAAGTTTCTGTTTGAGGTTGACTAAAATGCTGTTTCTGTCCAAACGGAGGCCAGAATGCAACAACACCTTTGTGTTTCATCCTGAAACGGTTGTTGTGGAAACAACCTATTAGCTGGTGTCTCTTCAAGGCTCCCAACTCCTTAAACTCCACTACCCAGTAATTAGCCAGCCCTCTAGCCACTTGTCAGGGGCACAGCTATGGACAGACCTTGGTGTTTAAGGCCCATCCCCTAAAGGTGTCATGGACCAGGTAGGAGGTAGGAGGCATTACCAAAAATATTAATCATGTGGTGAAGTGGTCTTTGTTGATCTCTCTGCAGTCTCTGAATAAACTAAAACTCAAGAGGAAGCCAGCAGGAGAAAAAGGTCAAAGTTTGTTTGTTCTGTGTGAGGGCACATTCTCTGATGCTCCATCTGGAAACCAATCAGAACAAAAACAGAGCGTTCACTCTGACACTATTTCTAAAACCCAACTGTCATTGACTTAAAATCTCCACATTAACTTTGCTTACTTTATTTAATTTTGCACCTTTGAGTAAAACTCAGAGGCAGTGAACAATGAAACTGTTTGATTTTGCCGTTCGGGTCGTCAGAAAACAAAAATACTGAAACACAGAGAGTTATTGGTTTTATTCTGCACCTTTGAAAAATTATTACAAACAGTTAATAAACCCAGTCTTCTTTTAAAACTAAAAGTCTGTGGTCAAAATAACCTGTGATGGTGTTAATTGAAGTTTTATGTTTCACTTTATATCAGTGAGTTCTCAGAATGGAGTACTTGTACTGGTATTGGTCTGAAAAAAGTTGTATCACACATCGCTCGTGATAATGATCTCCTGATTTCAGCAAACTTTGTGAAGATGTAGGATGGCACCTTTTGGTTTGTGGATGACTGCAACATATGAATATGTAGAGGTTTGAAAATACACGTTTACTCTGAACATCCATAGTTGTTGCTTTATGTCCATGATTGTGAGATGGGAAAGCAGAATTACCCCTCTTTAAGGGTGGTCACCTGGAACTACAGCTGCTCTGATGGACGGTGGACAAAGCTGATACACTGAGAGTAGAGAGAAGAGGAGGAGCCACACCTTCCTCTGTACTCAGTTGAAATGAACCTTGAAGGTGTTATCAGGTCTTTGTAAGAGTGTGAGAGCTCAGAGCTGCTGGAGTTTGTTACCTGAGCTGAGTTTTTCCTGTGCTGCTGCAGAACTGTGACGTCTGTATCATGTGGATGATGACAAAGATGGAGACTTTCACTCAGACTTCTGTCCTCTGCTTTCTTTAGATTCCCGTGGCGTGCAAGTCCTGTCCGTGTGGTTATGTGTTTATTAGCAGGAAGCTGCTCAACGAGCGCTCTTCTCCAGCCATAGCAGGTAAGACTGAGTCTGCTCAGGGATTTCTGCTTTCATTCACATCTGACAGGGAGATTGTGATAGATTAATCAGGATTAATCAGCGTCACCGATTAATCAACATTGGCAATCATGTAGCCAACATATGAACTTTTATTTTTATCTAATATAAGACTATAATATGGCATTTTACATCATGTCAGTTGCATCTTTGTGAAACAACTATATATGGGTCAATGACAAAAAGAGGGTCTAAAAACGTATTTTTAAAAACTTCTTTGAAAATGGATAAAAANCAGTATTTCAGAGAAATCTACAAACTTTTCCACTTGGTCACAAATGTCATTTGGGCTCCTCTGGCTGATGCAGTTTCCTGTTTCCTGTTTTATTCTCTTCACTTTAAAATAAAAGTCTAATGTTACGGTTGCACCACCCTGACATTTGACAAGGTGAAAATTACGGGACAAAAGTTTTTTAAATTTCTCAACAGCATTAAAATTCTTTTTATTTGCAAAGAATGTTTTATTTAAAAAAGTTCAAGCATAAAATAATGCCACTGTGTTTTTAATTTCCATTTACAATAACTGACATTCAATTTTTAGTCAAATTAATGACACCTATGAACAGTCCTGCCAACGTGGTGGACTGTAAAACCCCCAAACTCCTTGGTTTTGTGTTTTTTTGTACAATATAAAATTATCAAATTTCTACACAAGTTTATTGTGTCCAAAGTTAGAATAAAGAAATTCATGTGATGAAATACTCAATTCATGATGGAAGGAAATATTACACTCAGACACAAAAAAAGGGACGTCACCTCATTGACCCATATGCAGCTGTTAACTCCCATGTCCACCATTAATTAAAGAGTAATATTCAGATTCTCACTTCACTTTATAATGCCATCCAGGATTAACCTGGGCTAATAAATTCACGAGTTAATGTCTTCATCAAAATAATTTTGAAAACGTTCAAAGTATTTTGTTGTAATTTTATTCATTGCATGTTTTGAAAGTAGCTACATTGTTACTTAAAATCTAGTTCAGGCCCTTGCATCAAATGAAAGATGGAACTTTTCAGTAGCCAGTAAATATGACTAATTGATAATACTTAAATGTTTTGGGGAGTGAGACTTTTAAAAACACAGAATGTACTAGTTTTAACACACCTAGCTAAAGTTCCTTGTTTTAATTTTCTTGTGTTCTGCTCCTTTGTCCTGAATCATATTTTGGGTATTATAACAATTTGTGTTCATGTACAGTATATATCCTGTGTATATCAATGTTCTTATTTCATGTGTCAGCCGATACATGAGATATCGGCTTCTTTTTTTTTGCCCCCAGTATCGGCATTGGCCCCAAAAATTCCATATTGGTTGGTCTCTAATCCTCTTTTGTGATGATCTAAATACATCATGTGTTTGTACATGGCTCACAAAGAGATGGTTATCCATTTTTGTTCAGTTAGGTCTGAGAGCTGTTTTCAACTTATTTTTGGGTGTGGAATCCAAAACTGATCTCAGTTTTTCTCTATCACATCAAGTATTTTGAACTATGGGATCTTTGTTTTCTTAAAAAACTCCGGGGAACAATCAGCACAAAAATTTCTCTGGAGTTAGATTTTTGTGCTGATTAAAACTAAAATTAGCATGCTGGTTACAAAAGTCCATTTTTTCCTAGCACCTCATATAAGTGAAATTCAATCAGTGGAATATTGTTTATCTGGAGGGTAAGCTGTGGAGAAAATCTTGACAGGCTAGAAAACAATGACTGCAATTTTGGAATCGGTGTGCCAATTTTAATTTGAATCAGCATAAATATCTAACTGAACAGAATTTTTTTCACATTGTTCCTCAGTGTAATCTGTTGTTCGAACATGAGTGTGAATATCCAGAGAGTCCAGCTCTGACACGTTCTCTAAGACCAGACTCCAACCATGTGTTTCTGCTGCAGACAAACTGGACTTTAAGAGGAGGAGAACGGAGCGTATCCGCAGAGAGAGGATAGATTCCTCCTTAACCAATGACATGGAGAACAGGAGACGACCTCGGGGAAACAGCCAATCAGATCCCATCCGAAGGGGACGTGGGCGACCAAAGACAGTGGGCCTGAAGAAACAGGAAGAGGAGAAAGGTAAAGACAAAGATGACATCACATTTTAGAGAGCAGCTCTGAGGAAACATGACAGAAGTCATGTGTTATGATTTCTGTTTCAGGATGTGAAGTGTAATCTCTCAGTGTGTGCAGAGGGCTCATGTTGTGTTTGGAGACATTTCTGAGCATCTTACTTTAAAGACAAACTCACAGTTCACTCAGCTCTGACAGGAAGTGAAAACACTGATCAGATTCTGTGATCAGGCTAGGGCTGAACGCTTTTAGAAAAAGATCTAATTGGGATTTTTCTTGCAGATACAGCGATTTCAATTCGATCCACGATTTTCTTTAAATCAAACTTTGGTGAAATTTTCATAATGTACAGCAACATTTGAAAACTTGACAGAAAATTACATCAAACCATTGAAACATCCAAAGCTTTTACTCTAATGTGAGGATGAAAATAAAAACTGAAGGTAAGAATTGTTTCTGACTTTGAGATAAAAGGTCAATATTTTTATATGAAAAGTGGAAAATTTAAGAAATAAAGACAAAATTCTAAGACAAAAATCAGTAACTTCCAGAGTTTAAGAAATCAATTTAACATTATGTGAAAAAAGACCAAACTTTTTCATTTAAGGTCAAAATTTTAAGATGCCACAGTCTAAGATAAAAAGTCTAGGTTTTGAAATAAAGGCAATGTTTCAGATAAAGTTTAAATTTTGATAAAAAAAAGTCAAAACTCTAAGACTTAAGTCAAAATTATACAAAATAAATACAAAATTATAGGATAAAAGGCAAAAAAACCTAAAAAAAATTAAAAAGAAGATTTTTAGATAAATAGTTGAATTTTGACTTTTCTCAAACCCTGAATCTAACATCTATTCTTGTTATTTCTGAACTGGACTTTTAAAATTGTATTTTTAGTTATAAAAACTGAAGAACGAAAAGAGCTTTCTTTGACTCTTTTCTTTTAACCCCTTAGTTTCCCACCCAATTCTGGCCTATTTTCCATGCCTATGTTTCAGAGCTTATAACTGGTCAACCATAAGGCCAAAATTCATCAGTGACACCTCATTTGAAAGATATATGTCTCTGGTTTCAGAAAATGTCGTGTTTTCATATGTGGCTTAAATTCATATTAGGATAAATGCAGCTGAAACACCTTTTTTCCCTACTCATTTTTTATACCCTATTTTTTAACATCATTGACTTCAAGATGCTTATGTCAGACATAAATCATCCATCACATCACTTCTACACCGCCTTGTCTACATCCGGGTGAAGTTTGAGCTCTATAGGTAAAACTTTGCAGGAGTTAGAGAGTTTTTAATCCCAGATGAGCACATGTAGCATTTGCGCTATGAACAACGATTATGTAATAAAACGTCTTCGCGAAATCTCGACCGACTTTTTTAGTGCCCCGTGTATTCATTTTACTGAACTTTGTCCTCTCTGTGAAAAGGTTCGCTAAAAATCGTGAAATTATAGCTCCAGGTCACAGACTGTACCGCTCCTGTTGCTCACATCCCTGTGAAGCCTTACGCACAGCTTTGTTTTATACTTTTCAGCAGTCTATCTAGTTACGGCAGGCTCCGTGTGAACGGTACGGTGATTGGCTACTGTACATGTGATTGACAGGGCCGACAGCCAATAAACGGGACAGTTAGGCGGGATTTACGCAGCTCCCTTACTGAGGCTGCGCGGTACAGAAGAGAGCAGCTGTTGTTTACATTCTTCGCTCCAGACATGAAATCTTCGTGTATGGAGTCGGGGACACTTCTGTAGTGAAGCTAAACAGATTATGAAATGAAATATGTCGAGCTTTGCCGGATTCACGTTGAGGAGGAAATGCTATAAGACTGTGGAGCTGCTGTTATTGATGAGAACGGACGCGACAGACAGACGAACAAACGGACTTTACAGAAGAAATTTCACCACTTGGAATAATTTGATGAAACAACACTTTTGATATGTTTGAACTCTGTAATCCTCTGGTGGAAAGGAGAGTGAATATTCGCGGTGCGGGCTGCGGACGTGATGATCGGACCCCAGAACAGGTATGACGTCACCGTTGTTGTGATCGCCATAAGAGCTATACTTTCACTAATTACGTTTTGTCGGACGAGTAAACTGTGAAACGAACGTAGAGGCTGAAACATGAATCGGCTAAGTTTTCTAACGCCGTATAGCATTTTCGTGTTTGACGAGGCGTTACTGTTTACACGTAGATGACGTCAGAGGAATGGCATCTGGGCCCGCACGCGGGCCCACGGGAACTAAGAGGTTAAAAATAATGTAGTGCAAAATATTCTTAATTGTGTCAAGTTAATTAAATAAATACTAAGCAATTTAAAACAAAATTCAACAATCCCAAGGAAAAACAGATTTTTCCCAACAGCCTTACACTCAAGACAGGTGTGTGTGAAACAGCTGACACAACCGATCCTGGGTCAGTCAGGAGCAAAGAAAAATCGCAGCTTTAGCGATCACAATGTTTGAAATTGCGATTTCGATCAGAAAACGATAAATCGTTCAGCCCTACATCAGGCTCATTTCATTCCTCTCACTGGCCCTCATCCATCAGACCCACAGTGCTGTGAAGAAGTGTTTGCCCCCTTTCTGATATTTTTAATTTTGCATGTTCGTCACATCTTAATGTTTCAGGTCAACGAAGTTAAAATGGAAGACAATTATAGCACAAGTAATCACAGAATTCAGTTTTCAAATGAAGGTTTTTACTATTTTTGTTTATCACAATTCAGTTCTCTAGGCCCGCCCAGGCCTGAGTACTACCACACACCTGCTCTCAATCATGAAAATCACTTCAACAGGAGCTGCCTGACAAAGTCAAGCAGACCTAAAGATTCTCATAAGATAAAAAACATGCCAAGATCCAAAGAACATCTAGAACAAATGAGAGAGAAAGTAATTGATATCTATCAGTCTGGAAAAGGTTTTAGAGCCCTCTCCAAGTAGGGCTGAGGGATATATTGAATATACTCAATGTATCACATATCGCTGCATGTACGATGTATAAAACAACAGTATCACGACCGTAGAGTATAAATTAAGCAGTAAATGTTTTGAGACATCAGTTTGTAAATCTCCTGTGTGATGATTTGCTTCTTTCAATCTCTGCTGGTGCTCCTCTCACTCCCCTGCCCATCCAGAAACCTCTTCTGTGCATGTGTTTTTGTATTAGGAGAGGAGTCAAAGAAACAAAATATTGATAAGCTTAACTTAATTAGATTTTCCCTTCTCTGCTACAAATTGTAGAAATCTAACTGAAAGGTCTGCTTGAATCAATACATTAGTGTCGATTTATACGTTAAAGGGTTGAATTTAACATTTATAAAGTGAATGAGAGGAGAAATCAGAATATCCTGACGTATACTGTGTATCGTGACCTCAAGCTGAAGCGAACTTGGGTTCTGCAGCAGGACGATGATCCAAAACACAGCAGCAAGTCCACTGCTTAAGAAAACCAAAGTGAAGACTTTTGAGGAGCCTCATCAAAGTCTGAACCTGGGTACGACTGAGATGTTATGGCGTGACCTTAACCCTTTGAGACCTGAGCGCCAAATGCCTGCCTGGACTATTTTGCTTGTCTTGACCATAAAACAGTCAAAAAATGTCCTGTGACTAAGTGCTCAGGCCCATTTTCCTGGCATTTTTTAAACTTTCAATATCTGGTGTTATTTCAGATTTACTGCATGTTATGTAAGAGAAAAACACTCAAAACAGAAGAAAAACAGGAACAGAGAATTGGATGTTAGAGGTTTAGTGAAGAAAAAAAAACGCTTCAAATGAACGGATTGAATAAATTTTAGTAGAAGTTGAAAATTTGAACATTAACAAACATATGTCCAAAAACGTTTATGAGATCTTTTTCTCTTGTTTTGTAAAAAAAGAGGTATTTGACAGCATCAGCAGATCCTCCACACAGCATCTCTCTTTGCATAAAAGCCACGGAAGGATGTTTTCTCCTCTTTGTGACATCAAATCTGAATCTGAAAAGAAGAGGAGAGGAGAACAATATTCAGCCACTCACGCCTATTATACAGTACAAGAAAAGCATAGTACCATATTTATAAAGACTGGCAACAACACAAGCCTCAGCTCATGCTCACACAGCACAAAGAAGACTTGAAACACATTTCTGAAACTGCAGAAACACATCATGCGTTATTTTGTGCACAATGCGTAAAATACACATATTCATGCAGAACAAACACAGGATGTTTCTCCATTCTAAAAGGTTACTATGTGTCGTCAACATTGAAATAAATTCATATTGTACAAGTCAGACACAGTAAATCCTTCTAAAAAAGTCACCACACAATACAAGGATCAAATTACACATGAAATTATGTATATGAGGTAAAAAACTAGACAGAAAGAGCTTCATTCACCCTGACAGTCATCCCATCTACTGTTACCTTTTCTCACATGAAGTTGCTCCTTCAGTTGCTCCTTTTTTCTCCGGGTCATGCAGAAGCTTTAGAGGAAGTTTTATAACTGGCGATGATTCTCTTCTTGGCATTTGAAAAACTCTGCTTTGTTTTCTCTGAGCTTCCCTCTCATCCTTCTGCTCCGTGGTCTGTGTGTTTATTCACGGGTTTCCTTTAACACCTGAGTGAAATTACCGCAATAACAACATATTGGCTGTAAGGGCAATGTCTCAGCTTTCAGAAACTGTTGGATTTCCTTTTTTTTTTTTTTTTGTGCGAACCATGCAGGAATAAAGGACATTTAAATGCAAATGTGTTGGTGCTGACACATCTGGACTTAAAGAAGGGTTAAAAAGATGGTTCATGCTGGGAAAGTCTCCATTGTGGCTGAATTTCAACAGTTCTGCAAAGATGAGTTCGTCAAAACTTCCCCTCAGTGCTTTACAGGACTCGTAGCAAATTGTTACAAATACTTCATTGTGGTTGTTGGTGGCCAAACAAGTTATTAGGTTTAGGAGAGTCACTTATTCACACAGGACTGTTTAGGTTTGGATTATTTTTCCATAATAGTAAAGACCTTCATTTAAAACTGCATTTAGTGTTTACTTGTGTTTTCTTTGTTCTATCCATAAATTTCTTTGCTCTGAATCATAAAGTTGTGACAAACCTGGAAAAAGTCATCTGTCCTTACAGTCTCTCTCTGTTTCATGTGTCCACAGAGAAACAGGAAAAAGAAGTGGATATCTATGCAGGTCTCTCTGATGAGAAAGCATTTGTGTTCTCTGTGGCTTTGGCTGAAATCAACAGAAAGATCCTGGGTCAACAGCTCATCCTATAGACGATCACCTGGAGACAGAACTGATGAGAGTCACACTGTCAGTCAGATGGAGACAAGACGTGACTGAAGCTGGAGCTGAATGTGAAGAGGATGAGGAAGGAAGGAAGGATTCTGATGAAGCGTCAGACTGAGGCCTATGTGGTCTTCAGACATTCAGACACCAGTTCCTGAATCAGATCAAAGTCTGTTTGATCTTTTAACCTCACAGCTGATTTTTAAAGCAGGGAAAGCAGGGGTTATTTGTGTTACATAAAGTACATGGGAGTGTATGAATTCATCATATACTGTGTTAAGGAGGCCTTTTAGTATAAACCAGTGAAAAGCTTTCAAGAAATGTTTATGTGAAATGTTGAAAATGGGCTCATTGATGTGTGTTTGAGGGACAGAGGGGCCTGTGTGTGGTCTCTTCACAGAGTCAAGATAATTCAAAGTTTATCCATGAAATAAAGACAATTCTATTGTTAAGTCCTGGTAGTAAATGTCCTGTTACTAATGGGATGTTCCACTGTGTACCTGAGTGAGAGCAGCGTGTCTGGGATGTTTGTTCTTACCTGAGTTAAACAGTCAGATATGTCAGTGGACATGAAGCACGTACATTAGACAAATAATCTGTCCATGTCTAAGTAACAGCTCAGCTCCTACAACAACCCTAGGTCCCATGAATTTGGATGTTGTGTAAAATGTAAATAAAAACAGAATACAATGACTTGTAAATCCGGTTTAAGCTATATTCAGTTGAAAAACCCTACAAAGAAAAGATATCTGTTGTTCAAACTGATCAACTTCATTTATTTATTTATTTTTAATTTTCACTCATTTTGAATTTGATGGCAGCAAAAGGTTCTTAAAAAGCTGGGACAGGTTCATGTTTCCCTCTATGTTACATCACCTTTCCTTCAAAAAAGGTTCTTAAAAAGCTGGGACAGGTTCATGTTTCCCTCTGTGTTACATCACCTTTCCTTCTAACAACACTCAATAAGTGTTTGTGAAGTGAGGGCACTAATTGTTGAAGCTTTGGGGCTGGAATTCTTCCCCATTCAGTCTGGGGTCTGTGTTGTGGTATTTTGTGCTTCATAATGTGCCACACATTTTTAATAGGTGACAGGTCTGGACTGCAGGCAGGTCAGTCTAGTACTTGATCTGCTTGAATTCTACAGCAACCTGAAAGACCATTGCGGTCATGTTGACTGCTCAGACATTATTTGCATAGAAATTGGATAATCAATAAAAATTCTAAGAATGAATTGATGGAAAACACACCGGGACACAAAATGAAAATGATAATGAATGAGAGCCAGATAAAACTTTTTGATAACACCTAAAAAATCACCCTCTGAACTTCCTCCTCTTTCAGATTATTTGTAGTTGAGGCACTGAAGCAAGACTTAAGCCTTCATATCTGTCACTATGAGCTGTTAGTTGTCAATTTTGCCTCTTTTAAGCTTTGAGTGAGCTTTATCTATATTTTAGCTTCACAGAGCTTAAAAAAGCAAACAACGGGGAAGAGAGTGGGAAAATATAGTAAATGGTGAAATATGACACCCCTTGTAAAAAGCATGCAGTCATGCATACTAATAGGTTAATACTCAGATCTCTCATGTGATTTCAATTTTTAATTATAAAACAATGTTAGAATGAAATGAACACTTGTGAGGAAAAATAAGTGTCCGATTGGTGCACAGGTTTTATCTGAACAAAGTCATAACATTGCACATTTTTAAAACAGTCAAAATAACTGCTTTAGAAGCTGCACTCTTTTACTATGAAGCCACGCTGTTGTAACAGGAGCAGAATGTGTCTTTGTTTCATTGTCTTGCTGAAATAATCAGGGACGTCCCTGAAAAAGACAAAGTGTCTTGAATGGCAGCAGATGTTGCTCCAAAACCTGTTTGTACCTTTCAGCATTAATGCTGCCTTCACAGATACTGGGACAGTTACCCATGATGCCATGGGCACTAACACACCCCCATACCATCACAGATGCTGCTTTTGAACTTTGCACTGGAAAATATCCTTATTGTCCCTTTATCATTTATATAAAGTAATTTACGACAATAAAGTAATACATTTACAAGGATAAAGTTGTAGATTTATAAGAACGATGGGATATTATTCTCGTGAATAATAGCTTAATTCTTGTAAATTTAAAATTTAATCCTCATAAATTCATAACCTTAGTCCATTGAATGTATGACTATATTCTCATAAATTTATAACTTTATTCTCGCAAATGTTTATCTTTATTCTTGTAAATGTTTAACTTTATTCTCATAATTGTTTAACCTTATTCTTGTAAATTTACAACTTTATTCTTGTAATGCTCGTAAATTTAACAGATTAAAATAGAAAATCTTTTTTTTTTTTTTTAACGCGGACATTATCCACCGCTTTACTTTATTCATTTATTTTTTTCTGAACTGTGATCATCTGAACACCTTTAGTGTACAGTTGGTGGCACTAGTGTTGTGGAACTCTAATATTAACCCTTGAAGAAGAAGCATAGACCGGAAGTGATGTAGAAAACATGGCGCCGCCCTGTGCGGACGCTTGTTAACCAACAACATTGAGAGTTTCGGGTGATAACAGGGACAGAAATCAGAGCCGGGTCTGGAAACTTCGTTTATCAGGACTCTGAGGCAAAGCGACATCTGTTGACATGTGGACGAACCAGACTTCAGTGAGAGTGTGTGTGAGAGTGTGTGTGAGAGCCCTTCACCTGCTGCAGCACCGCTGTCCACGGAGTGTGTGTGGGGTGCGAATGGACAGGGGGGCTCACCGGGGACAGGACCGAGGACCCAGGCACCTCTGCCGGCTCATGTCGTCATCAGGACCCCCGTGGAGGCTCCTGTTCTTCGGCTCTGATCAGTTCGCAGTGGAGTCTCTGAAGGCCCTCACATCCAGCAGGTACAGCTCACACAGGCAGTGATGAAGCAGTTCTGAGGAAACTGTCAACATATGGTATACTGAGAGAAAACAAACATGTAAACAAACAGCATCATAACAACAAGGATCACACTGAAGAGAAAAACAACACATGGCACTGACTGACGCAGCTCTCCAGTTTGACCCCATCATCTCTCTGTGATTTTTTAGTCACAAAGTTCACAGTGTGAAATCTGAACACCTAGAGAAGGACTCAGATCAGTAAACATAAATGAGCCACACGCTGCCTGTGCAGGCACTCTTGGTCACTGTTTTTCACATACTGTGATCTTTAAGTATGTTAAAGTACTCATTTCTCTTTATCAAAGTTCTACTGACATCCTCCTTTAGCCCATAAATCAACTCCCCCTCCTCCTGTATCTGTTTGTAGGAACTCCAGTGCAGAGTTAGTCCAGTCCCTGGAGGTTGTTACCCTGCCTGGTGCTGTCCCAGTGAAAAGGTTTGCTCAGCAGAACTGTCTCCCAACTCATAACTGGCCTCCCAATAACGTGGACGGACGCTTTGATGTCGGAGTGGTGGTGTCTTTTGGTTGTTTGCTCCCGCAGAGACTCATCACCAAGTTTCCACAGTGAGTGCCTGTGTTTGTTGGAGTTGTGTTTGATCTTGGAATCAGTCATGTTGTGTCAACCCCTAGCAAAGACCCTGTGAGTGGCTGAAGTTCAGTTCACACTCTCTCACTCTCAGTGTCTAACTCTCAGTGCCACTATCAAAGCCACTGTCCCTGTGTCCACTCATTTTGTCTGTCTCTATGTTTCACCCTCTGTCTCACTCTATGTGCTGCTCTCTGTCTCACTCTGTCTTGCTCTCTGTCCCACTTTTCATGTGTCACACCCTCCCCATGTCTCTCTCACACCCTATCATACTCTTTGTCAATCTCTTTGCTACTCTCCCTGTCTTACTCTCTATGCCTCACTCCCTATGTCTCACTCTCTTTATGTCTCAATCTCTGTGCAGCTCTTCATGTCTCACTTTCTAAGCCCCTCTCTTTGTCTCAGTTCGTGTTCTTTCCCTGCCTCTTTCTCTCTCTCTCTGTGCAACTCTTGGGTTGTTATAACCTCCCTGCGCCTTATTCTATGTCTCACTCTTCATCTCACAGCCTGTTACACTCTGCCAATCTCTGTGTCTCACTCTCTTTGTTACAGACAGTGTCACGCTTCATGTCTCTTACTCTCTCACACTGTACCAATTTCTGTGCCACAGTAAATCTCACTCTCTATGTTCCCTCTCTTTGTCTCACTTTCTAAACATCTCTCTCTCTCTCTGTAACTCTTAATGCCTCCCTGTCCATGTCACTCTTTGTCTCGATTTGTCACTCCATATTCTCTGTGGCACTCTCTGTGCAAATATCCCTGTCAGACCACATGTGTCTCACTCTCTGTGTCATTCCCTGTGTCTCCATCTCTATGTAACTCAATGTCACAGGTTGTTTCTCACTTTGTGCAACTTTCACTGTTTCTCACCCTCTGTATCATTCTCTGTGTCTCACTCTCAACAATATTCAGTATCACTTACTGTGCCTCTCTCTCATTCACTCTCTCTGCCACTCTCCCTGTTAACACTCCCTGAGTGAATATCTGTTTTGCACTCTCTATGTCCCTCATTGTGTCACACCCTGTGTCTCCTTCTCTTTGTAACTTAGTGTCACCCTCTGTTTCACTCTCTATGTCACTCTCTGTTTCTTTTCACCCTTTCTGTAAATCATTGTCACTCCCCGTGTCTCACTCACTGTGCTTTGCCAGCCGTTCCTCACTCTCTGCATCATTCCCTGGGTCTCACTCTCTACATAACTCAGTGTCACTCTCTGTGTCTCTCTCTGTCACTCTCTTTGCCACTCCCCCTGTTCCTCACTTGCTGAGTTAATACTTGTGTTTTACACTCTCTGTCCCTCATTGTGTCACTCCCTGTCTCACTCTCTATGTAAATCATTATTACCTTCTGTGCCTCTCTTTTTCACTCTCTGTGCCTCTCTCTTTTTCACCCTTGATGCCTCTCTCTCTCTTTCACTTTCTGTGCCACTCTCCCTGTTCCTCACTGCGCAAATATCTGTTTTGCACTTTCTATGTCACTCTTTTTGTCACTTCCCTGTCCCACTCTCTGTGTAACTCTGTCACCCTCTGTTTCTCTTTCTGTTTTTTTTCACCCTCCATGTATTTCAGTGTCTCACTCTCTCTCTCTCTTACAGTGGGATTTTGAACGTCCATCCCAGCCTGTTGCCGAGGTGGAGAGGTCCAGCTCCTGTCTTCCACACCATCCTACATGGTGATGCTGCAACAGGAGTAACCATCATGCAGATCCGTCCTGACAGGTGAGCTCAGCAGCTATCTGAGCTTTCTGACTGAAATATGACAAAGCTTGAATAAATGAAGACCGTCTTTACGTGCAGGTTTGATGTGGGTCCCATTCTGAACCAGGAGCTCCAGCTGGTCCCTGAGAACTGCACAGCTGATGAGCTTGGAGCCATCCTGGCGTCTAAAGGAGCTCACCTGGTGAGTGTGAGGAAGAGCTCTTGAAGTCACCCCCTGGTTGTTTTCCTAACAGGACAGATGCATGTGTGTTGTTGTTTGCAGCTGATCGACACGTTGATGACTCTGCCTGAGAGGATGATGAAGAAGAGAGAGCAGGCACAGACAGGTGTAACCTTTGGTGCGTAAGTCTGGACAACAAAGAGTCATGCTCACCTTAAACACAGAGTCACTCCTTCAGCTCACTTCTGATGTTCCCCTGCAGCACCAAAAATCAGTCTATCCATGAGCTGGGTGGTGTGGGAGGAACAGACGTGTGAGCAGATTGGTCGACTGTACCGGGCCATCGCATCACGGGTAATGTGAGCTGATCTGACAGAGTGAGAAGACTTTGTTGAATGTCACTTTAACAACTTTTTCCTGTCATCAGATACCTCTGAGGACCACATGGATGGGCAGGACAGTGAAACTTTTCAATCATGTGGGACGATGTCACATTTCACTGTCAGGTATGGTTCACAGAGTTTGATTGATGCGTGTGTTTGGATGTTAGACCAGCTGAGTGTTGATATACTTGACTGTCACCAGTTCAGCATGTTGGAATGATGACATCAGTGAGTGAGCGAAATTTACCAAAGATGATAAAGGTGCAGTTCACCAAAGATGGGTTGTTTCTGTGAACAGCAGCAGAAATGAGGTCTCATATGTCCTCACTATCCCAAGGTCTGTTTGACAAAGCAAACTGCTGAATATATTCAGGCACAAACACGCCCATAAAGCTGTATTGTTCTATGTAGTTTTCTGCAGTTTTCGCCTGATTGTTGTGGAACACTGCGCTGATCTAAAAAAGCAAAATGAAATGATCAGGAGCAGAGATTGTATAGTGACTGGGAGATCAGAGAGTTTAGATTTCACAACTTTAGACGTGGTTGAACAATCTACAGAACTAATTTAATTGTGATTATTTTTCCCTATGTTACAACTGTGGTTAATTGTGCTGTTATTTTTAGGTTCCTCATCTTATCCCTCATCTATGTTATTGTCATTTTGAAAAGGAAAACACATACGTCTGGGCTGAATGATTTGCAAAAATAATCTAATTGCAATTATTTTTCCCAGTATTGCAATTGCAGGTTTTTGGTACAATTTTTTCTAGGTCCCCAATCCTATGGGTTTTAAAACAAACACGTAATTAGAAATGAACATTGACACTAATTATGGCAAAAACCCATGATATTCCCTTTTTTGCTGCTCATGAATGTTTTTTGCCCATTTGAGTTACTTTTCACTTTTTCCCAACATTTTTGGACCATTTTTACTCATTTCTGACTAGTCTTTTTGTTTTATCCCAACTTTCTTGCCATTTTTGTTGCATTTGGCTATTTTTATCACTTCTCACTGTTTTTTGGTCACTTATTTCCACATTGCTGCTGCCCTCTGACTATTTTCAAGGTTGTCCCAGAATGTTCTTGTCATTTTTTTTGCCATAGTCAATTTTTGCTATTTTTCAGCACTTTTGGACAAGTTTTTTTTGCCACTTTACGAGTATATTCAGAGTTTTCTCCAATTTTTGCTGCTTCTTGACACTTTTTGCTCCCAGTAACATATTTTTCATAATATTTTATTTTATTTAAGGGTGCCTTTCATGGCACTCAGGGTCACCTTACAAGAATAAAAGTGCATTAAAAGAGGACTAAAACAGATATAAAACAAGCAACACAATAAAGTGCAATACAAAACAGTGCAATGGTTGGTGAAAGGTCAGAGGGAGTGGGCAAGCTTGAACAGATGGGTTTGAGTCTGGTTTTGAAAAGGGGTGAGGACACAGTGTTGCGGAGGTCAGGAGGGAGTGAGTTCCATAACTGAATTATTGCTGCTTCTTGATGTTTTTGCCATTTTCACCACTTAGATTGTCTTGCAAGACAAAGTTTCTGACTCTAGCTAAGGAAATATTGAACTGTCTGTGGTAAGAATATTGCAACAGGTCACATTGCAATTAAAGTTAATTTACAATTAATTGCCCAGCCCTAACATGCGTGAGGGAAAAATTGGGATTTTTGTACAGAAAAAGCTACAAAAGGAACGCTGTTCACAAGTAAAAGTAAAAGTCAAATATTAGAATGTCATGAAAAAGTGTAGTATTTTTATCATTCATTTCAGAAAGAGGAACCCAGATATCGATATAGAGTCATTATACATAGAGTGAATTATTTCAAGCTTTTGTTTCTGTAAATGCTGATGATTATGGCTTACAGAGAATGAAAACCCAAAATTCAGTGTCTAGGAAAATTAGAATATTACATAGGATCAATAAAAAAGGAGATTCTTAATGGAAGTGTCAGGCGTCTGTAAAGTTTTGCTACTTTCTGACATTTTTCCAAGTTTTCTCCAAATTTTTGCCCCTCTTCACCCATTTTTGCTGCTTTTTGACCACTTTTGCCACTTGAAATGTTATTTCATTGCTATTTCTTGCCACTTCTGCCATTTTTCTCCACTTAGTTTGTCTCTCTTGCAATGGAAGTATTCAACAGTTTGTTTAGTATCACTGGTGTAGAGCAGAAAACATCTACAAAAACTATCCTGTGATTGTTGACAGATGAAAGGAAGAAGTCGGTCCCTGGCACAGTGACTTATCTGAAGGAGTCCAATGTTCTGGCCGTCTGTTGTAAGGTCTGTGGGACCAAACAGGGTCTTTTCTGATGAAATGAGATTTTAATCTACTTTTCTCTGGTGTCTCAGACACAGTTAGACATCAATCTTTTCTTCCTCTTCTCCTCCTCCAGGATGGCTGGGTGGGCTTTAAAGAGGTGATTCTTAAGAAGAAGCTGACAGCAGCTGACTTTCATAACGGTTACCTGCACCAGGCAGACAGACACGTGTTTGTCAGCAGAAAACCTTCACCTGAAGACCATCGAGTTAGAGGGAACTCAAGTTTGTGACACCCACAAAGATTTTATCAGCTTCGTTTAACTCTTGTCTGTTTTAGGACATGGTGAATTCATGAGTTTGTTTCATATAATGTATGAATTAATTTGAAAAAATAAACACCAGAAAAATATCTTTGTCCCTGTTCATTTTGAAACGTTGATCTTAAACTGGTTATCTTCATCATACTGACTCTTTGTGAGGATCACAGATAAATGATTGAAGTTTAACCTGGAGAGAAAACATCAGGAGATTCAACCTGGACTTTATTCATTTTACAAGAAAAGAAATAAATGTCTAAAAATACAACAGCAGATGCACAAAAATGCACAAAAAATAGCACTGTGACTTTACTGATATATATCAGCCTACCTATGGAGAGAATTTTGTCTTGTATACATATATAAATATAATTTCAGAACAGAACTGTGATTTCAAAAATGTATATCAAACATTTATCAGTTGTATGTTGATAAATTCACAATTTTTTTATGGTCCTAAATTTCACCCTCACTGACCACAGATTTGTCTACATTACATGAAGTTTTGTTTGGATTTCTACATAACTCTCATGGGAAGGGCCCCCTCTGAAAGATGCAAGAAGCCTCCTGATTGGTCAGTGTCACTCAGAGAAACGCTGGGTGTTTGTTTTGTACTTTCATTCATGAACAGAATACTCTCAGTGGTCGTGTGTTTCTCTTGACAAATTTTGACAAGCTGCTTTTAGTAAAAGTGTTGTTATTGGTATTGATATTTATAATAATAGTAATAATAATAATTTGCGGTTATTACTTCCTATTGCAATTGCAATTTTTTTTTGTGCAAATATTTCTAGGTTCCCATCGTATATGTTTTGAAAAACAAATACATTGTAGGACATGAAAAGTGACATTATTTATGGCGCAACGACCCACTGAGACTTGTGACTGCCTTTTGTCCACACCAGGTTTTGCAGCAGAACCTCAAATCTCTCTGTGAAACACTGGCTGAAGTTTGATGTATGAAGTGTTGTATTATGGATTATACCAAATCTCAGAGTAACACAGGGACCTGTTACTTCATACCTCAGATACCCTCCCCAAAAACATGTTTAATACGGGTGATAACTTCTAAAGAAACAGTCTTTTATTAGCTCTAACACCCAACATTCAGCCCTTGAATTCTCTGCTGGAGTTAAGAGCAGACTCACAGCCGGTGTCGGTGCCCCCCACCCCCCACCCCCCCTGCTGTCAGTGCTAACGGTTCAGGGAGCCTGCTGCCATTTTACATGAAGAGCTAACACTAGCTAATTGTCAGAAGTGACTGTGTGAACCTGAACAGAGTTTACACGGGTTCAGAGAACAGCACAGGGCTCACAGACTCCCTCTAACATTAGCCGTGTCAAACACAGGTGAAACACACGGGTCTGTAGAGAGAAGGGTGAGTTTGTTTAAGTTCTCCCAAAGCTAATGTAGCTAGCTCATGTTACCATAACATACTCAAGGTGCTGCAGCTGTGTGTGTGTGTGTGTGTGTGTGTGTGTGTGTGTGTTAGCCTGCTCATTAAACTACCACAGCTGCCTCCTTATGTGCTTTTATATGAGGTCTTGGATGTGAAATGAGCCCCAGTTGGGGGTATGATGGATGACAGTTGACATCATGTCACAGTTGTTTGGTTGCATAACTATGTTGTGATGTGTTCCTCGGATGTCCCGAACCTGCTGCAGACTCTGAGGTCTGGAGAACTTTCTCAAGGTTTGTAGAGATTTTTAGATGTTTCTAAAGGTCTGCGAAGGTTTGTAGAGGTCTGTCGAGGATTGTCAAGTATGCAGAGATTTTGTAAAGACTATAGGTGTTCGTAAAGGTCTGTACTCTCTAGAGATTTGCAAGGCTTTATAGGTGTTTGTCAAACTTTTTAAGGTCTAAGTAGAAAGCATTTGCAAAACTTTGTAAAGGTTCCCAGAGGATTTAGGCTGTTAGTAGAGCTTGAAAAGGTTATGGGGTTTAAGGTTTGTGGAGGTAAAGGTTTGATATGATTCACAAAGGTCTGTAAACGTTTGCATATTTTATTTATTTATTTTTTTCAAAGGACAGTTAAGAGGTGTATAGAAATTTGTAGAAATTTGCTGTCAATACAGCTTGCACCATCCTCTCATCTTTACCAACTTTATGAGAACATAACCTTGCTTTAGGGATTTGTTTGTACTGTCAAAAATGCCATGACCCCCACTACAGAGCCATGTCTATTTTTATTTATGCTGTGATCTCCACTACAGAGCCATCTCTGTTATTAATACAGTGATCTCCACTACAGTGCTATGTTTGTTTTGTTAATGTAGTGATCTCCACTACAGAGCCATGTCTGTTTTTATTTATGCTGTGACCTCCACTACAGAGTCATCTCTGTTGTTAATGCAGTGATCTCCACTTCAGAGTCCTGTCTGTTTTTTATTAATGCAGTGATCTTCATTATAGAGCCTTGTCTGTTTTTTATTAATGCTATGATCTCTATGATCTCCACTGCAGAGCTATGTTTGTTATTAATGCTATGATCTCCATTACAGAGCTATGTTTGTTTTCTAGGAATGCACTGACCTCCACTACAGAGTCATGACTGTATTAAGCTGGTAGAGGTGTTGCCTGTAGGCCTGAACATCATGTCCAACGGGATTTAATTTTGGTCCTTGTTCTTTCTTTTTTCTTTACTCTCTGAATTGATTAATAACATTTTGTACTGCAGTTGGTGATGGTGTCCTGTAGCATTCTACATGCTTCAATTCAGTAAATTTCAATTTCAATTCAGTAGCTTGAGGACTGCATAAACCAGAAGAGGCATATAACATCTGCCTGAATGACAGCTGCTGCTTAAACCTCTGATGTAGCCTCCCTCTGCTAACTTGCTGGCTGGTAGAAGTGCAGAAGTTTGTTGCCTTTATATTGAACTGCTGACTGTGGGACTCAGGCCTTATTATCTGCTCTGGGATATCTCTAATGTTATCATCATGGCTGATTTATATGTTTCTGTGTTTTAGTGTGAAGCCCTGGATGGAAAGCCTGGAACCTGAAATCCTGTATGTGTCTCCGGAGCAGACTGGTCAATCCTCACTCCCCCACCCCAACTCTGAGGCCTCCAATTTGGCTCTAGTGGGGTAAGGAGCAGTCAGCCCTCTGCTTTTTGATTGATCATTTCTGTGAGAGACTGCATGATTAAGTACAGGTACCAGGTGAAGAGGTGGAGTTGAGGTGGGACATGACGACAGGGTACTCACCTGTCAGTGAAGGCAGCCATCACCTTATACAGGCAAAATTTGTCCGTTTCATAACTTGAAAATAGCGAGGTATATAAAAAATGTGATTATCTGTAGGATCATTTCAAACTGAAATCATTTTGTGAACTAAATTTTTCAGCATGTTTATTTCTGCTGTAAAGATGAACTTTTTGAATGGGTGTGAATGTAGTTTCTGGTGCCTTGAGCCAGCCTCATGGGCCCTTGAAAAAATGCAGTTTTTAAGATTTTTCTACATAGGCTTATCTATATCTAAAGACTGGAGGTTGCTTCTTGAATATAAGACTTCAGAACACCTCTTTCTGCATTTAATTGCACAGATATGAACATGTGCATCTCATTACAGGAGAGCATGATGGAAAAGTCACTTAATTTCAGTCATTCAATTGAAAACCAGATAGATTCAGTTCTATATAGAGTGAAAAATATGAAAATAAAAATAGTATCTCATTGAATTAGAATTATGAAACCAATAAAAGCCGATTTTTTTCATACAGAAATGTGGGCCCTCTGAAAAGTCTTTTCATTTATATTCAATATTGGTTGAGGCCATGAATTCCTGCAGCAGTGTGGTGAGCCACGGAGGAGGTTGGCCTGGAGCTCTGCTGAGGTGTCATGAAGCTCAGCTTGTTTTGATAGCACCTTTTAGCTAGGCTGTGCTACTAGGTCTGGAGTCTCCCATCTACCTCCCAACAATACCTAAAAGATTCTCAGGGTTCAAGTTCATTCAAACACATCAATATCATGGTGGCTTAACCAGCTTTGGGTGGTTTAGGCATTATTGGCAGGTGCCAAGTCCAGCTGGAAAGGGGAACCAGCCTCTCCGTGTAGCTCAACAGCAGAAGAAAGCAAGAGTTCAGTGCTTCAGTCCAGAATTTGAAACTCATCACATGACCTTTTCTGTCTGCTCATGATGGACTGTTACATTTTGCAGTGCATAAGGCAGAATAGTGTTGGTTCAGCTGCTCAGCCTGCAGAGGTTAAAAAAGGCAGTGTGTCAAGGTAAAGCTGTGAGTGTCCATGCTGTGCTTTATGCTTTAGTATGTGTGGGTAGAAAATAGTCCCTGAGCAGGATCATAGGCCTGAAAAACTGTTGTGTTGAAGCTGCAGCACAGCAGACCATCTGTAGCTGGGGCTGTAACTCTGGTTTACAACTGCTGCCATAAGGCTATAATGCTCATCTGCCTGGATGTGATGAAGTAGGGACAGCAGACTTTTAGGTGGCGAGGTTCTGCAGTACCTTGATCTAGAAAATGGAGATCAAGTCGGCTGTGACTTGTAGTGTGTGGTTTTTGGATGTTATGAACCTGACACCCCACACAGACTCTTTCACATGTCATGAAATGTGTTTCACTTCCATCTGGCTGTTTTGGGAGGGCTGAACATAAAAAATCTCAGAGGGTGATTTGACAAACATTTGACTTAACGACAGGAGCTTGACAGGCAGCATCAGCATGTGAACAAGTGTAACTCTTGCAGGTTCTGATAAAAATAATTTGCGGATTGAGAACCTTTGCTATTTTAAAGAAATGACTGGTTGTGATTTAAGTACCGTTACAGCTACAGCTGCTCTCATAAGTTTACATACCCTGGCAGAGTTGATAATTTCTTGGCCATTTTTCAAAGAATATGAATGATAACACAAAAACGGTTCTTTGGTTAGTGGTTGGGTGAAGCCATTTATTAAAAAACAACTGTGTGTTCTCTTTTTGAATCATAATGACAACAGAAACTTCCTAAATGACCCTGATCAAAAGTTTACATGCCCCCCCCCCCCCGTTAACATCAATGACAGCTTGATGTCTTTTCTCCTTTTTATCCAAGGAACTGAGGATGCCAGTAAGCAGTGTTCAAACTCTAATTAAGAAGTGAGGAAGGGATTCTACTGAAACCAAACCACAGTCAGGTAGACCAACAAAAATTTCAGCCACAACAACCAGGAAAATTGTTTGGAACGCAAAGAAAAACCCACAAATAACATCTGCTGGGAAACAGGACTGTCTGTAAAAACATCTTTTCTAACATTTATGGTTTTGGGTTACAACCCAAAATTTAAATTTTCAAACCGGTTAGAACCAAAACATTTTATTCCTGAATTAGTTAATATGATTCTTTGTAAGCAATAGGACTTTAAATTTGTTGGTTTAACAGTAGCACTTTTAAATTGGCTCTTATTTTTCTCTCCAAACACTACAATTCACCAGGCCTTTGCATTTTTAGGGTTGACATTAACTGACCATTGGCCACTGACCTGGAGGGCAGGTGTCTTGATTTGTTTACAGAGAGAAAAAATTCATTTCTACAAACAAACTACCTTTGCTTTCCTATACTCGACTTACTTGTCTGTCGGCATTGATCAGCACATTTAGCAAAAGGTGGTGTGACTAAAATTTCCTCTGCCTCCTGTTTCCATTTTGAGCAACCATAGCTGGCTTTTGACCAGTAACAGAGTTAAAAAATATTTAAAAGTGAAATGGAAGAAGTCCTGCACCACAATTCACATTCAGTTGTTTCATCTGATGTTTTTGTTGCAGTGGCAGGAAAGGGGAAGAGAAAGCTGCAGAGCTGTCTACACTAAAACATTGGTGACATTACTGTCAGCCCCAGATAATGCACAGGCCTGGTGAATTGTAGTGTTTCTTGTTTGAAATAACAGCCCATTTGAAAGTGCTGATGTTACACCTGCACATGTTAAGTCCTATGGATGACATGAAAGGATATTAACCACCTTGGGAACAAAATCTTTTGGTTCTAACCATTGCAAGAACATACATTTTTGGTAGGAACCCAAAACCAAAAACATTATAATAGTACTTCTGTTAAGACAAAACAGATTGGAAAAAAAATCTGATTCCAATGCCCTGATGTTCATAAAATCTAGTGCTTTTAAGTGTCGTGTTACATTTGAAGATTAGTGGTAGCTGCTGAGCAACATTAGTTGTTATAATATGGGATAGCAATCAACAAATCTAAATGTTTTTTAGAGGCAGCTGTGATGTCTCGGACATACCCGAGTTTTCGTATATAGGAAATTGTACCTGAGGGAAGACAAAAGTGTGTGTGTGTGTGTGTGTGTGTGTGTGTGTGTGTGTGTGTGTGTGTGTGTGTGTGTGTTTATTGTATTTTTCCGTCTCGTAGGGTATGTTGTTGTCCCATTTGTGTCGGGGGGAGTCCGGCCTTGGACTAACACCCGGTGACGTGTGGCTAGTCCAGGGATTAGCTCCTGGCTGGAGAGTCCTATTCACTCCCTCTTTCATTCCCTCTGCCCACTGGGCCTTATCACCATCAATCTGACATGCTGTTTATCTGACGCTGCAGCCAAATCTGCTGCTCTAGGAGAAATGTTCACAAAGGCTGTGGACCATCAGCACTTTGATTGTGGGAGCCCAAATGGCCCTTACTCTGTATGGCCCCAGTGATCCCAGCAGCCCTCTGTGGACGGTCCCCATCCCAAACCCTGGAAAGCTGACCTGGAGGCCTGTTTGTTTCTGTCATTCGTGCCCTTCTTCGGCCCCAGACCAAGCTGGTCCTGTGTGTGTTTTGTGTGTGTGTCATTGGACTGGATCTCCATGTGGATTTGTTTGCTGCAGATTTTTTGAAACAGAATTTTGCCTTGATATTCCTCTCACAAGGGATTTATCAACACGTCTACAGTCTGGAGTTTACCACAAAAAACTAATCACTGTGGCAGTTTAGCTTCGTTGTGTCAAGAAGAGAAACAACATTTCGCCATCATGGCCTCTTTTAAGCTGGATTTCCTCCCTGAGATGATGGTGGATCACTGTTCTTTGAACTCCAGCCCGGTGTAAGTAACTTACTCTGATCAGCTGTGTGAATGTTGGATGTCCTGCTCTCAAGGAACAGACTGTTTATGCATCACCCATGAGCAGCTGCTAAAAATTCTCACAGGTGTTTCACTTTCAGATCTTAAATATTTCAAGAAATAATCCCACACACCTGAAGTAGGAGTGTTATGGTGTTTGAATTATGTATCAATGGAAATCTGTAATGGAAGCATCACATACTTGTGACAAAACAAAGTAACAGAACTCAGGGCTTATGCGGAGGCTCCCAATTCTCGTAAGTGCATTGAATACTGAAAGATCACTTTCTTTCCCAGTAAACCCCACCAACAGCATTAGCTTCATTTTTAAATGAAGATAAATTGAAACGAAATGTCTGACTTCCCAACAAAAGCATCAGTGATTACTTATCAGATGAGTGGCTCAATAAATATAAGAAATATTGAGGACAATGAATGGTAAAAAACAGGAGAACAGGAAGGCTAATGGTTTGGTTATTATGGTTAGTGTCCACTCCTGTGAATTTTCAGAGTAGAGGTATAAATGAGGCTGAAGCTGATCTGGCTCTGAAGCATCACTGGAAACTCTTCCTCAGAGTTAGGTTTGCTTTATCAGTTGTTTGTGTGTCTCTCAAAGCCCTCTGTTGCTCATCAGGTAGTTCCGTCTTCACTCTGGTGGGTTTGTGTCCTGGATCATGTTTACTGTACATAATTTAACAACTCCTCGCTGAAGCTGCTTTTCTATTGCTCCTCTGTTAAGTTGTCTTCAGGAACTTTACGGGAGTCACACTTTTCTTACAATTGCTGGAGTTTCCTCTTTTTTTCCAATAGAAACATGAAAATGAGTTTAGTTTAGTTTAGTGATGCTGAACATAGACTCCAGTCAGAGCCGCTGGCCCCCCCACTGCTCCCAGTCCAACATGGTGAATATGAAGCACTGTCCCTTTCTCCAACATGTTTGTGTATTGGTGGAAGTTTGTTGGGGCGACTGTGTCTCGGTAGTAGAGTTGTTATCTCTAAGTTGGATGGTCCAGGATTTGATTCCCTGCAGTCACATGGTGAGGAGTCCATGAGTAAGACACTGAACCCCAAATTGTCCCTAAAGTTGGTCAGTGGTGGTGGATGAGGATGAATGTGTTAGCTAAAACTGATGGTTCCTACCATACCAGTCTATGCCATCAGTGTGTGACTGTGGTGTGAATGGTTGAATGACACTTTCTCTATTTTGTTGATTTATACACTGCAGTCACTAAATATTTCTCAGTGGATCAGTGGTGTTGGTCTCTATCATGTACCTTATCTACAAATACAACCTCCTCTGCAAAGTGAGCAGCTGGTAGCTTCAGTGAGACATGAATCAGAAACAGTTTGAGAGCAGTTCGCTGAGCTGATCCAGTTATGAGGTAAAACTCATTTGTCAAGGATGACATTTCAAGTGAAGTTAGAGGTGCATAATGACAGATGGGATGACATCATAAACATGTGGGGAGAAGTCAGTTTGACAGTTAGCATTGAATTATACCACTGTATGAACCAAGTTTAGTACAAATAACCAACAGCAAATGAAATGCTGCAGTTTACTGACTTTGATGTAAGACTGGATGGGAAATTTACTCAATCTTAACCAGGGATGGGTATGGAGAACCAGTTCCTGTTTGAAATCAATAAGAAATTGTTCAATTATCAATATCAGCCTTTATTCTCAATGATCCGCTTATCGATTCTTCACTTTTTGTAAAGCCAATGGACCTCACGTCCTATATTCTGCCCCAGCTAGCTTAGCTTTTAGCTAGACGACAGTTTCTCAAGAAAACTCTGATTCAGGATTTTCTGCTTAAAATTTTTACTAAAGAAGTTGTAGCGCTGAACACACAAAAAATGCACATTACTCCCTCACAAAAGATTCATATTTAATACATTCAACATGTCATACATCTTCTAATATACCAAAACGCACATATAGTTGTACTGTGACCTGGTGGACATCAAACCTGTTCGAAGTAATCCAAAAGCTATGTCCGAGCTCTTGTTTAACCCAAACCCTGCAGGTAGAATTAGTTTGATGTATTAAGTAAATAGTAACACTGAGACAGCAAAGTCAGACTAACAAACAGACACTTAAAGTTGCACTGTTACATTTGTAAAAAGTCAGCATTTCTTTCTTTTGTGTTTTTCGAGGTCAGGCATGGATCTGAGCGCTTTCATTTACCTGATGCTAAGGGTCTACTTATACTTGTTTGACGCTGTAGTTTTTTTTCTTGGGTGCACTCTAACAAGTGTAGTTAATAGAAGAGTAGGTGTGCTGTTACCTGTGTTAGCTAGCATGAATGGTTTCAGGGTAAAATGCAGAAGTATTGTTGCGTTTCAGCTTCCTTTTTACAGAGAAATGGCATTTCAGCAGACCTAAAACACAAACTCTACAAACGCCCTCCAGAGCGGCATTTTTCTGAAACACTATTTCCACTGTTTCCGTGTAAACATCAAGCCGACATTTTTTATTGAAAAAACTGATGTCACATGCCACTCTGCGCGTGCGCATTAAAACCTCCACTGTACCATGTGCAAAGCAAAAAACAACTACAATGGTGACCTACTGTTTGGTTCTCGTGCTGCTGAATCTACTGTCTGCCTTCTAACAGAATGCGCATTTATTGCACTTTTTCTGCAATTAGAAAAAAAGTTATTAGTACAAACTCTGGATGATCAGCTCACCTCTTCTTCAGCCTCTGAATCATTGTTGTGTAAATAGCTCCTACAGTTATGTCGCCCCCTACAGGCCTGACACGTGTACTGCAGTGTTTTAAGTCCCTCACCGTTTCTGTGTAGATGCATATTTTTTTGGTTGGTGCAGCTTCAACAGTGCTCTGATGCAATCATAGAATTACCAGGTGCTGTGGTTTGAATACACTCGTCATCGTGAGGACGCCCTCCTCACAGTCATGTGCTACACAGGAAAACCCTGTACCAGATTCCTCTGCTCATTGATCCATTTCAGTGCTGGGTCACCTGTAGTCCTGCAATGTGGATCACCTGTGCTCCCCAAATAAGGATCACCTGTGTTTCTTCCTGGACTACCCGTAGTCCCAAATCGTGGATCACATAGAGCCTTTCCATATGGATCACCGCAGACCTCAACATTGGGTCTCTTGTAGTCCTAAGCTGTGAATCATCACCAGCCCCTCACAGTGGATCACCTGTAGTCCTGAACAGTGGATCACACCTTTGTGGATGTTGTTGGAGGCTGCTTTTCTGGGCCGTAAGCCTGAGACTAGACGCTGAGGAACCTGAACTTCTCTTACCCAGTGAGCAGACCAAGTCTCTGTTCCCTGATGGCTCATCTTAGGGCATGGTTCAGGACTTGAAATTTGGTAAAGGGGGCAAAGGTTCCCACCTGCAACAGCTCCACCCGAGGATTATTTGCAACTTTACTGGGGTTAACATTCAATCATTTAACCCTTTGTTGGATGGTGTGGAGTTAACCTTGATCCTTACTTTTTGGAGGGTTCGCTGAAACTACTGAGGATGTTTTTATTAAACTTTCTTGCTGTGATCTCCACAATAGATGGGCTCTGAATTTATCCATAAATTAAGTAAAGGCAAAGTGAAAACACTGAAACTTTTGAACTAAATTCAACACCCTCACTGTGACACTACAATGTGCCTTCACATGTTTAACTTTTACAGTTTTGCAGGTTGCTCCATGGGAATGACTTTCATGGCATGCTAGGGACCGATATAAGTAGCTCAAGGGGGTGGGCACTTTCTTGTGGCAGTGAGGAGTGTTTTTATATTCAGGTTTTACCAAAATGAGAGGGACTCTGCACTACTGTGTCCTGACTTTGAGCTGCAGCCTTTGGATCAATTACTAAAGCAGCTTTCTGTTTGGCAGCTGTTTGTACCATCCAGGTCTCCATGATGGATGACTGTCTATCAAGAACAGCACAGTCATGTTTTTAAAGAAGCCTTGTAAAGAAGATTTCAGTTTTCTTGGGTCTCTTTGTCAAATAGAAGGAGACAGAATGAAACATCACACAGATGGTGTCTTTGTCAGAGTTGGTGTCTCTGAGCTGTTTCAGGGGTCTATAACCTTTGCACATGAGTGGTGGAAGGACAAACTGCTGCCCAGCCAGCTTCTCTTATTTGAAAAATGGGCATTGTGCTTTCTTTTAGTCTTTATACTGTCTCACTGGTTCCCCCACAGAAGCTTTGCATTCTTTATTTTAGCTGCTTTTTCTTTTAGGCTCTCCCCACTCCACAAACCTCCCCAGCACATTTGATAAAGATATCATCATAGGCCCCATGTCTGTGATCTTCCACTTTATAGATCTCCATCACAACAGGTGATCATCATAGGGTCTTGCACTGCCTGACTTCTCTTCTCATTTGCTTCTGTTTGGTCTGTATGATTATTATTTTTATTGTTCATTTCAATGTTCTTAGCTATTTGATTCACTATTTGTTTGTTTGTTTGTCTGTTGATTTTGCTGTGGATCTCTGCTGTAAAGCACTTTGTGAACTGTTGTTTTTAAAGGTGCTCTCTAAATAAAGTTATTATTATTATCTGTGCAGTAACAGGTGGGATGACAGAAGGTCCTCTCACCTGCGAAGCGTGTTCCGGACACTGTAAGGTGTGCAGAAAGCAACCAGGGTGTCATGAAGCTAAAAATGGACAGCAGTGTAAAATAATACAAAGGGTTAAAGTGAGATACTTAGCCAGTCTACCCAAGTATCACTGTGTGGAAAACACTGCATTAAATCAGGAAAGTGTTGTAAAGGCCATTGAACAAACTGACATGCTCATCATTGGCAGGTCAGGTCCTTGCTTGATGGCTGTTTGACTCTTGTCAGTGATGTGTGATGAGATTTCAGCTCTTAGTGCTTCATTGTGTGACCCATCTCATGTCTAACCATTGAATTGTCTGATTAGGGGTGATGACAGGCAAACCTCAGAGCTCTTTATTAGTGGTGGAGCTCATTGGATGTTTTATACGCCATGTTGTAGAGATCAGGCAGGGTGATGTTTGGAAAATATTGATAGGATGTGAGCTGTACCTGGTTCAAAGAAGTATGAGAGCAGGCTGCAGGGGCCTTTATTTGAAGGATTTGTGTCACCATAACCCCATCTCTAAGTTCTACTGTACTTATTTAATCTCTCCCTATACTCTGTGTAGAATAGATTAGTCCACTTACAGTGTAATCAACCAAATGATTGTGTTGAAAGACATAGATATGTTGTAGGAATAGGTTTCTTAGATACAGTTGGCTGTGTATCACATTTGTGTCATAGTTGGGGGCGGGGCATTTCCAGGGGGGTAACAGTCTTTTTCACCTCACCTACAGCATTGTAAGTGTGTGGATTTCAAAACCAGTTAATAATGTCATACATTGATTCATTACAGGCAATTGAAAGAGATAGAAACTTGAAAAAAATCACTCTTGCGGAATCAAATCTATGTCCACATCGTCTCTAAAGACAAACGTTCCTACTCAATAGCCTGATTTTTCACTCACTGATACCTTTTGCTTTCTGGTTGAATCACCTGGTAAGAGGTAAAATCACCAATTCACCAATGAATCAAAGCTCACATAATTTCAATGTCTGACATGAAAATAAGAGCGTTTCAGTGAATTATATACATTTATTATTGGCGACTCAGTTTACCACACAGGTATTTACACACACAGCCTAAAGAACTATCTAGAACTAACTGTCGGTCTCTGGAGGCATTTCTCTTTTTTACAGGTGGCTTTGTCAGAGTCCTTCCCTTTGCTCTGTGCTTCAGTTAGGTTAAAAATAAAACATTTGATAGGGTTTTTTAAGTCTTGTTTGTGGTGCAAAAGGGAGCAGAAGAATTCTTTGGCTTTGTTGAAGGCGGTTTGTTTTCCCCCTCGGCACAAACCAGTTATGTTTTGTGGCTGTTCTTCTTTATACCGACTGTATTAGTAGTAACATTTGACTCTTTGTAGTATTTGAATGACCAAAAAAATCAAGTGTTTGACACCATGAAATAACGATATGCCTCTACTGCAGCACAGGGAGTTTTGATCACTGAGATTATTACAGCGTATTTCAGCTGTTATTGGGTGAGAGGTCACAGCCTATCACAGGCCCAACACAGAGTTTTTGCTGGCCGTAAATGAGGTGGTGACAGTGCCTGATTGTAGTCACACAGGTGTGTGTGGACTGTGCTTTGGGGCTGGATATCTCTACTGATTTTATGAAGCAATTCAATTCTGATTCACAAGGTCTTGATTCAATTCATTTTGGTACAATGTTGATTCATTTTAGAACTTTTAAATTACCAGACTTATACTGCTTGTGCCAGGCCTTTAAATGGGGAAAAAATCTGTATCTGCAATCAATCTGTTTTTGTTCTTTTGTTTAAGGAAAGGATTTAAAAAAAAAAAAAAAAAAAAAAGCGGATTATTTCTTGTGATGCTTATCTTTTCATGACTCCCACAAATAATTGATTCTGTTTCTAACATAACTATAATCATTATCTTAAAAATTAAGAGTAATATTAGGATCTACATTATATGTTTTTTACTACAGCACAGTACATGGTGCAGAGTTTACCTGTGATATTAGTGAACTCTCCTGGTGAAAACATCCCTCCACAGTAGCTGTTCCACAAAGGGGGCACACTGGGTGAATAATCAAACACCAGTCTGAATCAGCTGACAGCTCTAAGTGAATCAGTCTGAGGACAAACAGTGAAGTCATATCTCCTGTTCATCTCCTCAGAATTAAACAACCACCTGTGATAACACAGCAGAACTTAACAGTGTGGGGCCGATGAGAAGTACAATGAATAACAGTTTACTCAAACTCTGATACAGAGACATCATTTTGAAGCAGGCAAACAGGCTGAAACAGGCGCTTAAATTCTGCTTTGCTGTAGTTTAGATCAAACTGAACTCATGTTACATCTTTTCACGGCCGTATGTCAGGAAAAGTCATGTACCATGGTCTTGTGCAGGGGGAGAGAGTGTGAGGAGAAGTACTGATCCAGATCGTCTTCAGCTGAGCTGATCTGCACAGAAAATTTCACCATCAGTGTCAGACTTGCAGAAAATGAATATGTCATGTACAGTACCCACAGTACCAAAGAGTTTTTTTTTAACTTTATTAATGTATTTTTTAATGAAAAGATCGATCTATGGACTTAATGAGTCAATTTCAAATTTCAAAAATTAGAATCTATTTCATTTTGCAGATCTTTTTTTTCCTTATCCTAGTGGAACGTCTGTCTGAATAAACTGAGACATGAGCTGGTGGGAGTAAGGAATTTGGCCATTTAAATCCTCTGTGCAGGAAAAATCCAGCAACATGTGCAGGCAGAAAACCATCCACACACACTCACAGGCCTACAGTATTTTTGGAAAGACTACTCAACCTGATGAGCATGTTTCTGACTGTAGCAGGAAGCTGGAGAGAGCCCACACGTGCTTGGGGAGAACATGAAAACTCCACACAGAAGGGGATTTGATTTCAGCTGGGGGATCAAATCAGGAAACTTCTTGCTGTGTAACAAACCACTGTGCCATCATGCAGCCTCAAGCAGGAAGCTTCTCTAAAGTAAAGTCAAAACTAGAAAATCCTTCTGTTTTAAAATAGAAACTTCATTTGACTTCTATATCTTTCATTCTGTCACTTAAAAGGTCTGGGAAGAAAAAGAAAATCATCTCAGGTTATGGTGTTTCTTACTCCTTACTGCAGAGACACTACAAATAAATGCACCTCACTCTTTGTGCTCCAGTAGGCACTGGTTTGTAACTGAGCCCCAAGACTGAAAGATAATAAACCATGTAGGAAACATTCAAAATAAAGCTCAACTTTTTTAACATGTCACAGTCATGGTCTGCAGGTAAATGATGTCAGATTTTTTGCAGTGTAGCTAAGAGATAAAAAAAAGCTGAAAGCTTTAAAGAGACAGCAGCTGGACAGAGACAGTGAGGGGAAAATAGGGTTTATTTGAGCAGTAAATCATGTGAAGATATGCTGGAAGCACCAAAAAAGACAAAAGAAAAAAAACAGTACCCCTTCTTAATGAAGTGAAAGTGTCATGTTATCAAACAGTCCAGTCTGCATTTACTGGACACATTAATTTGCATCATTCTCTGTTCCTGCTGCTAACCCGGGACATACTGATGTTCTACAAACTTTCATGCTCCACTAACACACTGACAGAAAAGTTTAACACCTGAAATCATATGAGCTTCTTGACACAAGAAGCCTCCAACCTGTAATTTCCGATGCAAATGTACGTAAAGTTTTGTCAAAGTCTCCATCTCTGTCTAATGCACAGCCGTTTGTCTTTCCAGGGGGAAGAAGATGAACGGGTCTCTAGAACACCCTGATCAACCAGACATTGATGCCATTAAGATGTTTGTTGGACAGATTCCTCGGTCCTGGTCTGAGGAGCAGCTTCGGGAGCTGTTTGAGCCTTATGGAGCCGTCTATGAGATCAACGTTCTGAGGGACCGCAGCCAGAACCCCCCACAGAGCAAAGGTCAGTGCAACACTCAGTAGCATACACTTTGAAGCCTCATTTACACAAGAATAGTTTTTGGGTGAAACAAGAGTTTTGTTGCGTTTCAGCCTCCTGTGCACCCAGAGACAGCATTTTCGCTGACCAGAAGCGCAAATTTTTGAAAATGCACTACAGAGTGGAAATTTTTGAAATCCCTGTCTCTGTGTAAACACTGAGCCGGGGTTTACCCTGGAAACGCTTATGTCACATTCAGCCCTGCACATGCGCAACAACAACAATGGTGACCTACTGTTTCATACGTCTGCTGCTGAATCTACTGACTGACTTCTACCAAAACGTGCATGTATTGCACTATTTCTGCAATAGAAGTTTTTAATATAAGCTCCAGATGATCAGCTCACCTCTTCTTCACATTCTATGCTGTTATCATGTATTCTGCTCCTACAGTTATATCGCCATCTTCAGGCCTGATGTGTACTACAGCGTTTTCAGTTCCCAAGCATTTCCGCGTCGAAGCAGTTTTTTCTTTTGTTGCGTTTTCCTGCGTTTCAGGATGGCATGCTGTGAAATGTGATTGTGTAAATGAATCAGTATCAACCTAATTCAGGTGAATGACTTTGTGTCGTGTTTGTCTCTGAATAGGCTGCTGTTTTATTACTTATTATACCCGTAAGTCGGCCTTGGAAGCACAGAACGCCCTGCACAACATGAAGATTCTTCCAGGGGTACGTTACAGCCTCATTTTTGAACTGCTGCTCTCTCAGGTCATCTTGACTTCATGAGCTACAGGCACTTTACTGTCTTTGTACTTCATTTGTTTTTACCACTAACTTAAATAATACCCTGAAAAACAACACACATGTACCCCTCTCTCTTTTATGATTATAATGTGTTGTTTATGTCCAGATGCACCATCCAATCCAGATGAAGCCAGCTGACAGTGAGAAAAACAATGGTAAGAACCAATTTTTCAGTCTCTTAGTGATGACTCCTGACCAAACACTGACCAAACAAATGCTGCCTCTTCAAAATGAGTCAAAAAGGCATGAGACACCATGAATCAAATGCTGTAAATACACCAAAAACAAAGACATGGGGGGTTAAGTTTATGAATCACACACACCAGTACACATGCTCACTTAATAAATCACATCTTACTTTGGAGTACAGGCAAAAGAGCACTTTGGATTTTAAACCTTAGGAACAGGTCAGTATACTGCTGCCATCTCCTCTGTGCCTCAGATGAGTTTCAAAGGAGAGACAAAGCTGGCTTTGGAATGCGTTTCAATCTTCCACTTCAAAGTTTACACAGCTAAAACAGTCAGACTTTCAAATAAAATCTGCCGACATCAGCGATCATGCTACTCTGTGGAGCTTAACGCTTCAAAGACCTCTTTCTCTCTGAAGGTCTGTAACAGCCCAGGAACCGAGATCCACCATCATTATGCCCCTCACTCACACATTGCCCCTGAAATGGACGAGTGTGTGTGTCCCCCTGTGTGATTTCACATCACATTACAGAGCTGTAGAAGTGTGAGAGCCACAGAAGATGACACAGTCACTTTGTATTAATACAGCCCCAGATCACAATAAATGTAAATGAAAGATACTTTCCAGAAACATGAACAGGTCTATACCAGTCTGAATGAGGGATGGAACGGCTCACAAAATCCACAGTTAAGATCTTATCACAGTTTGTGGTAACAGTTTTTGATTTGGTTCTACACATCATTGTTGTTCTGAACACCCCAGAATACCATATTCCAAGAAAATGACGATGACAGTTTTTGTTCATCAATCATGTCACATAAAGTCATGTAAAACCTGAAAGAATGAGTCAGTATGCCATATTCCAGAAGTTGCTAAAAGTTGCTAAATGCTACCATTTCCTTATTTGCATAATAAGCATGTACTATACTGATTCAAATATAAGACAATCCTGGACATACGACAACCCCCCTTTTCCAAGACAGATTTATGGAAAAGGCTATTTGATGACATAATGCAGTTTTATCACAAACACTTTCTTTGGAAACTACAATAAAACATTGACATTGACAGGCTGTTGTTTATGGCATGGTGCCATATCATAGTTCAGCTCATATCACAATGGAGAAATACTTATGAACCAACAAGAAAATTGTCTTTATAATGGTGCAATTTCTAGTACACGAATGTTGTAGTGGTTAGGGGAAATGAAAAAGTGGGTTACCTCTCTCATGGATCAGGTCAATGCCTTTTTTTATATTTAACAAACTAAATAGCCATGTATTTTTCATCTTATTTGCGTGACAGGATGTTATTTCTGTCTCTATATGGTTGCGCATTCACGTTTCTCTTCTGTTCTCTGAATTGTGCATGGCAGAGTTCCGCCCCAATGCACACAGACAGGGCATTTCTGAATAATGTCTCTCACGGTCCCTGATACAAACATGTGAATGCCCACACAGGGCGAGGGCATACTCTGTAAAGTAAATAGAGAGTTGGGAAAAATAATAATCAACACAAGAAACACAGAAAAAAAAATCTTAAGTGCTGCGACCAGATTGTACTTCACCAGATTTTGTGCAACGGCAAGTGTTGAGAGAAAGAGATAGAGAGAGCAAGAGAGAGAAGGTGGAGCAGCTGTTCAAAACTTAGTCCCCAAAAATAAGACCCCACCTTTTCAAAGGGGATATCTTTGCAAAAAAACATTGTCTGATTTTCGGAACAATACGGTACTTGTCATGGACGCTGTAGGAGAGAAGAATAACACAGTGGAAGAGACAGAAGCAGGTGGCTGTGGCTCAGCAGTAGAGCTGTAATCTCTCAATCGGGAGGTCAAACGGTTAATTCCAGCTCCTGAAGTCACATCCAGAAGCGTCCTTGAGCAAGACAACGAGCCCCAAGTTGCTCCCCCTGATGTTCAGTGATGTGTGAATGAATGTATGAATGTGTTGGCTTAAGACTGATGGCTCCTACAATAGCAGTGTGTGTCATCAGTGTGTGAATGTGGTGTGGATGAGTAATCAGAGAGACCAGAAAAGTGCTAAATAAGTACGGGTTCATTTCCATCATCTCTTACTCTAAATCCAAAGTGCTCCCACACAGCAGAGCCATACAACGCTGCAGGCACATCCTCTAACTCTCTTAGTCCACTCACCATGTCCACATCACACACACACACACACGCATGCCTCCCTCCTCAACTGTCCCGCTATACTTCTGTGCTTTGTGTTGCACGTGTATGATCGGAACTACACCCGCGCCCCAAACAGAGTTGTAAAACACACATAAACATATGATCTAAAAGACACACTGCACTAAGTCAGCTGAACTGAACAGTTCAGATGTTTTTCACAAACTGTTCCATCTCTAGTCCGTCTTCAATTCAGGGTTTTCAGGTCTATCTTAGATGGGGGACCGTATTAGAAAAGCTGAACTCAACCTTACTTCATTTGAATAAGGAAACTTCTTTGCAGACAGCCACAGGGTGCCCACCTGTCATGTAAGCCAGACATGCCCTCATATGAGCAAAACCCCTTGTTTCTTTGAATATAATTAATTACAAATTGGCTACCAATGCTTGCTTATTTGCTGCTGTTTGTAGACAAATAGATAATTAATTAAGTCTAAATCTATTTAATCAAAATGGATTAAACAATGATCACATTGTCCCTTGAGTGCAGCTGTTGGACAACACTGTCTTCCAGCTGCAGTTTCTCTCAGGATGTTCAGATTTTAGAAGGAGTGAAATTAGTTTCAGATATGTCCATGTTAAATTGTGGAACTACGACTACGACTACTACTGCTACGCACAAGCAACTGTATCTTGTCCACACAAACTACAACACAACACCAGTATGTCGTCACCTCCTGTCCTTCGACAAATAACCTTACTAGAGATTCTTCACATTACTCTTGCTGTAGGCCGACTACAAGAGGGGAATGCCTGTCTATCTCCTCACAGCGTATGAGGCTCCGGGTGACGGACTCAGCCGAGGTAAGACATCTACTGCAGTTACACACTCACACTTCAGAACACACCACAAGGAAACATTACACACACATATACACACACACAAACACACAAAAAAAACATCTGTCGCTGCAGAGGCTTTTTCTAAGAAGATACTTGTGGAAGGTCAAGAGGAGAGCTCACCTGTCGCTGAGGCGAACAGAGGCTAGGTTAAAATGGGCAATCAAAACTCTTCTGAACAAACATAGATTCCCTATAAATGAAGCTGTTATTTACAGCTGTTATTTGCCAGTTCAGTGAAACTTAATCAAAGTTTTTCTAAATTTGACACCTTAGTGCCCCAGTAAGCCTGATTTCAGCAGCATAGGACTAGAGATGGGCCGATACCATTTTTTTACATTCCGATCCGATCCGATATTTTAAAATTTAACTGTGCCGATACCCGATACTTACCGATACTGTAGGCAATATAGTAAAACCATTGACTTTATATAGCAGTGAAACACAAATAAAAATGTCTCAATTTCAAGCCATTTGTTAAATAGCGTTGCAACAACCTGAGTGTAATATGTAATGGTATTGTATGAAAATGGTATGAAAATTTGAGCTCGCGTTATTGTGACCAAAATTACCACGGTTTTCGGTATTATGTGTTCAATATGTTCAGAAAGCACTGACAGACCTAAACAAACTAAAATAGTTGAAAACAATCTAACTCACAACTAATATAAAGTTTTAACACCCGTTTTGGAATAGTTTTCACGTTGATAATTGTAGATAGGAACAAGGGTTCAGCATGTAAACAGCTGTTTTCGCCCGACTGTGCCGCAGAAACACGTTCTGCAGAGCAGATCGCACCAAACAGGAAAAAGCCTCGAGACAAAGCATCCGATCATTTCAAAATAAAACACCATGTTCCTGCTCCAAACTTGAGCAGACACTTGAGAATGACAAATGTAGGGAGCAGGAACATGGTGTTTTATTTTGAAATGATCGGATGTTTTGTTTGTTTCGAAGCTTTTTCCTGTTTGATACGNGATTCAATTTCTAATCTCAATAAAGTTCAAACGGAGGCTACACAGTGCACCTGCGCAGCTAGTTGAGGAGATTCTGATCAAGATGGGAAACCACGGTTTTTGACATGACGACGGTAATTGACAATTGTAGTTGTTTAGCCTGGAGTTGTACCAGCTCCCCGTGTTCTTACTATTCGTGCTCGCTATTTAGATGCTTGATCAAATTGGTGGTATTGTACGTCGAAAAGCTCTTTCCACCCCTCGGAACCATTGTTTCACACACATTGCACTTTGCGTGGCTACTTTCCGGCGTCTCAACTGAAAAGAAATCCTCACTTGAGAAGCCATGCTGTGCCGCTCACAACCAAAACACCCCTCCTCCCTCTGTTCTGCCAGCGTGCTTGCACTGCGCTGTGTGTGTGCGTCATCACGTTAAGACTACGCCTCCTGCACATGTGGTGTGTGAGTGAAGGAACGCTGCAGGCTGCAGCACAGGACGCTATTTGTTTAATATCGGATCGGGTTTCATGCCTCATGCTCCGATACTTGCCGATACGTAAATTAATTCAGATCGGCACCCGATACCGATACTATATCGGTATCGGCCCAACACTACATAGGACCTGCCTCGGCAGAGTGTTAATGGCCCTTTAACCAGCAGAACAAGTGCTCCTGAATAGTGGTAGCTGGTGTTCTTCAGAATCTTAACACTGATTTGAGCTAACAGGTCTTCAAACTTAGAGTTACAGTCACAGCTCCTCAAGGGGGCAGCAAAGTGTTATTAGCTAAGTGCAGCTTGAGATGGTGAGAAAGAGCAAATATGGAAAGACTTTTGTTCCCATAAAAAAACTTGTAGTCAGGGGTTAGGCTGATGTACATTTTTAGTCAAATATCAATGTGGGAGTATGAAGACAGTAACAACAGTAGTAAACCACTGAACTGTATTTATGCTGCTGACATAACAGACATGTTTCAGAGCACCAGGCTGTGATTAACACTAAACATTCTGCTCACCTTCTGGACACTTAACTACAAACTGAGGTTACTAAGTTTGATAATTGTCATACTTCTAACAATAGATCTACGTTGCTGCATAATGAAACATTACCTTGATACTTTGCATCCCAGGAAAAGTTGTCAGAACAAAATGAATGGTCCTCAGAGACTTTCATCCAGACAGAACATGCTTTGAATGAGAAAGAGGAAGAGGAATAAAAAAATAAAAATGTTGATTATGTCATGGAGACTCTCTTTGTCAGGCACAGATGGAAGTCCAAATCCTAAATCTGCCTTGCTAGACTCTAACGAACACTCTTTACATCATGGGGTACCATTTCTCTCTTCTCTCTTTCAGGGTGTGCGTTTGTGACTTTCACAGCCAGACAAATGGCCCAGTCTGCCATTAAGTCCATGCATCAGTCCCAGACCATGGAGGTAAAAACTGTTTTCATAATGCTGTTTCCAAACAGCATTGTGATGTTTTATTTGAATTTTGGCATTTTGGCTCCTAAGAGGGCACTTGAGAGTATGTTTTTGCCAACTGGGAGGGCACTTTAGCATGTGTTCTGGCACCCAAAAGGACAATAAGGAGTGTTTTGGCTCCCAAGAGGGCACTTAAGTGTGAGTTTTAGGCTCAAAGATGATAGTTTAGTATTCATTATGACTCCCAAGCACTCAATTATGCGTTTTTCCCCCAAAAAAGGCACTCCAGTGCAGATTTAAGCACTCAAGAGGGCAGTTTTCAAGTTTAAAACCAGTGTTGTGCCTGTTAAATGGTGTTATTGTCCTTTAAGGTACATGTTCTTTCACTCTTTTATAAGTTAATAAATCAACATGCTTAGTTTCCTGTGTGTGTCTGTAGGGATGTTCATCACCCATCGTAGTAAAGTTTGCAGACACTCAGAAGGACAAGGAGCAGAAGCGCATGGCCCAGCAGCTGCAGCAGCAGATGCAGCAGCTCAGCGCTGCGTCCATGTGGGGAAACCTCACCGGGCTCAACAGCCTTGGTCCACAATATCTTGCAGTGAGTATGTTTGTTTGGCTCTTTTTCTGTCTAAGTGCAAAACGTGATGAGCCTCTTAAAGGAGCAGTCTCACTGTTATTTCAGCATGTTCTGAATGTTTTAATCTCCTGGTTTTAGCTCTACCTACAGCTGCTGCAGCAGTCTGCCTCCTCAGGGAACGCCCTCAACAACCTGCACCCTGTTTCAGGTAGAGCAACACTTCAGGCACCTTCATTATTGTCCCACTGTGACTTATTAGGGGATATGATATAAAACACAGATCAGCTCTTCCATTCTGACCATCAACTGGTGAAGAAGTGATGATGATCATGACTTTAAAGTGACCTCTAAGTTATGTTGATTAGTGTCAGTTGGTTAAAGCACTCACCTCTCCATGTCTGTCCATCTGTCTGTCAGGTCTTCATGCAATGCAGAACCTGGCTGCCTTGGCAGCAGCAGCTAGCGCCACACAGGCCACACCCACATGCTCCAACGCCATGACAACATCAAGCAGTCCACTAAGTGCACTAACAAGTTCAGGTAAAGTGAGCAGGACTGTCACCTGGTTAAGGTGAAGTCCAGTGTCCTCATGAAGGTCTGGAGTGATGCTGTTTGAAAAATCAAAGAACATTCCTGGCTCTTTTGGCGTGAAACACACTTCTCTTTTCTGTCCTTTAACAGTGAATCATCTCTCTGCAGGCTCCTCCCCCACCTCCAGCAGTAACTCCTCCGCTAACACCATGGCGTCTTTGGGGGCGCTGCAGTCTCTGGCAGCCGGTGCTGGAGCCGGCCTGAACATGGGCTCCCTGGCAGGTACCAACCTGAGCTCCTGTCACTGATCAGCTGACTGTAGAGGCACTGAGGCCTGACAGACACAGGATTATTTCAGTCAGTCAGATGTGTGGGACCAGGTTCTCCTCAGCCAGGCCTTACTCCCAAATGATAGACCATTGTTCTGTCCAATAAGAATCAAGTATTTAACACTGTAAGGTGATAAAGGTTTAAGAGTTACATGCAGGAGGAGCCACACAACACCTCATCTTCAGGACACAGCAGACCGTTCTCATGCACATGTCAGCATCGGGCCATGTTTATAGGAGTTACTTTAGCTGGAGATGACTATAAACTGATAAAGAGCAGTGCTTCCTTACCTGTGGGCAGCTCAGGGCTTCAGACTATAAAGACAAACTGATAAGGTTCTTTCTTTCATTCTTTCTTAAATTTTTTCTTTCTTTTGTCTTTCTTTCTTTCTTTCTTTCTTTCCTTCTTTCTTTCCTTCTCACTCTCTTTTTCCTTTCTTTTTTGCTTTCTTTCTTGCTTAATTTCTTGCTTTCTTTCTCACTTTCTTACTTACTTTCTTACTGGCTTGCTTACTTTTTTACTAACTGACTACTTACATACCAACACTTTCTTACTTACGTGTATCCTTACTAACTTACTAACTAACACTTCTTTACTTTCTCACTTGCGTGGTTTCCCACTTTCTTACAAACTTACTATCTTACTTCCTCACCTACTTAATTACAAATTATTAATTACTAATGTACTTACTTTCTCTTATTCTTTCTTACTTACCTTCTTACTACTACTACTTTCTTCTCACTTTCATACTTTCGTACAATCTTACTTACATACTGTCTCACTTTCATCCATACTAACTTACCTTCTTACTTTCTTACTAACTAACTTAATTTCTTATTAATGTACTTTCCTACTTACCTACTTTCTTACTTGTGTCTTCCCTCTGTTTCAGGCATGGCGGCTCTGAATGGCAGTCTGGGCTCTGGGGGCTTGTCTAACGGCTCAGGAAGCACCATGGAGGCGCTGAGTCAGGCCTACTCAGGCATCCAGCAGTACGCTGCTGCTGCCCTCCCCAGCCTGTACAACCAGAGCCTGCTGTCCCAGCAGAGCATCTCAGCAGCAGGCAGCCAGAAAGAAGGTGAGCCCTGTGGACTGTGGGGGAGTAATTATGATCCCCAGACTGTAGTTTACAATGCCTGGCCAAAAGAAAAGTCACCACCTGGGTTAAATGAAGGAAATAGGTACAAGCCTCCTTTTGGATAATTACTGCATGGGTGATTATCTTTCAGCTGGAAACAAGTTATTTAACCCCAGCTGATGTCATGAGTAACTTCTCATTTCTTAAACAACCACGGAGAAAGACACATCCTGTGGGAAACATGTTAGTCTGTTTAAGAAGGGTCAAATCATTGGCATCAAGCAGAGAAAACATCTAAGGAGATTGATGCAGAAACCACTAAAATTGGGTTGAGAACTGTCTGTGAAATTATTATTAGACTGGAAGGTCAAGTCCACATGTACCCTGTTCCAGAGTGATGGGCGCATCAGGGTAGGAAGAGAAGCAGGTGAAGTGAAGCTCCCATCATGCCTAGTGCCTACTGCAAAGCCTGTGAGGGCAGTGCTATGATCTGGGGTTGCTGCAGTTGGTTCAGGGAGCATGAGACATCTTTCACACACATGGATTGGCCCCCACAGGGTCCAGACCTTAGGCCCATTAAGAATCTCTGGGATGTTCTAAGACTTTGAAGAAGACTTTGTGTGGAGGTCAGACTCTCCCATCATCGATACAAGATCTTAGCGAAAAATTAATGCAACACTGGATGAAAATAAATCTTGTGACATTGCAGAAGCGGAAGTGAGTGTGTGCTGTAATCAAAACTAAAGGAGGTCCAACCAAATACTAGAGTGTATGACCTTTTTTTTGGTCAGGCAGTGTATATTTTCATTGTGTTCAGAAGTTTTACTTAAAAAGAGTGATCATAAGTATAAAGTCAACTGAATATCTGAGTTATATTCACTGTAGCGATGAAGTTTATTTTCGCCATTTCATTTCTAGGTTTCATTATTAAACTCTGTAAAGGTGAGCAGGTTTGTTTAAGGTGTAACATTGATCAGTATCAGTGAGAGCTGAGGACAGTGACAGCATCATGAATCAGCATCATCGTCCTGCCTGGAGCAGTGTGATGATGTCTGGAGGCATCAAGCACAGAACTGGACTGTCCAAACAAATGAAGCTTCACTCAGATAAACAGCTCTGATTATTTGAACCTGGTTCTGCTCAGTGCAAAGCTCTGTAGTGTGCAGGTTGGTGGGATGTTGATGCCGTGTGTTGACCCTGTGCTAAGATGTTTGTCTTGTTTTAAATCTGCTGCGTCAGGTGGAGACAGTCGCAGCACTGGTAAGACATCACCACTTCTTTTCTGATGTGAATTCAGATGATCATGTCCTCAGCTCCTCTTTGAGACAAACTGGAGTCCTGACAGAAGGCTTCACTTTGTGGTGTTAGTGAGGATGGAGCTCAAAAACGACTGAAGCCCTGTCACGTTTTATTCAACATCAACAGAGGCTTTGTAGAGAAAGGTTTTGGCTATGTGGTTCAGTGAGGGTATGAGTGAACGTAGTCTATGTCTCAAATGGTAAACTTGTCTGCACTTACATGCAGTGCACTGGGTACACTGTTTTCTTACTGAAAGAGCACACAAAATCTTACAGGGTAGTGTTTTCCCACATTGCTGTTCTACACTTACTGGAAGGGGCAATCACATTTCACAACCGCTCACAGGTGTTCTTACTTGTTTTTGTTCTAGTCAGCACAAACCTCACAACACAGACAAATCTCATAATTCAAAAACAAACATGCATAAGAAGTCTGCACTCTTACTGGACAAACAGCACTGTCCTTAGATGCACTTTTACCTTGGAAACGATAACTCCTAGTTGTACAATATGAAAGTTTGGCTTTTTTTTGCTTTTTACTTCTTACAATTTAATTTTTGTTTTTGAAAACAGAAAGTAAAAATCAAAATGATATGATTTTTTTTAAGGTTTTTCAATCTCTTTACCTAATGAGGAATTTTCTCCGAATTTCAAAATCAAAGAACCCCTGGTTTTTGTTGAAGATATCCTTTTTTGAACAGAAAATCTAAATACCAAAACATACACACACTAGTTCAATACCAAACTAATGTTAAATGGTGTTATGGTGTAACTTTTCTAACTAGTCTCACTCAGTCCATGTGAGAAAGTACTGACAATAAAACCACATAACATGTTTGTGCAAACAGTTGATGTACAACATGTGAGGTACAAATGATTCTGAACATGACCTAAACATTGTATTGATGATTAGTGCGACCTTGTTTAGACCTGTGTTTGTTTTCACACTCAGAAACCTGATTCTCTAACGGGTTCACCTCCACATGACTGCAGAGAAAGACCATGTGCTGTACAGCAGCACAACATGTGTCTTCACCATAGTGCGCTTATATAGAAGAGATTTCTGTTGAATATTATCCCCCCACCCTTTTATAAGGTCAGCTATGACTCTATCTAACTTCTATTTTTGTTAGATAGAGGTTTTCTGTTTGTATTAACTTGTGAAGAGTTACATTTCTACAGTGTACAACAGCTCCTGAGTGTGGACGCTGATGAGGGAACAGGCCTCTTCTGACACTGTTTGTGTGGATTAGACCACATATTGAGTCTGTTATCACACAGCTGCATTTACAGAAGGATTGAGATGTGTCACTAAGTGTTTTTGAACTTCTCTAACCAGGCTGGTTGTAATATCTTTGTGCTTTTTCTCTTTGGTAAAATGACTCTTTGATTGTCAGGTCCAGAGGGAGCAAATCTGTTCATTTACCACCTGCCACAGGAGTTTGGGGACCAGGACCTGCTCCAGATGTTTATGCCCTTTGGAAACGTCATCTCAGCTAAAGTCTTCATCGACAAACAGACAAACCTCAGCAAGTGTTTTGGTGAGTTCTCACAGGCTCTGAAGCTGGGCCTGATTACCGTCTGGTTAACTGTGTTAAGTTTTCCCATCTGTAGAAGCAGTTTGTGTGTAAACCCCAGACACAAGCAGAACCATGGAATCAAACTCCAGACAAGAACTCATCAATCAGCTTGTCTCTGGGTGACGGCAAAAGAAAAGTTTCTCCACTGTTTATATCAAGACCTTGGGACGTCTAACAGAGGCTGACCAGAAGAACGCAGGGCCCTCGCATGATGGCGGATAGTTAAAATCTCTGACAAGAAGAGAGAAGAGAGGTTGTAAATGGCATTGAAAACAAACAACAAAATTCTCTAATTCTCAACTCAATTCTTAAATGAACTAGAAGCTGAACTGGCTCATGTCTGGATATGTTGGTTAGAAACTTGGCGTCAGTGTTCTGTACAAGCTGGAGACGGGAAAGGGAAGATTTTTTTTAGAGCTGAAAAAAGCTTCAGTGGCTGTCCTGACTGTTTTTCTTTCTCCTCCAGGATTTGTGAGCTATGACAATCCCGTGTCCTCCCAGGCGGCCATCCAGTCCATGAACGGTTTCCAGATCGGTATGAAGAGGCTGAAGGTGCAGCTGAAGCGCTCCAAGAACGACAGCAAGCCGTACTGAAGCTGAGCTGAGGCTCTGCAGGCTGAGTTAGGCAGCTGGGCTTCTGGTAAGTTTGAGACCAGTCCAGCTGGAACAAGTCTGCTTCTCCTGGTCATCACTGTCACATGTTCAGACAGAGACACTTGAATCTATATGCAAGATTTCTGGAACTGGACTGGACATCTTCTGTGTTTTGTGTGGTTAATGCACTTTGTTATTGTTAGAATAAATCAGATAAGCAGGTGTTTTTTTATTTAAGTTGACATGTTATCAGTTTGCTGTGGTACATAGTGCACACATGGGTTGATTGTTAGGATGTGTTGCATATTGAGGAGTCAGAATCATCTGTTGTTGATCATCCTGTGCACCACTCAGACCCAGAGCAGAGGTCTGAACTTTACAGAGCTCCAATAGATGAGGAAACCAAAAGCACTCCCACTGTTTCTCTTTGATCAAAGTTCATCTGTGCTGACTCCTCTTTACCTGTGAGGCTTCTACCTGTGCTTTACACTGAGGATGAAGCATCACTGTGGTTAGTTTGACTGGTCAGGGTCAGGAAGAGAAAGAAGGAACTCCACCAACACCAACTCCTGCATGCAGATTACTCACTCTTACTTCATCTTTAATACAGCAGGACAGATTTTTGAGAGTTTGAATGAGTTAAAGAGCAGACACCTAAACATGTGGCTCCCTAAAAACAGCTCAGGACATCACAGTCTGTGTGTGTGTGTGTGCAGGCTGCTGACTGTCACAAGAAAACTTTCATCAGAAAGTTGTTCAATTCTTTCTGTACTGAGCTTAGTAAACATGTTTGAAAGGTGATCCTGTGTAACTGGGTGTAAAACTCAGATTCACTCAGTCAGTCCTGCTCCCTCTGGACGTGGATGACAGATCATGAGTCTTTGCTCTGAGTGAAACCTGCTGATGTCTGGGAGCTGCAGCTGAACATCAGGAGATCTGCTGAGCCCTGGAGCTCTCTGAGTCACAGGTGGAGGTTTGGAATAACTGTACAGAACTCTCAGCTTAATGCAATGCAGCAACAATTGGCAATAAACTCATCCCACTGTCAGTGTTCTGCTAGCTTGTGGCTAGCTGCTTTATTGAGGGCTAACTACTGCGTCTCTCTGAAGACCTGTGATTGGAGAATTTATGCATATGCCAAACTGCTGAACACAGAACTGTTAGTTGCATAGAAATCATCTGTTTTTATAGAGCGTGGGAGCGAGACAATGAGATGTATATTTAAACTTTGATGCCTTTTCTATTTTTATATAGGTTTTATACTTCCCCACATGTCGGGGAACTATTTATTGCCTAAATTATTTATCTGAACTGAGATTATTTTGACGGACAAATGTAAAGTGTAACAGCTCTGTGTGATATCCTCGTGTGTGTGCTCTCCTTGCTTGTTCAGTGTACTTTTCTTTTGGTGAAGTGTTTTTCAGTCACTGCTGCATGGACTGTGTGTTGGATCATCAGTGCTGCCGTGGACTGCACAGATTGCCTTTCCTGGTCCTGTAGGACCTGGACCTGTCTCTGGCTCTGTATGGAGGATGTGTCCACTGTTTGAGAATACTGTGGAGGCCTTCTAAGAGGCAGATGCAGACGAATCATTGTCAGCAGATGTGTTAAAAGTGTGTGCCTATATCAAAGATTTTTTACTGAACATTAAATGCAAAACAAAAAAAAAATCATTGCTTGGGCTTATTTCAATGGTGTGTCATGTTACACGTGTCCAGCAGAGGACGCTCTGATCTGAACTTATACTTCCCACAGAGCATACAGACATAGGCTGCGTCTCATTTGCGCTAAATGATGTCTCCTCCATCCTCTCTCCTCCGCAACACCGGAAGTGGTTCAGGAGCCGCCATGTTGGAGGCTGTCCCATTTGTGTTAAATTGCTCGTAGGAGAGAGGAGAGAGGATGGAGGAGACTGATCGGAGGAGAGAGGAGAGAGGATGGAGGAGACCGATCGGAGGAGAGAGGAGAGAGGAGAGAGGAGACTGATCGGAGGAGAGAGGAGAGAGGAGAGAGGAGACTGATCAGAGGAGAGATAATCAAGGAAACACGACAGCTGCCTTTGCGGAAGTTTTTTTACTGACAGACACGCCCCCACACGGGATGACGGGCTCTGATTGGACAGTGCTCCAGTTCAGAAACTTTCTCTGTAACTTCACATCAGCGGAGTTAAATGATAGAGAAAAGACAGAGGTGAAAACAGTCTCTGAGGATAAATCTGAAACAGGTCAGAAAGCTGGGATTAAAAACCTGTTTGATGTGAGTTTGAAGCACTAAACGCTGATCACAACTGTCATTAAATCAATAAAACAAATCAACAAAACAGATCAATACCGAGTTTTTATAACTGAGATTCATCATGCAATAATTCGTATAGTTAAATGAAATAGAGCAAAAATATTAATTTGTGATCAGTTATTTCCCTATTTATTCTCCTGCAACTTCTCTTTCTTTATAAAGGGACTTTAAGTCAGAGAATAAGTCTGTCGGGACAAAAACACGTTACATTTCAGTTTATGAAGTTTCATTCATGAGCAGGAGGTTTGTAAAGAGAGATGATTTCTATTTTAACCTAACATCTAACTCTTTTAGTGTTCCCATAGATTATATATTTTTATATAATCAGTTTCAGGGTTCATGGTCAGATAGGCTCTGGGTAAAGGATAAGTAATTAATAAATAATCCAATAATGACACATTTTACCCCCAAAGTGATCCGTGCGCCTCTTAACTGGACGCTGAATAAACAGAGTTCAGGTTTTCTTCATGTGAAAGTGTTTATTCAGAGATTAAAAACTAAGATAAAGCTGTTTCTGTTTATATTTTATTAGAGTTATTACAGCACATGTGCAGACACACAAACAGCTGTTAGAGCTGAATGACAGATGATCCTGATCAGCTGACGCCGTCATCACTAAAAGACCCACGTCATAAAACGCCCCTGAAGGAAAGGACGTCTCATTTGCCTTAAAACTGATCTCCTCGTCTCCTCGCTCCTCTCTTCATTTCCTCACGTCTCTCTCATCATCTCTGGTGGGCGGGACTAAGACACAAGTGAATGATGTAAGTGGAGGAAGGAAGGATGGAATTTAGCGCAAATGAGACGCAGCCTGTGAGGATCCATTTGGAGTGGACTGGAGCGACCCCTTTTGGCTGGAAGACTCACACAGACAGTTGCGAGGACATGACTTGTGTATTTGTTTTTAAAAATGAATGTAGAGCAGGTCATCTACGTTTGACCTTTAGCCCCTGTAGCCTTTAATTCCTGATAAAGCCTTTAGCTCCAGTTTTAGCCTTTGGCCCCTGTTAAAGCTTCCAGTGTGTGTTTAAGCCATTTGCTCCTGCTTTAGCCTTTAGCTCCTTTTAAATCCTTTAGCTCATGTTTTAACCTTTAGCTATTAGCCCTTTGTAGCCTGTAGCCTGTGTTTAAGTCTATTTCTCTTTTTTTTCCTTCCTCTTGTGACATAACCTTTACCCTTCTCACTTCAGCTCTGTTTATCCCAGTTTAACTTTCTCCTGCATTCTGTCCCTTTCCTGTCAGACAGTCTAGCTCTTGTTTCCACAATTACTACAAACTAAATCACAGAAATTGGTTTCAGTAGAGGAAAAAAAACAGATTTCTCACTGACATAACTTCATCAGCTGGTGTGGTGTTGTCATGGATTATGTTCAGGCATACATCTGGAGATAAGATTTTTTTTTTTTTAGATCACCTAGAAAGTCCTCACAGTCCCTTAAAATGAAACGGTTCCTTGTCTGTGAAATTGGGCTCCAAATATTTCATCAAACTGAGGTTTTTGCTGAATCTTTGTTTGGTGCCTGTATAAAGAGCTTTGACCCAACGTCCGTCAGTACATTCCAGATTTATGAAGTGGTCACACAGTGAGTGAATACAGGTCAGATGATAGAAAAGGTGACAGCTGGGTCAGAGCAGTGAGTGTGAACAGGCCTAAGCTTTGTGTCTGAACACCAACATAAAGATGTTCATCCACCCGGGGAAGGAGAAAGACCCACACTGAGCATGCTCCAGGCTCATCTATCCAACATGACCCACAGGTTTCACACCATCAGCCCAATCCTCCTTCATCCTCCTTGTGCCTCAAAATCTCAAGAACACCAGACAGCTGTGATTTTTCTGCATGGAGAAAAAAAGAAGATGATGTTTGTCACTTTGTTTTTTGGATGCATGCACTATATGAAACTGCTCTGAAATATTGACAGAAATGTTTAGTTTGTTTAAAATGGTTTAAATGGTGTCAAAGGTTTTGCATTAACAGTTTCCCTTTGGATACGTCTGAAGCCTGGAACACATAAGGGATGTTGAGTGTAAAAAGCCCACATATCAAGACAAAAAAGACATTTGGCAGCTTCAGCACTCCAAGTTTCGGTCAAAAAACCCCCCAAAAACCCAGAGTGCACACTTTTAACTGGAAAAACTCCTTTAGCAGGATTCACCAAAGACACAAAGGAGCACAATTTGAAATGAAAACATGGTGGAAAAGTTCTTGTTTCTCTCATCTTCCTCGTAAGAATACCTCATAGATTCTGTCTGAGGTTCAGGTCCAAGCACTGTCTTTTCTTGGTCGTTTCGACAGATTTTAGTGCTTTTTACTTTTGGTAGTTTTGGAGCTGTAGGCAGGAGCCAAGTCCTGCTGGAAAAGGAAATCAACATCTCTTAAGACTGACAGCAGATAAAGTATGAGGTACTCTCAAATGATGAAACTGATCATGTTGAATATCAACCATGTAAAGTTGGTGTTCTCAGGCACCAACCCAAGATCTAGGCTTTAATGAGCCAAAGAGCTTGAGTATATTGTGTTCTTGACCCAACATCACTGAACAGAGGAAGAGCAGAGAGAGGGAAGGTAAGAAAAAAACAACAACTCAAGAATCATGGAACTTACCATAGCTATGAGTATCTGATCCAAATCCACTGAGGAATATGTTCTGCTGACTGGACACACCTGAGGAACACCTGAGGAACACCTGAGGGACTCACCATAAAAGACTGACATTTAAATATCACCTTTCCTCCAGCTAATTCTAAGTCATGTCACAGGTTAATGGGATATTTTGACTTCACTTCTGAACAAAAGGAGGATGTGCAGGAGCATCGTCTACCTTTGTAAACAGTTTCCATGTGGTCAGACTCAAATTAGATTGAATAACAATATATCCTGCTGAGATACATTCTCTCCTATCGCAGATGGTGCAATATTTCTTGAAATATGTCAGAATACCAGATACAGTTGTGCTTAAAAGTTTACATACTCTGGCAGAATTCACACAAGTCGAAACAAATGGGTTTGGATAGCTCCTAAAGGTAACCATCCTCACCTGTGATCTATTTGCTTGTAATCAGTGTGTGTGTATAAAAGCTCAGAGAGTTTCTGAGCTCCCGACAGACACGTGCATCTTTCATCCAGTGCTGCACTGACATTTCTGGATTCAGAGGCATGGGAAGGCAAAAAAAATTGTCAAAGAATTCTGTTGTCACTATGATTTTAAAAGTGTAAACACAGTTGTTTGTGAACAAATGGCTTCACCCAATCACTAACTAACTAATTGAGTGAAAGAAAAGATTTTCTGTTACCATCCATATTCTCTGAAAAATGGCCAAGAAATCTAATTCTGCCTGGGTATGTAAACTCATGAGCACAACTGTAACATTTTTTCTGCTCTACACCAGTATTAGTCAGCCCTGCTCAACCGAAGAGACAAACAGTTGAAAACTTCCTTTGACAGGGAAACAATCTAAGTGGTGAAAAGTGGCAAAAAAAGAAGGAAATAAATAGCAATAAGTATCAATTTAAGGTGGCTAAAATGGACAAACAGTGGCAAAAAGGGGTGAATGGGGGCAAAGATTGGGAGAAAACCTAAAAAATGGTCTGGAAGTTGAGGTACTTTTCAGAAGCTTGACATTTCTTTTTAATTATTGTTTTTTTTGTTGATCTTCTGTTACATTCTATTTTGTCAATCAAGAAATTGTAACTCATACAGAACTCGACTGTAAGACTTTTAACCCAGACTAAAAAGAGCATTCACATTAGTGCTATTTCAGCTGACCTGCTCGGCCTCCTGTTTCCTTTGGAGTAAATTTGAGGGTCCTTTTAATTGTCTGCAAGGCTTTAAATGGGAGAGCACCTTCTTACATTATGGAACTGCTGATTCTGCTGATGAGCCACACAGAGCCCTGAGCCCTCATCTCTCTGTTAGCTCTCCTGAAAAACCCTGAAGACCCCTGCTTTAAAATGAGAAGTGGCATTTATCCTTCTCAGGACAGCTGATGGTTTGTTTGAACCTAAAATCACTCACAAACAAAGTTGGAAAGCAGCTTTTATGATTTACACCCTAAACAGACTGCCTCTGTGGACATTTTTTAAAACAGCTCAAAACTTAACTTTTATGTAAAGTTAGTTTTATGTAAAGCTTTTAATTAGTACCTCCACTTTTATCCACTTTACCTTTCATTTAACTTTTTGTTAATTTTTAGTGTTTAGTTTTTTAGTGCCATTTTTAACTACATTGTGTCTTTAGAATTTCTCTTTTTGTTTACTTTTTAAAAACTTTTCAGTGTAAAGCACTTTGAGCTGAATTTTTTAAAAGGCGTTATATAAATAAAGTTATTGATGCTGCTATGAATAAACATCCTACAAGTTGTTTATAAAAGAACCAGCAGAGCAGAATCATTTCAACTGGTTTATCAGACCTTCACCCAGTGTAAGGTGTGATACATGTAACTCAGAAAATGGTTCTTTGTTGCATTTATTTTGGGATTGTCAATGAATTTATCAGTTTTGGTGTAAGATTTTCTTGTTCTTCTCTGGGGTTTATCAGAGGCCTCTTCTCCCGGACAGAAACGTGGCTCTCTCTGGATCTTCAGACGACTCTATGTCTTCCTTCACATATCCAAACAGCTCTTATGATTGGCATAATAGTAGGGGAAAAATGTTTTAAAAGAATGGAAGGCACCAGCTTCACCATGTTTCAGAAGCTGGTTGTAGGAGCTTGTCTCAGTGATACACATGGAGAAGTTGAGAGTTAATGATTCAAAAGGGTAAATATAAACAGGAAAATTCTAGGGGTCCCTTCTTGCAATATTTGGAATTGTCTTAACATCTTCTGTACATGTATGGATTTACGTATCTTATTGTAATTATGATTATTGTTTCTCATTTGTGGATGATGAATAATGACTTTTCCTCTTTTTCTGTCCTTTTTTATTTAAAGACACTTTAATTATGGTCACCTTGGATGAAGTACTGACACGTGGATGATGTATAATGATTGTGTCTCTGTCACAGGGTTAAGATGAAATATGTGTAATATGTGTGGCTCCACTCTGGTTGTGTGTGTGGGTGTTTGTGTGTGTTTTTTAGGGTAGGCTGTGGGGTTTCTTCTTTGTTTGTTTTGGGGTGTTACAAAAATGTTAATAAAATAATAATAATAGTAATAAATCAAATAGAATAAATGAAATAAAATGACACCTCATAGGGTGAAGAAAAGAAACAATTGTGTGAGAACGGGGCAAAAAAAATGAAATCGTTGAGCAACGGAGCAAATAATTAGAGAATTACAACTGAATGAATACTTTAAAATTACACCTACATGTACATTTGCACAATTAAATAAAAGTACTATAAATGAATAAGCAGATAAATTAAAAGAGAATAATAAACAGATGCACTACAGACAGATGAATGACAGTGGAATCAAAATACAGTTAAAAGGGTAAAAATGACATAAAGTCTATGAAGCTTTAAAAGATGTCACTGACTCTGCCAACATGATCTCCTCAGGAAGGTTTTACCAAAGTCAGAGGATAAGAAAAGTTCCCATCATCCTTTGATTTGAGCCCAGGCTCTACTCCAGGATCTAAGGGGGCGAAGCGGCTCTGTGGGGGTCAACATTTCTGTGATGGAGCTTTGTGTAAGGCCTAAAACAAGCTTTACAAAGGGTCAGTAAGATATGAAAATCAATCTGAGAACACACTGTTTGTGTTACAGAGAAGTTCATAAGAAACTTGATGACGATTTTTGTTCCAATATCTGAGGACAGTAAATTAGATAAAGAGGATTCAGATTAGATTTTCTTTTCCCCCCACATCATTGTTTCCTGGATTTGCAGAGGGTAGGTGAGAGCTCCAGGTCAGCGCTCCAGGCCAGCAGGGGGCGCACTAATGCGCATGTGCGTCCGCTCAATAAAGCCCCGAGAATAAGACGAATGAGGAAGTGATTGTATTTGGAAACACGTTTGTTGGATTTTCCTCATTTTGACTGTAAACTAAGAAGCTTCTCTGACTGAGGAGTTTTTATTCTCCGGGAACAACAGAGGAGTGAAGATGGAGGGTGAGTGTTTGATTCCTGCTCCAACAACGAGTCTGTGCAAAGATGTGAACAGAGCAGCTCACTGACTCCTGCACCTCATACACTTCATACAGCGTTAAACATCATTAAACAGCATTAAACATCAATAAACATCATTAAACAGCATTAAACATCATTAAACATCACTAAACATCATTAAACATCATTAAACATCAATAAACATCACTAAACATTCATGACACAGGTCATAGATATTAATGTCTATGTTTTGAGTTATTTAAAGGGAAAAATAAATGTACACTGTTATATAAGCTGCACACAGACTACTTTTCATTGTGTCTAAGTGTCATTTTGTCAGTGTTGTCCCATGAAAAGATATACTTAAATATCTGCAGAAATGTGAGGGGTATACTCACTTTTGTGATACATTGTATATGAGGAGTGTTTTTGACCCCTCCCTCACCCTGTAGATACAAACTGTCCCTGTGTGTGTGGAAGAAGAACTGGTTCTAGAAACTGCTCCATAGTTTGGTTTTAGATCTCATCAGGCTCTGTTCAGTCTCCTCTCATCTACTTCTCACCTGTTTGTTTCTTATTTTCAGTTTTAACAATTTAAAGGTTTTTTTTGCAGAGTTTAAGCTGGAAAGAAGTGAGGAGATTGTCCTTGAAGACATTGGTGAAATTCAGGATCAAACTAGCGTTAGGGTTTGGAATAAAATCAGCTGATAAATGGTTTTAGTCCTGACTAACTGTGTTGTAACTTTGTTGTCTGTGAGATTTGATGTTGTTGTTTCACTCTTTAAATGTCTCAGTCACGTTTGGTAAACTACACATCACTGATCTGAGTTTGACCAACAGGTCACAGGCTTCTACTTCTGCAGCAACTTCTACCATCATGTCAGGGCAGGAGTGAGCAAGGCACTGTTCAGGTGCAGAGTCTGACCACTAGGTGGTGCTGAACGTCCCTGTTTCCTTAGTGGCTGATGTGCAGCCACAGTGTGATCAGGTCCCTCAGACTCAGGACAGAGAGCAGAGTCAGCAGCTGTGAGGAGAAACTCTGCTTCCACCTGTGTCCTCCTGTGTGACTCTGACTCTGTGTTTAAAGAAGGATCAGAATCAGGAAAGCAGAGGAAAGCTGAGCTGCTGTTTTGAAGCGTCTAGTTCTTGCTCTGTAGATGAGCTGGTGGCTCAGAACAACGCTCCTTAGAATCAGGATCCTGTCAGGCTTCTGATCATCAGACAGCACTGACACAACTGTGGAAGTGGGTCATGAATTTGTATGTTTTTCCTGAAACCTCTCATCACCTCAGTCCCTGTTATGAGAAACTCTCTGACTCTCTTTCACATCAAGTTACCAAACTGGTCTTTCACATAAACACAGGTATCACTGGGTGTGAGGGCAGAACACTTTGAAAAAATAATCAAACTTTTTCTGTAATGCAATTGTGATTTATTGTGGGATTTATATTTTAGTTTTCACATATAATGTGATGTTCAAAAAGAAAGCAATAAAAACTATTCTGTGAAAAAGAGCACCATATTAGAGGAATAACACAAAGAATAAAAAAAAACTCAGAAAAGTAGAGCCATTTGGATTCATATGGCTTTTGAACCATTTTTCCCACCGTCTTCTTGCTGTTTTTTTCACTTTTACCACTTAGACTGTTGCTCTTGTAAAGATACTGTTGAAAAATGTGGCTCTTGTGTTGAGCAGAGTTCAGTAACGCCGGTGAAGAGCAGAAAACATTTACCACCAAAAATGTGTCTGTTATTCTGAAACATTTGAGGTTCAAACAATATTACATTATCTGCCACCAGAATATTGCAGCAGGTTATACAGACTAATTGCCCAGCCCTACTGGGTGTTCACCAGAGTGTTTTGTTGACATATATATTTAAATACCTTTGAATCACCCCTGATAGCTTCTCCTATCTGTCATCAGAGGCACTGATCCGAGCCCCCATCCCCAAGCACCTGGAGAAGGTTCTAGGTGTGGAGGTAAGCAGAGACTGTGATCCATGTCTGGTCTGTGAGTGCAGCTGCTGCTCTGTACAGAAATAACACACATCAGTGTTTGGTGGAGAGTTGGATTTCCAAGTCATTAAAATACTTATTCAAGGCAAATAAATTTAGTTTCAAAATACTACACTCAATTTCAGGTCATGCTTTTCACATTTAATATATTAATTCAGTTCTAATGGCACCAATCTAAGCTCATACATACTTATTTAAGTTGAATTAAGAGCTTTCTAAGTAAGGTTGAACAATTTGCGAAATCTAATTGTGATTATTTTTTTCCTGTAATGCAATTGTGTTTTTTTTCTGCGATTATTTCTGGGTCCCCAAACCTACAATGTGTCTTTAGATAAACACTCTAGGAAATGAACATCGACAATAATTATAACACAACAACAACCAATAAGGTTTCATTGTGCCACTCTTGACTGTTTTTGCCTATTTGAGTCATTTTTTACCCCACTCCTTTTTTTTCACTTTTTGCTACCTCCTGACTAAGTTTAATGAAATATAATGAAAAATACTTAGTTGATCCCAGAGGGGAAATTTCAATTATTCCAACTTTCTTCACATTTTTTGTTGCATTTGGCTATTTTAACCACCTTTCACTGTTTTTGTCACCTTTTTTCCCCATTGTTGCTACAATGTGATGATTTTCCAGGTTTTTTCAGAATGGTTGAGCTCATTTTTTTATTGGCCATTTTAGTCACTTTTCACTCCTTTTTCACCCCTTTTTGGACCATTTTTTTGCTACTTTCTGAGTAGTTCTTGAGTTTTCTCCCAATTTTCTTGCACTGTCTGCGATCAGAATATTGTAGCAGGACATATTGAGATTTAATCGAATTTGCAATGAATTTCCCAGCCATATTTCTAAGTCTATCCTTTGTAAAAGTTTGCTCCTTGTGTTATAATAAGTTCATGTTGATTGTGTAGCTTTCCTTTGATTTAATGAGAGAAGATCTCTGTGGTGCTTGCAGCTCAGGACAGATTGAGAAAAGAACTGTTGGTCTTGTTCATTCAAAGGTTGAAAACTAGCTCACCCTCTGTCATGCTCGATCGCACTGACTCACTGTACAGATCCTCTGTGGCTTTTGACACCAGAGGGCCAATTGAAAAAAGACAAATACAGGTTTGAAAGGTTGTACTAAACCGTACAGAGCAGTCAAAGTTTGCTGCAGAGGTAGAATAAATGAACACCTCTGTCATTCTCTAAAGAACACTCAAGGCTCACCACATTTCTTTGAGGACCGTGACACAGAGAGCCAGTGCCTCCTCTCCAGCTGTCCTGAGTTGTGCTGTTTTCATGTTCCCTCTTCTTTTCTGAACTTGTCTCTAATGTCTGATTTTCAGTCCCAGACCAAATCCAAAGCAGAGGCCTTCACTGAGGCCTTCCTCAAGAAGAGCCTCCAGCAGCCTAAGAAATACGACCTGAAGAGCATGCTGAGCCACAAAGCTGTGATTCTGGGCTTCAACAAGCCCAAGAAGGAGCAGACCAAGGCGAGCAGGAGGAGGGGCAAAGGGCTGAACGCCCGGCAGAAGAGAGAGATGAAAATCTTTGAGATCAAACCAGAACATCAGAGGTTTACAGTTTCTGCTCTTACACCACTTCACATGTTCTGACCTAAAGGTTTGATCCACTTTACTCAGCTGTTTTCTTCACTGCAGGTACGAACTCTTCCTGCCTCTGCACCATCTGTGGAGACGCTACATCATCGACCTGTGCGGTGGATTGACTCCATCCAGGTAGATCAGTCAGAGCCCTGCACATGATGAAGCCTCACACTCAGTCAGTACATCCTCTCATACCACAGCTGAGTTAACCTGCTGTCCCTGTGTCCCTGTGTCCCTGTGTGTCTGTGTCTCTGTGTCCCTGTGTCCCTGTGTCTCTGTGTCCCTGTGTCTATGTGTCTCTGTGTCTCTGTGTCCCTGTGTCCCTGTGTCTATGTGTCTCTGTGTCTCTGTGTCCCTGTGTCCCTGTGTCTATGTGTCTCTGTGTCCCTGTGTCCCTGTGTC
>RPOG01001053.1:0-121522 GCA_008086565.1 Thalassoma bifasciatum | reverse complement strand
TTTTTCTCATAAGTTCTCAGGCCTAGTGTTTCTGGGATCAGTCCCAGGATGCAGGTCTGCGGGCACAGGGGAATTTTTTTGTGTAGAATAACAGAGATTGTGTCAATTATTTTTTTCCAAAAATTCTGCATGCATTTGCAATTCCAAACACAGTGAAATAGAGTTCCTTTCTCCTCTTTACATTTTATACAGCTATCCGGGACATCAGGGTTGAATTTGTTGAGTTTTTCAGGAGTTAGATACGTTCTCATAAGCCAGTTGTATTGGATCAGTCTAAATCTGCTATTGATGGAAAGTGTTTGTGCTTGATAGCAAGCTTTTCCCCACTCCTGCTCAGTAATTTCTCTTTGGAGATCCACTTCCCAGCTTCGTTTTTTGTGGTCTGAAGATTCTACAGAAGTCTCCATCAGTTTTTTGTAAAGAGATGAGATCGTACCTCTNTATAAGGACCTCTAGTGGATTTGGGTATATTATAGACTAACCTAACTGGGCTGTGATCCGATATTACAATTGATTCGTAAGTAATGTTATGAATTTGTGAAAATAAATTATTCGAAACCAAAAAATAATCTATACGTGAATATGAATTTGTTGGAGAGGAGAAACATGAAAATTCCGATTTAGTAGGATATAATCTCCTCCATGGATCACATAAGTCCAGGTCCCGTATGAAATTGTGCAAAATCTTCCTGCTCTGTGTATGAGTGTTGTCTGCACCCCTTAGTCTATCGAGGTCAGTTGATAAGGTTGTATTGAAGTCCCCTCCAATAACCAGGTGGCCTGATAACTGAGCTAAAAGTAAGAATAGATCTTCAAAGAATTTTGGATTATCATTATTTGGTCCATACAAATTTATCAAATTAATAGGTATATCTGTAAGCTTTCCTTGGAGTATTAGATATCTGCCAGACTTATCGGGTGTAACCTTTAATATGTTAAATGGGACCAATTTGTGGATCAATATTAACACCCCTCTTGCATTAGATGCATATGACGCGGCATAAACTTGGCCTGGCCATCTCCTTCGAATTTTTATTAGTTCGCTATTCAGTAAGTGGGTTTCCTGTAAAAATACAATAGATGCTTTAAGCTGCTTAATCCTATGCATTACTTGTTTCAATTTTGATAATTTACCTAACCCCCTCACATTCCATGATATGAATGTTATTTGTGGTTCATTCATCAGGTTTTGTCAAGGTGTACATCATCTCTAAGTTTAAGACCATACCAAATAAAACTTATAAAAAACATAAGATTAAGAAAGAAAAAATAAATAAAGAGCATTATTTCACGCTGAGGCCCCGGGACACCGATAACTCCAATAACCTGGTGTCCATCTCCCCTCCCCCTTAACATAAAGACCCTAACAATGGTCAAGATTAATGTTCCTAGCGACAGGAACATTTCTTTTGCAAGCTCAGAAACTAACCTAAAGTCCCTCTCTCAGCATCACAGCCTTTCAAAGAAAAATATTGTAATTTTGTACTCACTCTTGATATTAATTTTAAAATTATATATAACCCCAACGCAGGCTGAATATAAGTGCAACAACACAAAACATTGGGGAAAAGACTCTAATAGTAACAGAGTGCTATCAAAACAACGTCTGATTAATTTGCAGGGTTATTTCTTGCCAATGGGTGGAATATACTGATTCAGTAAGGATTTACCTGGGTGGTATTGGGTTAAAGTCCCACTGAATAGTGTTGACATCTTTATTCATTTGCCTGGATGGATGAGATCAACTTCTCCACGTCTTTTGGGGAGTCATATGTCTTCATTTGTCCCTCGTATGTGACAGTCAGCTTAGCCGGGTATCTGAGACTGTATTCAACGTTCAGTGCCTGGAGGCGTTTTTTCACGCCGTCAAATTGCCTCCGTTGTCTGCGCAGCTCCATGGAAAAGTCCGGGAAAAACATCACCTTATGTTGTTGGTATGACACAGTTTTCATCTTTCTGGCCGCCTCTAACACTCTCTGCCGATCTCGGAAGTTCATGAACTTCATGATGAGCACCCGGGGAAACCTCTGCTCCNTGCCAATCCGATGTGCATTTTCAATAATCACGGGGCTCGGCAGATATGTTCCGAACACGTCTTGCAGCCAGCCCTCCAAAAACTTAACAGCATCTGTCCCCTCAGCCTTTTCGGGCAGGTTGACCAGCCTCAGGTTATTTTTTCGGTGACGATTTTCCAGATCATCCAATCTGGAATTTAGCATCTCTATCTGGCTCTCGTGTGACTGCACTTTCTTCTGCGTCGTTTCAATAATATCCTCTGTCACACTTATGCGTTGTTCAGCTTCAGTTAACCTTCCTCCAAAGTCATGTATATCTTTCTTAATTTCTTGGATAGCAGACAAAACTCCGTCAAATTTCGATGAGAAGACGTTTTTCATATCTGCAATCGCTTTCATCACCTCGTCTCCCTCGTCACCGGGACCGGAGCGTGTTGCGCCCTCTGAAGCCGGCTGTAGCATATTAGCTTCTTCAGATTTGCCCCCCAGTTTATCCGGGTGTTTTTTCGTTGAAGTCTTGCGGCTTGCCATTCAAATATTATTTGGTTAGTGTCCTCTTGCCGTTATGTGTTGATGTTAAGTGGTAGGATAAATTTAGAATGAGTATACACAGGGTTTAAGGTTGCTAGCTAAGAGAGCTCCTATCGGCACGTCCTAATCGCTCGCCGCCATGTTGGATCTCCGTTGCTGAATGTTTTTGGCACAAATCTGGTTCCATAATAATCTGCTCATAAACTTAAATGCCAGTGTCCAGGATGTTCTCATCATCAGTGCAGGCGACTGTAGCCTGTTACGTGTTGGTGGATTCCTGGCACAGTTTTTAACCAAGTGAGGAAGTAGAGCACAAAGAAGTGTCTGAGGTGTAATGGTTTTATAAGAGGTCTGGCGTTGATCTGACCCCTGATAAAGACAGAATCCAGACTGTCAGGTTTGTTTCTGTCACATCATGGAGACTGACTGTCATCCATGAAGAGGTACGTCAGCACAGGCCTTCTCTTTATCAGGGCATTTAATCAACCTTTACTGAAAATCACCATTTCACAAATCCTATCCCAGTGTCTGTCCATGTGTGAGGTCATACTCGGAACAATTTGCAGGTCATCTGAACTTATTCCAGTCTGCTTTTGTCACTTGAGCTGAGGAGAAAACCCCTGATGACAGGAAGAGAAACACTGACCTGACAGAGGCAGCTGAAGTTATGTTACTGTTTGGACTCCTGATCCAACAGCTCTCTGACAAACACATCAAATATGAAAACATTGTTGAGATTTTCTCCTGAAGCATATTGAAAGAAATGTTTCAGTCCAACCCCACCCTAAGTGTTTGATTTTTCACTTCCACGGTAGGGTATTACTGCCACAGTAAAGAAAAACAAAGATCATCTTGTTATTTTGAGATACTAAAGTTTCTCGTTTTTTCTTGACACTGAGTAACCTAATTATTTCGTGTATTCTTATGTCTATTGCATATGTTGCTTCAAAACCTATATATGGACCATTCTACAGAAGAAGGCCAAATTGCAGTCCCACAAAGCTAATCATATTCTAAAAACAATAAAAGTTCAAACTTTGCTGACATACAAATATCATGTTATGATCTCTTTTACAGCGAGACATTAGTTGAGATTCAATTAAACTAAAGGTATAAACATCACATTTCATAGGTCACTTTCTATTGGGAGGTGTCTGTCCCAACTTCTGACACCTAAATTTCAACTCATGAAAATAACAATCATATGATTTCTGCCAATCTTCCAAATACTCTATTTTAACAGAGCTTTTTGTTTTATTTTAGCAAAAGATTCAAATTGATGTTATGGGCATTTCCTGAACTAAAATCTTATGTAAAAATTCCTGTCCCAAGTTTTCATGTCACTACCAATACACAAAGAGTTTTAGTCTGTAAACAGAGCCTGGTTTTATCAAAACTTCTAGAAATTTCACCAAAAAGAGACATAACCTTCCTCTCCATCCATGGTCACATGGTGAGGAATTAGTTTAAAGCATGATTGAGTTAATGCCTCAAAAGTCTGAAAATCAGCATGTGTATTTTGGGAGTGTCACTACCCAAACGCAACTTCTGCAATGAAAGAAGCACTTTGATTTTAATGTTTAATTTTCTATCTAAATACCCAAGTTCAAACTGTGGTTTGCAGCCTAGCATTGTTGAGCACATGTAACTTCCAATACAGTCACGACTGAAACAAATGGAAATGTTTTGGTAGTGACATGATGGTTTTGGGAGGGACAATATATGATTTTTACTTCTGATTAAAGTAAGTCTTACATGAATTAATACATACAAACATAGAAACATATGTCAGGTATAAATCACTCTTACGTTTTATTTTGCTATAAATGAAATTTTCCAGAAAGAGGTAAAACACTGAAATGCCAAAAAGTGAAGCAGAGAGACAGAGAGATACCTGTACCGACATGGCCCCCAAATAACAGAGAAACAGGTCACGATGCCAGATGAGGGACACAAACAGACCATGGTCCCTATAAACAGGTATGTTGTTCATGGTGCCTCTAACAGAGGTATGTTGGTCCTGGTACCAGTGAAACTACCATACAGACCATATATAACAAGTTTACAGGTCATAACAGAGGTAAGGACCATGGTACTCATTAGACTAATAAACTTTCTGTCTAACAAGTAAACAAGGTGTATGGTGCCCAATAAGATTTGTAAATTTCAATCAGTTGTGAATTTCCCCTCGTGGGAATGAATAAAGTATATCTTATATCATCAAGAGTTAATGAGGCCATGGTACTTGTTAGACTACTATACAGACTATAAAAGAGGTGATGGTTTAACTCTACCCCATATTTGTGACTGCATTTTAATTAAAGCTTTTTGTGGAAGATAGCACCACTGTTATTTCTTTAATGAGGAATTAATAGGTTTCATTGGTCATAAAACATGTTAAAAATTAAAATATAGCAAAAAGAGTTCAGTGACTACTCTCAAACAACTACCCTACCTCAAACAAGTCACTTCTGTAACTATAGCAACAGTATATCACGACCAAAATAATACTGTCACGACTGAAACAACAGCTGATTAATCAAAAATAAAATGTATTGAATCATCAAACAGTATTTTATGATTATGATTGGTTAAGTGTTTGAGTACCTTAAACACGAATGACTTATGGAGTCAATTATTAATTATTCATTAAATTGTTAATTTTTAATTTTTTTTTTTTTTTTTTTTAAAGCAGCATTCAAATTTTGATACATTTAGAGAAAATGAATGTTACATTCTGTTAAAAATTCATTGAAATAGATTTTGATGCAAAACCCACATATATTAACTTTTGAAAATACTCTGTACAGTGGGAAACAGAAAAAATATGAACAGGTCAATGTACTTGTTTTTATTCTCATGTGATTTTGTGTTTTGGTAGTGACAAATTTTGGGAGAAAAAGATACATTTAAGTAAAGTTTGACAATATAATGTCAAAGTTGACAGTTGCCATACCAGATATTTGCCCCTCAAACCTGGTGCAACACGAACATGGTAAAAGTTTGTCAATAAAATATACATTTCAAAAATATTCCAACCCTGAATTTTGACTACTCCTGTAGAATGCCCCATGCGTGTGTGCGTGTGTGTATGACTTTTGGCTTGACATATTCTGCCATACAAGCCACATGGCATGGCTTTGTAGTTAACGAGTGCAGATACTAGACTGACCTGCCTGCAGTCCAGATTATTATGAAAAATGCAACAACAGAGACCCCTGGACTGTTGATCAACTGAAGTTTTACATCAACAAGAATGTGAAAGATTCCAGCTCCAAAGCTTCAATAATTATTGTCCTCAGTTCACAAACACTTGTTTAGTGTTGTTCGAAGGAAAGGTGATGTAACACAGGGGGAAACATGAACCTGTTTCAGCTTTATAAGAACTATTACAGGCATTAAATTCAGGATTAAAATCTCCCTACAGGAGCATAAATGATATTATTAAATAGTGATGGTCCTGTATTGTAGCAGCCTCTGTGTGCAGTCTATGAAGTATTTGAAAGAAATACTTGAAGTAAACATCTATTACCAGTAAAGGCCTTTAGTATAAGATGATGTCTTACCTTTTGGAATATGACTACTACTACTGACTACTAACTACTTTGATTGCATCAATGATGTGACATGCTCAGACATGCAGACTGTCTGGCACTTGGCATGACAGACAGGTATTATCTAACCAGCTTCAATTTCCATTTATATCGGAGTAAAAGTGCGGGTTTTATTCAGGAAATGTTGTGAGGCAAAAGTAAACGCCAGAAATATAAATTAAGTACAGATATGTGAAAATTCCACTGAAGTACAATAACAAAGTATTTATACAGTGTTACATTCCAACACTGTCTGTGTCATTGGTGTGTGAGAGTGTGTGACTGAGACTATCTGTGTATGAGCACGCTGAGTGAAAGCTTTACATTTACCATTGTTCTGTGTCTTTATAGGCTTCAAACTCTGCCTCTCCTCCACACAGAGAATAAGCTGCACCTGTTTGTGTGTGATTCCCGGGGGCAGCTGCTGACAGGAACTCTGATGAGCCAGCATGGCAGGTGAAAGTCCTGGTTAGAGAAGACAAACCAGTCTGACAGCTTGTGGTGTTTTGATTCCTCTCTGCTCGGTTTGCTCAGTCTGACAGAGGAGGCTGTTTTTGGTGTCATATGAACTCTGGCTGGATCATTTATCTCTTTTCACAGCTTCTGGGTCAAGAGGGAAAGATTTCATCCTTGATCTGTTAGTTCATGGCCCCAAACTGAGCTTAACAGATTCACTTTTCCTTATCTGTATTTGTTGCTCCAAGGTTTGAAAGCAGTGATGATGTCACTTGACTGTTGTTATTCTGAACTATGGTATCAGCTGTGACATGAGAGTGACATACAGTTGTGCTCATAAGTTTACATACACTGACAGAATTTATGATTTCTTGGCCATTTTTCAGAGAATATTCATGATAACACAAAAACTTTTCTTTCACTCATGGTTAGTGGTTGGTGAAGACATTTATTAAAAAACTACTGTGTTTACTCTTTTTAAATCATAATGACAACAGAAACTTCCAGAATGACCCTGATCAAAAGTTTCCATCCCCCAGTTCTTAATAGCGTGTTTTTCCCCCTTTAACATCAATAACAGCTTGAAGTCTTTTGTGCTCGTTGTGGATGAGGGTCTTTATTTTCTCAGATGGTAAAACTGACCATTCTTCTTGGCAAAAATTTCCTGTAAATTCTTGGTCTGTCTTGCATGAACTGCAGGTTTGAGATTTCCCCAGAGTGGCTCAATGATATTGAGGTCAGGAGACTGAGATGGCCACTCCAGAACCTTCACTCTGCTGTGGCCAATGGCAGGTCCTTTTGGCCTTGTGTATTGGATCATTGTCATGTTGTGACATCCAAGTAAATCCCAAGCTTCTGNGCTGATGAGTGTAAATTTTCCTCCAGTATTTTCTGATAACATGCTGCATTCATCCTTCATTCATCAGTTTGGACCAAGTTTCCTGAGCCTTTGTAGCTCACACATCCCCAAAACATCAGTGATCCACCTCCGTGTTTCACAGTAGGAATGGTGGACCTTTCATCATAGGCCTTGTTGACTCCTCTCCAAATATAACACTTACAGTTTTGACCAGAAATATCAATTTTGGTCTTCAAGTGCCTCCTTATTGTGCATCTTGACCACAGCCAAACAACCAGACAGCATTTTTCAGAGAGTCCTTTATTTCAGCTGAAGGTGTTTGTGGGTTTTTCTTTGCATCCTAAATTTAAACACAGTTGTTGTTCATAAATATCTTCACCCAACCACTAACCATGGATGTCAGAAAAGTTTTTGTGTTATTATTCATATTGTCTGAGAAATTGCCAAGAAATCATAAATTCTGCCAGTGGCCGTAAATTTATGAACACAAGTATACACGTCCTCTCACCTTTCCTGTAAACATGGCTATTTCCTGCCCTGAACTCTGAGGTGGATTCACAGGTAGACTTGTTCAACAGAGGAAATATCTGTTGTAACAGTGATACTTTTCCACAAACATTCATCCTTGTCTTTCTTTTCATAACCTCTGGCACCGCCTCTTTCCTTCATGCTGGTCTTGTAACCTTAAAGCAGAAGTTGCTTTGGAAAGCCCCACTGCTTTTACGTCACCGTGAGCTGAGCTCATAAATCCTCCGGCTCAGCTGCTCAGACACATGAGAAGTGTTCACACCTGCAGAGACAAAGAGTAAACAACACAGCGCTGACACCATGACAGAGCAGCTGATGAACACCAAGCTGAACCAGGAGAGGATCCATGCCGTTGAGAGCTCATTTGGGCCCTTGGGTCGACCCCTGTCCCAGCCGGGGCGGGTTCTGATCGGTGAGGGCCGGCTGATGAAGCAGAGCCGCCGGGGGCCTCAGCCTAAAGTCTTCTTCCTCTTTAATGACCTGCTGGTTTACGGCAGCATCATCCTGAACGGACACTGGCACAAGAAACAGCAGATCATCCCTCTAGGTGAGCAGCTCATGATGACTTTTTCCAACAAGCAGACAGAACACACACAGCAGGCACAGACAATCTCTTTCATATTTGTTCTCAAACATTTTGGCAGGTTGAATTTTAAATCAGCTGCACACAGAGAAAAACTGAAAGACAGAGAAAGAGCTAAAGCAGTTCATTAAACCTGTCTATGGTGCAGAGTTAGGGTGACTATATTCTAAAATCCCAAAAGGACGACCCCCTACCCAGCCTTATGGGGATCCTGCAAAAATACCCAAAGACCCTCAAAGACAAACAGTTTGTGTAATGTTAAAATTGATGATGAAAAAAAGCCCATTTCCACCAGTTAGAGATATAAAATTAAAAAACTGGCTTTGTTGATTTTTTTTTCATGTCGAGATGAAAGATCATATTGATTAGACAAAAAGTCAAAACTTATTATTGTATAATTTTGACATTTAAACCATAATTATGACTTTTTTCAAAATTTTGACTTCATCTCATAATCTTGACTTAGCTCAAATTTTCATCTTTTTACCCGTGAAGCATAACTTTTTAGCTCATAATTTTGACTTTTTATCCCACGATTCCAACCTTTAATCTCATGACTTTGACTTTTCATCTCAAATTCTTGACTTTTCATCTCAAATTTTTGTCTTTTCATCTGTGAAGTATAACTCTTTATCTCAAATTTATGACTTAGTATGGGCCAAAGAAATTCTCAACCAAGCCAAGTTTTCGTTTTTTATTTGTGCTGGCAGAAATAGGCTTCCACAAAAATGCCTCACCACATACAGACAGCACATGATGCCTTCCCCCATCGTCACAACCACGCCAAAAAGAGGGGTTCTGCTGTATTTTTGCAGCATTTTCTGACTAAGAACACGGCACAGTCAGAGCATGTTTTCCCACTCAACATCTTGACATGTCAGTTCATCAGAATAATGTCAGTAGCCCAGTGCAGCTTTGCTTTACAACAAGCTGAGAAAAAAACCCCAGACATTTTGGGGAATTTTGTGACATAATTTTGCAGCCAAAAAACAGGACATGTCGGTGAAAAAGAGGAGGTTTGGTCCCCGAAGTAGAGTCAGCCTGTGGGCTAATGACTCTGAGAGTAATTCTGCTTTAGCACAAAGCATCAGTTCTGCTCTCATTCAGACATTCAGACATAAAGGATGGTTGCAAAACTCATATTGTTTATTTCTGCTTCATTTTTCCTGACCCACTGCTGACAGAGAATATTTCATTGTTTCAGAGGACATCCAGCAGGAAGACTTGGAGGACGGTGTGAGGATGAGACACCAGTGGTTAATCCGCACCCCCCGAAAGTCCTTCCACGTGTCGGCCTCCTCGTGCGAGGAGAAGCAGGCCTGGATGGACCACATAGAAGAGTGCAGGTCTAAACTCCTGGAGGGCAGCGATCGGAGGCCGGGCTCTGCCTTTGCTGTGACCTGGATCCCTGACCAGGCCTCTGCCGTCTGCATGCGCTGCTCAGACAGGTTCTCCCTCACCCAGCGCAGACACCACTGCAGGAAGTGTGGCTTTGTGGTGTGCGGCGCGTGCTCCAAGCAGCGAGCTGTGATCGAACACATCCACCCCACCAAACGAGTGAGGGTGTGCACCCTGTGTCACTCCAGCCTCCTGAGGACTGAAGCAGAGGATCAGGGGATGTGTCGAGTGAGGGGGGGCAGCACGGGGAAGAGTGGCTCTGATGTGGAGGAGGTGGAGGCTTATAGTGAGGAGGAGGAGGAGGCGGAGGCGGAGGAGCAGATGGAGGACCATGACCCCAGCAGGTGGATGGACTCCTGGTCCCCGTACGTTTATCTGAGATCAGAGCATATGAGGCCATGAGAACTGTGGGGCTCAGAAAGAGCTCGAACTCTGGAATGTTCTCTAACAGACTGAACCTCTCACAGAAACCGGTTGGAGAACATCATCTATAACATCAGCCAACGTGAACTCAACACTTTATAATATACACAGTTACAAGAAGTCCAACCTGTTTCTGTTGATGTATAAAATATGATGCTGTCTCTTCAGCATTTGGCCTCTGTTGGCCCGACTGAACTTTGAATGCTCTCGTTTTTTTAATGAATATATCTCTTTCTGTTTTCTCATCATTTGTAAAAAAAAGAAAGAAAAAAAAAGCCCAAAAAGTTTTTCTTTAAAAAAAGGTGAAAAAGAAGAAGTGCCATATTTCTCTGAAAACACTGGAACATCAGCATTAAAGAAGTTTTTTTTATATTTGTAAAAATGAAGGATAATAAATAAAGCCTCAAAAATTATTTGTGTGTGTGTGTGTTGATTCTCCATAAATGGGCAGCATGATACATTTTTAAGAAATGAAAGCCATGTATAAATATTCTGAGATGTGATGTGACAAAAACACTTATTGGGTGTCACCTTTGGGTGGTTGATGTCTGATAGGTTGAGTAAGATGTATTTGCCCTGCGTAAAGTCCATGATGTGTGCTGTATCACAGCAGGGAAAACTACAGGGGGCTTATCTTATCTCTCATCAGTCTATAACAGCTCATCAGTTAAGGGGGGAATGGTGCTTTTTTAAAGGCTTTATTCTGGTGCCAACAAAAATCCCTATTTTTCTCACTCTGTTGTCTCTGAAAACCCATATTTAAACCTCTGAAACATTTAGTTTTAGCTGTTGTGGCTTTGAGGCCCCCTACTCCACAAATCCCCTTCCCTCTGATTGGCCAGACCTCTCTGTATAACCTCCTCCCTTCTGGATGTTGTTACATCATGACATAAAGACAGAGAAACAATCAGAGGTTGTCACTCTGCTGAACAGTTAAACCTGCTATAAACAATAATCATAAATCACCTGGAGCCCAACTTCAGCCTGTTGGTCTGGTTCTCCTGGCACATTCCTTTTTCCATAGCACATTGATAATGCCTGTTTTAATCAGTGCACTGTTTAACCTAAATGTGTGTGTATACTTCTTGTTTTTTGCACAGTTTTTTGTCTTGACTTATTTAATCTTTGGTTAGGCTGCACGGTGGCGCAACGGTTAGTACTGCAGCCTCACATCAAGGAGGTCACCGGTTAGAATCCCAGTTGGAGTGATGTGGGTCTGTCTGTGTTGAGTTTGTATGTTCTCCTCGTGCCTGAGTGGGTTCTCTCTGTGTATCCAAAAACATGCTCATCAGATAAATCACTGATTCTAAAGTGTCCTGAGGTGTGAGTGTGTACATGAAAGATTGTCTGTCTATGTATCAGCCCTGTGATTGGCTGCATACCAGTCAAGGGTGAACCCCACCTCTCATATAAAGACAGCTGAGCTCCAGCCACCTGTGACCCTGAACAGGATAAGCAGTTAAAAACTCAATCAATAATCTCTGGTTTTATATTTTTGATATTCAATGTTTATTCATACATGCATGTACAGAGAGAGTATGGTTCAAACCACAATCAGATTCCTTGTTTTCTTCTGGAATATGTCAGGGAAATTTCCTCTGTTGAACTCACAAATTCTAAGTTACAAAAATTGCAGTCCACAGTGTGATGAATCAGAGCCTTTAATCATGCAGCATGGAGAGGAGACTTCAGCAAAGTGTCCTCTCCCTATGGTGACATTCTGTATCCTTATATACAGTCAGGGTTACAACAATAACAACTTCACAAACCACTCCCTAGGGACAACAAAAGGCAGTTGTCTTTGATCAAGCAACTGTCTCCTATCTTTATCAATGGGTGTCAGCTGAATAACTGCTACTTCCCCAAATGACCCCAAATGGGGCAATAAAACTTCTAAAGGATTAAAATCCTCCCCACCTAAACTTCCTGGCAAAGAAATCACCTACTAACACCTGGACATCTGTTTTGCCCTTACAAATATACTTACAATTCTGATTCCCTGGAGGCCTGTCAGGGGCAGAACTATGGGAAGACCTTGGTGTTTGAGGCCCACACCTTAAACTTGTAATGAATCAGTTTGAATGTGATAAACTTGTCCTTTCAGCAAGTCTCTTGAAGATCTCATGTCTGAATCAATTTTTTAAGATCTGGGGCTATTTTTGAATGTAGCGTTCTGATAAGTTTACAGACATATTTGAGGATTTCAACAACACGTGACTGTGTGGAGGTTTTTAAAAGCTGCACATGCTCAGTCTGAACATCCAATATTGTAGCAGTTTTGTGTTTTCTTTTTGAAATGTTGGCTCTTTGTGAAGTGACTTGAACTTGTCTCTTCTGCTGTACAGATGTTTTTGTTCTCTTGAAACAGGTTTGACAGTCTACCTCACATCAACACAATCCTGCAGTAAGAAGAAGTTGCTTCTGTGATCAAAGGAGATTTCTACACTTCAGAGGTGTTGAAAAAATGGTTTGCACAGAGGTATTTTTTAGTCTCTAGTTTTGTTGGCTTATACTAATTTTAATTTCTGTTTTTGATTAATGTTATTTACATTCGACATTCTACAACTGTTATACTTGAACACAGCAGCTCCGTTCATATGTGAGAGTTTAGTGATGACAGAAGAAGAAAGCTCACAGCTTTATTCCTTTACTGTTTGTGTGACATGGTATGTAAACATGTATCCATGCGGTGAGGAGGTGCAGCAGCTAGATATGTTTGATAAAGAAAGGCATTGAAGTATTCACTTTCACTGAAAAAACACTGTTTAATGGTTTGATTATTAGCTCCATATAGGCGTTAAAGCAACACAGTACAATCATTGACTTGTAACAACGAGAAAGTGTTGAGATGAATCTGACTAAAGATGATTTAACCATAAACCAGAGGAACGCTTTAACTCCCAAGCAAAGTTAAAAGAGTCACTCAAACTCCAGCTCGGGGTTTCTTAGAGTCTGTTCCAAAGGCCCCAGTTTGCAGTGCAGACACGCTGTGCCTTCAGCTCTGTGAGGGAACAGCATGTGCTCAGGAGCAGAGAGGAAAAACTGAAGGGGAACAGATACAGAAGGAAACGACATCAATGTGAGACTGACAGCTGAAAGTTTTAAAGCCCAGGCTGTTCAATGTGTCTGTGACAGACTAGAGACCATGTGGACCACTCACTTCACCCCAGATCCACTTCACACTAGTCACGTTTCTAAGAAAGAAGAAGGAAGTGAGGGGAAACAAAGTCCGTGATTTTGAAAAGGATTGCACAGGAGAACTCAAAGCTTCCTCTTTACAAAAATCCACTTTCTCGAGAAATGCTGAGAGACGTAAATCCAACAAAGCTTCAACACAGGAGGCTGCATGGATGGAGCCTGATCTGGTCAGGGTTGTTTTTTAACAGGTACTTCATTAAGTCATACTTTTTTCAAGTCAGATTGGATGGCTTACTTGCCAAACTGGGTGTCAATGTCAATGTCAGCTTTATTTATAAATCACTTTTTGAACAGGTGTGGCCTGCCAACAGGCTTTACAGTAAAAATGTGTAGAAACAATAAAGGCATGTAACACAAAAACAGAAAACAAAATAAAATTAAACAAACACAGTAAAAGTAATTATATTCCACCAAAGGCCAAAGTGAAGTGTCGTAAGGCGTGTTTCAAAAGCAGAGAGGCTGTTAGCAGTTTGCACAGACAAAGATAATTCTTTCCACAGATGTAGATCACCCCTGGATTTTAAAAAGATGGTAGATGGTTCAAAACCATCTGATCAGCAAACCCAAGGGTTCTGAAGGACTGATGGAGCTTCGTAAAGTCAGACGGGTATTCAGGGGGACATTTTGGTAGTGAAATCTTGGGACAGGACTTTTTAAATTGATACTGAACTGAAAAAAAACCCAAAAATCAACGTGAATATCTTTACTGCTTTTTAAAAGACATAAAAAAAATCTATTAAAATACAGTATTTAATTGGAAAAAAAAATTCGAGTGCTATTTTCATGGATTGAAATTTAACAGTGTAAAGCCTGACCTATCAAAGAATGGTCTGAAAATCCTGTTTTTTTGGAACTGAGATGTTTATTAACCCTTATAACAAAGTCCACAAAAAATATTCTTTATCATTTCATTCATGATATATTCCTTATATCACATTTGACACACTGGGCAATTTTGCGTGCTATTTTATCTATTTTATTAAAGCTTTTTTAGTAAATATGCATGTATTTCATGCAGAAAACACTTACTAAAGGACCAAGATAAAACTTCAGCAGATGGCAGTGATACAACAATCCTAATTGTGGTAGAATATGTTTTCAAAAATATTTTAACAGGTTTTCAAAGAAACCATTTTGATGAGATAGCGGTCTTTGAACTCAGAAACAAATATTTTACATTTGGTTTTATAGGGTTAAGAGTTGGAGGTTGGGACAGTCACCTCCCAATAGGAAGTGCACATTCAGTTTCATGGTATCTCACTTAACATATGGTCAGAGAGCCAATACCAACCTGTCAGAGGCTCCAGTCTGACCCAGGAGATGACTTCACAAGGTACAAGAATGACAAAAACAAGCAGCTTCAGTGATTTTTTTAAATATATATGCACATTTTATACATTTAAAGACAGGACAACAACCTCACTGTCGTCCCTCATAGTTCTCTTTTTGGCTTGTTTTGAGGGGTGTGTCAGGTCAGGTGGTCAGGATTTTGACACAGGTGAGGAAATTAATGTTAACTCATAATTTCAACACCTTGGGTTATTTTCAACAGTTGGTGAAACACTTTGTAGTTCAGATGCACATGAGTGTGACTGAATGTTTTGTGCTTTTGTTGAGAAACTGTGACCTGTAAAGTTAATATACATAATGATAAACTGAGGCAGAATAGAATGGGGATTCTTTTCTGAAGAAACACCAGATTGGTTTGTAAAAAGTTCATTAGATGAGAACATTTTCAGGAATCACTGTTTGCACTAAACAAAGGAAAACGGGAAGTTGTTGTTATTCATAGGCTTTTATGCACTGAGTTTACTGATCCAGCTCACGTCAGCTCTAACTGGGCTGAAACTGAAATAATGTTTACAAATCGTTTCTTGGGTATAAGTAAAGATATTTAATCATTCAAACAGGCTTCCCTTTGAAAATGAAGCACTAAATATTTTTGAGTGTCCTCAGTACATGGGGTACATTCTTTTCTTCTCCTTATTTCTTTATTTCAGCACTTAACCACAGAACAGAACAGTAACACATGGTTTAAACACTGTTCTTTTACACATTGTTGTACAGCACTGTACAGTTTTTTATGTCTGGGGCGAAGTGCAACATCTTGCTGACATCTACTGGACAACTCCATTAATAGCAGTCCTTTTCATTTAAAAAAACAGCTGTTACCAACAACAACAGCAGAGCTTAGGGAAGTGTTTGAAACTTGAGCTGGCACTGAAAAGAACAAAAGTGTCCCACATCAAACCATCCCTGCTGTAAGGATCTCATGCTCAGTGAATCCAGATACAGCTTAGAGAAGCACTGTGGATGTGTTTTCCTCCATGATATTAATAATATTTTAAATGAAATTTAACTATGGTCTCTAATAGTAACATTCAAATGCACAATTCCCAAAAGCCTAATATTCTATGAAATGTTTATCTAAACACTATATTTATTTATATTTTGTTAATGGACACTTGATCTGAATTTTGTGTCTTTTTCTTTGTTAATACTTTTCACTCTTGTACTTTACCTCTACTAACGTTCAAACTCTGTATTTGCTCTCTGGTGACACAATTTTCTTCAGGATTAATTAAGTGGATTGTTTCTTATTTTGTTGAAAGAAGAAAAGAAACAACAGATCAGGTGTTGGGACCATAGACTGTATAATCAGTGGACGCCATGACAGTCAGCTCTAACTGAAGGAGCCACAAAAACTGCTCCCCCTGGTGGCTGACTGCACTATCGGTCACAGTCTCTGTCTCCAATGCATTCCAGATGAGAGGTGGTAAAACTCTAAAAAATGATCAAGCCTTGCTGAAATGTTTCTCACATCCCACATCCTTATGCTGGGGTGATGTGAAAATTTTAATTGACTGCATTGTGTTCAAGTCCTCTTTTATTCTGAAGAGTCAGTTTTTCATTAGTTATTGGACATTAAAAACCAAGTTATAAGTTTTATTTTACGATGTTTTACAGCTACCATGTGTGTGTAGTTTTTACCAGGAATATAAGGAACTTTTGGAAAAGAGAGCCAAAAAGAGATTAGACCTTCAAAAGAAAAAAAAAAGTTTATTGCTTTTTTTTGTTATCCGGTTCCACCCAAGTTCTCTACTGCAGACTCTGGCTGCACAATGGAGGCTCCAGTAAAAGGTTCTATGGCTCCAAAACTGTACAATGGTGCAAGGCAGAGCCACACTGTCCATTCTATATAAAGTCTATGGTTGGAACAAAAAAATGATGTGTTAGAGTTTGATACAAACAACATGAGTAAAAGATGGTAGGGGGCAGTGGTGCGCACAGACATTTTGAAGGGCAGGGGTGAAAGAAAAATACGGTGCGTACAGTGTGCATTTTGGCTCACAAGAGGTCAATTAACCTGGTTTTGGGGCCCAGGAAGGCACCTAAATGTATTATGGCTCCCAAGAGGCCACTGAAGTGTGTGAATTTACTCCCAGGAGGTGAATTATCATGTTTCAACCATCCAAATGCACAGATAAGCATGGGTTCACCAATCAGGAGGGCAGTTCAGCATTTGCTGTCCAAGAAGGTGCTTTATTGGAGCGTGGCTCCAGGGAGGGCACATTAGCAAGTGTTTGTCTTTCAACTGGGCACTTGAGAGCGTGTTTTTGCTCCTTAGAGAGCACTTTGGCACACATTTTGTCTCCAGAGAGGGCACTCCAGTGAGCATTTTAACAACGAGGCCCCACCTACACACCACAGGTACAGGAACATGTTTACTATCATGCGTCATAAAGTGTGTCATCCAGGATACCAGTTTCCGGAGTCTAAGGGTGAGATGTTCCTGTTTGTCCTGATAGGATTTCAGCATCTCTTCAGTTCAGGGTCTCCTTTGTTCTTTTTACATTTCATGATGCTCCAAAAGTTTTCAATAAGTAAGGAGTCCTGGCTGCTGGCAGGTCACTTTGTCGCCTGGACTCTTCTACTACAGAGCCATTCTTGCTCAGCCCCTTTTTGTCCACAAACAATTAAGGTCTGTTTGTGTTGGATTCCTCATCTCTGGGTTTGTATGTTAAAAGCATATTCTTTGATTACTTACAGTTGTGCCCAAAAGTTTACACCCCCCAGCAGAATTTCTGATGTTTTGGGCATTTCTGAATGATAACACAAAAATCCTTTCTATCACTCGTGGTTAGTGGTTGGGTGAAGACATTTATTGAAAAAAAAGTATAGTTTACTCTTTTTAAATCATAATGACAACAGAAACTTCAAAAATGACCCTGTTAAGAAGTTTACACAACTCTGGTGGTTTTGTCCTGATAAATGCACAAAAGTGAACACAAATGTGTTTGAATGTCTACTAAAGGTAACCATCCTCACCTGTGATCTATTTACTTATAATTGGTGAGTGTGTATAAAAAAAAATACTTTTAGGCACAACTGTATATTACCTCCTCCTAATCTTTCTGGAGGTGTCAGTGGTGTGTGTATTGAGAGTAGAGTTCCTGTTGAAAGAGTCACTGTGGATCTGCTCACACACTCTGACACACTGAGTCTTTTTACTAAGCGGTAGCAGTAGGATCACAATCCAACAATCCTTTATATTTATCACTGTTCCCTTTTGGGGTCTGAAGCCTGTCATTGGATGAGAGGTGAGTTCACCACCACCAGCCAATCACAGGGCTCATATGAGCACTTTTTTTTTGGACTGTGGGAAAAAGCCAGAGAGGGCCCACGACAGGAGACTGTTGGTGTCGTTTGGTCAGTAGGTTTAACCTCTTATGCTCCACCGGGGCCCAGTTTGCCATTCCTCTGATGTCATCAAAGTATAAACACCACCACCTTCATCAAACATTGGAACACATCCTGCTGCTAAGTTTGTTTCACAGTTTTCTTCACCAACAAAACGTAGTACGTGACGTCCTACCTGTTTGGGGTCATTACGTGTGTAGGACTGCGGGCATGGGACTTATAAGTGAGAGGAAAGGTGGTCTCCTTAGGTCTCAAGTTTGTATAGTTTTCACAACAAAGTAGTTTAATAAGGTTCACCACTTTAAAGAGGACATTTCAAGCAACAAACAGACAGACAGCACAGGCAAGAGTAGTTATTGTCGTCCTTCACAGTCTTAGAGCATTTCCTCCTCATTATAAATCTGATAAAGCTTAGCATATTTTATTTCCCTAGACGTCTGGCTACAAGACAGAAGTGTCCCCATTTCAATACACAGAGATTTATACAAGCAGTGCTCTCTGCTTGACTGGCCAGTTGCATTCGCTGATGCTGTGTAAAAGCCCCCCAACAGGCTCCTTTATTGACAGTAACCAATAGCCTTACCCTTTACACAAAGCCTGCTGTAGCAAGTCAGACTGCCAAAAAGTTTTTTTTTTCTGCCATACATAGTCATCTGCCCAACAGGAGAGAACAAAGTTGACTACAAAGAGGACACTCAGCACTGATACAGCTGGTTTTGTTGCGTAGAGTTGTTCGACTAGACTGTGGAAAATGAAATGTTTGCTGTATTTGGACACCTGAGACTAAAAACTCTCTAACTCCAACAAAGTTTTACCTAGAAAGTCCAAATTAGATGTAGATTACAAGGTTTAGAAGTGATGTGGTTGATGTCTTATGTCTGGCATGAAGCATCTTTAAGTTCATCATGTCCAACAATTGGTTTTATAAAAAGGAATAGGAAAAAAAAAGTTTCAGCTGCATTTATCCTCATGTGGACTTGGGCCACAAATAAAAAACACGACAGTTTCTGAAACTAGAGACTTTAATTTGTGGTTCTACAGTTATAAGCTCTGAAACAAAGCATGGTAATTTGGCTAGAATTGGGTGTAGTGAGAGGGGTTAAACAAAGAAGAGGCCATGTGGATGAAGTAACCTCACCATATTTATTCGTAACCTTTGAGAAGTCCTGGAAATAGGTGAATGATTGGTCAGTGACACATCACCTAACTGAGAACTACAAACAAACCCTCCTTCCTGCAGACCTGCATGGCCAAGACAGAGACGGCCAGAGACTGTGTGGACTCACTTCAGAGACACAAAGCACCACAAAGAGGTGCACAGGTGGAATGAAAAACTTTCCACTTCCATAAATCAAAGTTTCTGTGGCCCTGAACGATCCTGAGCTCAACTCTTTACCCTCAGGCTGATGAGTAACACATGCAGGGTGTTACTCCAGACTGAAAAGACAAAATCAGCCATAATAATAATCTGTGTGATATTGTGCAGCGTTAAGATGATTCTACTGTGCTTTTGAGTGAACTTAAACTCAATTTGTTGCTCTTTATCACTGTTTTTCCTCAGGAATCCTCAGATAAACTACTTTCAGGAGTTTGTCTAAAGTTGGGCTCTAGAGTTTAAAGCATCGTGATTTACCAGTTTTCAAAATCCAATACTCTGATTTTTAAAATCTTTTTGCACTCTTTATACCAAAATTCACACAAAATGTCTCACAGGATGAACTCTTAGGTTGGAGCGTAGCAGTTACACCCCAAACAACCAGAGGTCAACCCGGCTCACCGTGACGTCATACTGTGTTTTTTCTGTCCAGTTTTCATGGCCCTTTATTCAACACTCACAGGAGACTATATCTGATAAACATCTACAGTACAAACAAACATCTACAGGGACTCAGTGAGAGAGATCAGTATTTGGTGATCAGAGGTCGATGTAAACTCCATTATTTTGAAATCTGACCTCAGCAACACCTGGAGGGAACGTGTTATATTCTCTCCCAGCATATTCTTCATCAGTGGTAGGCACAGACATTTTGAGAGGGGGGCGGGGCGAGGGTGTCTCATACTGCATGCTTTCTGAGTTCCCTGATGGCACTTCAATAGAAGTAATGGCACCTGAGAGGGGACTTAAGTATGTATTTTGACTCCAAAGAGGGCACTGTAGCATGTTTGAGCACCAAAGAGGAAGGCACTTTAACTTGTGATTTGGCTCCTATGGGGCAGTTGATCATGTTTTAACCAGCCAAAGAGACGGATCAGTGTGGTCCACCAACTGGAAAGGAACTACAGCATGTGTTTTGACTCTAAAAATGGCCTTTAACGACATATGTTAGTTCCAGGGGGACACTCATGCACGTTTTGGTTCCCATGAGGACACTTACATGCAAGTTTGTCTGCAAAGGGGAGTTTTTCAACAAACAGGAGGGCACTTCAGCATTTGTTTTTGCTCGTTACATTCACTTACATGCAAATTTTGCTCCAAGGAGGGCACTATAGCACGCATTTTCTCTCCAAAGTGGGCATATTAGCACACGTTTTTAACAGTTGAGCCATGAGGAGAGGGGCCACTATAGTGATGTTTTACCTGCACTTTTAACATTTATCCTGTAAAGCGTTTTTGAGTTGTTGAAAAGTGCTCTTTAAATATTTTTTATAATAATAATAATAATAAAAATAAAAATAAAAATAATATTTCAACCAAACTTTCCACAAGGAAGAGCTTGTGAGAGAAGTGTCATCTTGGCTGAATAACCTTAGTTGTTGTTGTACTGCCCTCTACTGGTCTGGTGGTGTAGTGCAGCTACTCTCAGTTTTTTCTCCATTCTCACTGACACAGTTTGTACAATGGGCCACAGGAGTTATTTCGTTGGTTAAGGTGTACAGTTTTGTCCAATTTTTAGAACAACTTTAAACATCTTGTAAGCCTGTTATCAAAGAGCCCATCCCCTCCAAAAGTTGGGGCCGGGCCCCTGGTGTGTAACCTGTGGCTCCGCCCCTGGCTCACACTAAGTTCTCGTCAGTTTGTCCTGACGCAACAGCCGGACTCGAACCTCTGTTTCACTGGCTGCTTCTCTAAAGCCACTTCAGGGCTCCTCTGCGGGCTCAGGAAATCTCAGGACTCCTCAGGACGGTGAGGAAGAGTGTTCGCGGAGACTCTGACTTCTCCTCTTCCTGGTGAAGTGAGTTTTCACAGCCTGGAGTTCAGGATGCCTGAGCTGTGGTTCTTCTTTCTCTTAACTGTTGGAGCCTGTCAGTCAGAGCCCGCACGCAGGAGCGTTTACACCAACCACTGGGCTGTGAGGATCACAGGTGGAGCAGGGCAGGCTGACAACATCGCTGCTAAATACGGATACATCAACTTAGGACAGGTGAGTGTCAGAGCATTAAAGCTGCTGTTTCCACATGAAGTCATCTCTGTGCTCCACTCACACTCACAAACACTGAAGGTTTTTCCGTTAGAGCTCTCACTGCTCAGCTCATGTCACGGTGACCGGCTCTTCTATCAGGAAATCAAAGATCTTAATCTTTATTCCCGGCTCTGAGCACTGATCCACTTTCTACAGCTCCATAGTCTGTTTATGACAGGAGCTTCTCATCTGTCAGCTTCACAGTTTGTCTTCAGCTTGGTCAGATTCCTGCAGACTGCTGCAGCTCTCCAGGAAGAGAAAAAAAATATGGAAATGTGAAATGTAGCTCTGAACTTTATTAGAGCTCTAGATATGTGGCACATGTAAAATCCTGAAACCTGATAAATTATGATGACTGTATTATAACACTACATAATGATTTTTGCTGTCATGTCTGAGTAGGAGTGTATCTGTTTACATTTGGTTTTTTCTTCTGTTAATTGTGTGTCCACATGTCCAAAGGCCATGATTTTGACAATAAATTTGCTGTTTTCTGAAGATAGCAAGTTAATTCTAATCTTTTTCTAACTACTAAGTTTTCTTGTTGTCAGGAGAAAATGAAGTAGTGGTGTACTATAATGCAAACTTTGGTATCATTCAAACACAAGGTAAATATCACCACTAATGATACAAATACTTTTACACATAAAAAAGATCTGGTTAGAATTAACCAAGAATGTTTCTGTTCATAAATGAGGGTTTAAAAAACTTGTTTGTCAATCAGAAAATTCTGCTTTGATGTTAAGGGTATTTGAATTTTTGTGGATAACAGCAATTATTATTCCTAAGCATGAAGAATATCATTTTGATCAGATTTCCTGCTGATATTGAAAGAGAAGTCTTTACAGCAACATAACAGCTTTTGGGAAATCAGCAATACACTGGTTTTATATATATATATATATATATATATATATGATTGCATCTAAAATCTCTGATATAAATACTCTGAAACAAGAAGCCCATTCCAAATTCTGCTCCAGGCTTCAGGCACCAGATCCAGCATCAGAGTCCATGTGATCACAACAACAGCACGAGCTGAAGTACTGACAAAGCACCAAGGAGAACTAGTGATGTTAGTCAGTAGTGGCAGTTGTTTTTATTGAGGTCAGAAAAAATCTTTGCTGCTGAATGCAAAATTTGTCATGCACAAGTTTCCTGTTACGGCACAGAAATAGGGAAGTTTAATACATTTACACTTGAACATTCTCCTAAAGGTTTTTCAAGTCTCGAAGACTTACATATAAAGCTGAAAGTCACAGCATTCCTGCTGATGTTGTATCAGATTAACATCGGTATCGGCCAATACTCAAGACCGCAATATTGGTATCTTATCAGAAGTGAAAATGTCGTATTGGGTCACCCCTGGTAACATGTGCTCTCCCCATGCAACAGAATTTAAAGTCTGAATGATGGGATTGCAGTTGAATTGAAGGATAAGTGGCATAAGATATTATCATGCTATTTTTAGAAAACAAGCTTTGTTTTCTCAAAATAAAAAGAAAAAGGAGTTGAATCTTCAGGAAAACAAAGCTAATTTATCCTAGAAAATCATGGCCTTTAAGGGCTTCCGTATGTGCCCCATAGGATACTTCCCACACATTTTTCTCCCTTTGCCTTTTTGAAAATTCCAGTTTCAGACTCCGTTCGAAATGATTTGTTTTGATTTTTGTCAAAGCTATGGGTGAAGTTTGGTGTTTGAGGCCCTCAGCAAGTCCTATAAACATATCCTTCTATGTTTTTTGATAAAGAGACTTTTGATTATTTTTTTAGATGGATTCATGGATTTCTACAACATGCTTAGAACATGTAGAGGTTTGAAAATCTGCACACAATCTGTATCTGTTACAGCAAAGGGTGGGGTGGGGGGGCACAGAGAGTTGCTGAGGTAGCAGGCTTCATAAGAGTGTTTGAAAGAGAGAGAGAGAGAGAGAGAGAGAGAGAGAGAGAGAGAGAGAGAGAGCTAAGTGAGTGTTTGAAGGGAAAGGACAGTCAAACAGCAGCATCTGCTCCGCTGCTCCACACATGTGCAGGCAGATCTGTTCACCATAGAGAGAATGTGCGTGGTTACAAACTGACTTCATAACTTATTTACAGATGGCTCAAATGTGTTTTCACTGAAGGAAGCTTTGTAGGATCAGCTCTTTCTGTTCACTGGACACAGTCAGAGCACATCAGTGTAAGAAACAGTTTGATAACAACTGCTCAGAGAGGAGAATGATTTAATGTCCAGTCCTTTGTTTCCTCCCTCTTCTTCAGTGGACATCAAACTCTAAAGTCTTCATAAACAGACAGTAGTTTGTCTGGATCATAAATCTGAACCTTTTTCTGCAAAGACTGTAAAACCCCAAAGCCTCTGCCTCTCTGCTGAAAGTCTCTTCATGTTTGCTGGTTGTGTTTGACAGATAGGAAGTCTGGAGGACCATTACCATTTCCACCACAGCAGAGTGGTTCGCAGGGCGGCGTATCCTCTGAAGGGCCCCCACAGCTTCATCCACATGGACCCCAAGGTGAGACCCCGACCTGTGCCCAGAGGAGACACACTCCTCAGCAGCCTCTGGTCTCAGTGGCTCATCAGTGTCACCTCTGAGGGAACTCTGACTGAGTTTGAGTGTCTGCACAGAGATCTTAGATTTCCAGTTGATTGTGTTTTTACTGTAGATCTTTACCTTTCCTTCCAGGTCAATAAGAAGCTGGTCTCTGACACTTTTCTGTCTGTGCTGTTATGGTGGTGTTTCATAAATGTACACCTGGTCTCAGAGCTTACATGCTTCTTGGTTGGTCTTCTGCGTCATCAAGTAAACTGAAACACTGGCGTGTCCTTATTTACAAATCTTATGTTTGCGGAAATCTGACCTTCTCATCTTCATCAGGCAGAAGAGTTCAGGAACTTTCTCTCTTCTTTTCTCAGTGACTGTGTGACTGTGTGACTGTGTCAATCTGGCAGCAGAGACATCAGGCTGCAGGGGTTCTGCTCAATTATGGCTGATACAGATAACAGGTTATTATACTATACAACCCTAATTCCAGTGAAGCTGGGACACTGTGCAAAACATTGAAAAAATACAATGATTTTCAAATCATGTTCGTTACAACTGATGGATTTTATTGTTTAGTTAGTTGGAGTTTTTTTAATGAATATTAACTTGTTTAGAATTTGATGCCTGCAACACGTTCCTAAAAAGCTGGGACAGGGGCAACAAAAGTCTGGTTAAGTTGCTGATGCTGAAAAAACGGCTGTTTGGATCATTCCACTGTTTTGGAAAACAGCCAATGTTTCTCAACGTACAACTGCAGGAATTGATGGATTTCATCATCTACAGTCCATAATATTATCAAAAGGTTCAGAGAATCTTGAGAAATCTCTGCACGTAAGCAGCAAGGCCCAAAACCAACATTGAATGGCCGTGACCTTTGACCCCTCAGGCGGCGCTGCATTAAAAACCCACATCATTGTGTAAAGGATATTAGCACGTGGGCTCAGGAACACTTCAGAAAACCATTGTCAGTTAACACAGTTCATCACTACAACTATAGGTGACTGTAGGATAACTCCTTCAGCTGAACATTAAAAAGGGATTTTTGTGTCCTGATAGACCAGAAGATGCAGCCAAAAGGCAAAAAGAACCAGCCAGGGGTCATTGTCCAGTTGAGGTGGATTTCATTAACAAAAATGTAGTGAGCAAATCAAACTGATAACTCAACAAAAAGCAGAAAAAAAAACCCAGCCTCACAGCAGGCTGTCACCAGCCACACACACCGTTCAAAATGGCTGCCTGCCCTTTTAACACACACCCTGACCCCGCCCCAATTGAAAGCAATGAAGAGGAAGGACAACCAAAAATTACATAATTTAAACTGTCCAAACCCACCAAAACCCCAAATAACTTAACCCCTTGAGTTAGAAACTGAGATATCTACAAATAAGACAAAAGACGTATTCAAAGCTTCAAAAAAAAGGAATTTGTTTGGTGATTAGGAGGGACCTGAGCTCCACACTGCTCACACAGTCACAGGTGGACTGACTCAGCCTGATTAGAGTGCTGTGGGGGAGAATGGGACCAGTGGAAAGGCAGGGAGAGCCTTTTCACAGTGACACTTCAAACTCTACCAGGCACAGACAAAGCCAGAAACACCGCTGGCTTCTCTGGGCCCGAGCTCATTGGAGATAGACTGAGGCAAAGGAGAAAATTCTGCTGTAGGTTTCAAATCGTTTTTGGAAATCATGGACGTGGTGTCCTCCGGGCGAAAGAGGAAAAGGACAATCCCGTTTGTTCTCAGTGCAAAGTTTAAAAGCAGCATCTGTGATGGTATGGGGGTGTGTTAGTGCCCATGGCATCATGGGTAACTGTCCCAGTATCTGTGAAGGCAGCATTAATGCTGAAAGCTACAAACAGGTTTTGGAGCAACATCTGCTGCCATCCAAGACACTTTGTCTTTTTCAGGGACGTCCCTGATTATTTCAGCAAGACAATGAAACCAAGGCACATTCTGCTCCTGTCACAACAGCGTGGCTCCGTAGTAAGAGAGTGCTGCTACTAGACTGGCCTGCCTGCAGTCAAGACCTGTCGCCCCTTGAAAATGTGCAGTGCATTATGAAGCACAAAATATGTCAAATGAGACCCTGGACTGTTGAGCAATTGAGTTGTTCATCAACAAGAATGTGAAAGAATTCCAGCTCCAAAGCTTCAACAATTAGTGTCCTCAGTTCACAAACACTGAAACAGTGTTGTTAGAGGGAAGATGATGTACCATGGTGGGAAACATGAACCTGTCCCAGCTTTTTAGGAACATGCTGCAGCCATCAAATTCAAAATGGGCAAAAATTTGCAAAAAACAATTGAACTATAAATATCTCATCTTTGTAGTGTATTTTGTTGAATATAGGTTAAACAGGGTTTGCAAATCATTTTATTCTGTTTTCATTTATCTTTTCCACATTGTTCCAACTTCATTGGAATTGAGGTTGTGAATACGTGGCCTCTGGAGCTGATGCTCTGCCACTTCTGTCACTTCAGCATCACATGTACAAACTCCTCTCTCTCTCTCTCTCTCGCTCTCTCTCTCTCATACTGGTGTGTAACTGTTGTATATGTAAAGTGACTCAATATTTTATTTTGTTCAATTCCATATTATTTTTTGTGCTCTGTTGTTTTCACTTTGTTACTCTGTAATGTAGCAACAACTGGGTTTGAGATCAGTAAAATCTCATCTATCTCATCTTTTCTCATCCTTTCTCATCTTTTTCTCTCAGGTGCATTGGGCTGAGCAGCAGGTCGTCAAACCTCGAGTGAAAAGACAAATCAGAGACCTCAGTGTAATGGAATTTAATGACCCTAAATGGTCAGACATGTGGTACATGGTGGGTGAACCTCTCTGATCAGTGCTTCAGGTGTGTCTGCTTTAACTCCTGATGAGTGGCCTCCTTTTGTCTTTCCTTTCAGCACTGCAACGATAAGAGCAGCCGCTGTCGCTCAGACATGAACATCCTGGCAGCTTGGCAGAGAGGTTACACCGGCAAAAACGTGGTGGTCACCATACTGGATGATGGCATCGAGAGGAACCACCCTGATCTGGCCCAGAACTATGTATGTACAATCAAAGTGTCTTCAGTCGACCTACAGGTCAACATCCAAATGTGTGTAGATAATTTTAACATCTAGCCTGTTCTAACACCTTATTTCACAGTGTTATTTCACAGTCACAGTGTAGACAAGATGAAAATGGGGATGTGTCCACTTTCCGTTTAAAATTTATTGAGATTAGAAATTGAATCATGGCGGCAGGAGGAGACGACAGCGCTCAGGACATTTATCATGATCCCTCTGACCCCAATTCACACATGAAGCATCTGCTGCACTGCACTGAGCTTCCACTCTTTTACACACCAGGCGCTGTGGAGCGTCTGTTCCGCCAGACACTGTCAGCAGCTTGCAGCTGTTCTACTGCGAGTCTGCTTTCACCCAAGTACCACAGAAACGCGTTCTGCAGAGCAGCTCGCACCAAACAGGAAAAAGCTTCGGAACAAACAAAGCATCCGATCATTTCAAAGTAAAACACAGTGTTCCTGATTCCAACTTGAGCAGACACTTGAGCAAACAAACAGAAAACGACGTGTTTATGCACCTGCGTCTAAAAATGCACAAAACAGCTTGAATTTTTGGATTTGTATAATTTCAACAACTGGAAATGTTCCTGACGTATCAGCTGTTTACATTAGTTATTCTCAAGTATTTTTTTCAAGTTTTATTTTGAAATGATCCGATGCTTTGTTTGTTCTGAAGCTTTTCCTGTTTGGTGCGAGCTGCTCTGCAGAACATGTTTCTGCTGTACAGTCAGACAAAAACAGCTGTTTACATGCTGAACCCTTGTTCATATGATGTTAATAATTACACATTTGATAAGGTTTTGTCTATATTATTGAAATTTAATCAACACTGTTAGATTGTTTTGAACTTTTTCAGTTTGTTAAGGTCTATCAGTGTTTTCTGAACATATTGAACACATTTTTAAAAATACCGCGATAATACCAAAAACCGTGGTAATTTTGGTCACAATAACCATGAGCTTAAATTTTCATACCGTGACAACCCTAGATGAAAACAAAGTCACTGTTAGAATAGCTGTGTATGGCAGTATGATGAATCTGGTCCGAGAAGCAGGTTAGTGAATGAAAATATGGTTGAACAGTATATTATCCTCTAACCAAGCCCAGTGAACTTACTGATTTTTCTACAGGACCATCTGGCAAGTTATGATGTCAATGGAAATGACCATGACCCAACACCACGCTATGATGTCAGGAATGAAAACAAGTAGGAAAGAATGCCAGAAATGGCTTCACCCTGTCACCTCAGCTACTCTGCTCTTACTCTGCTCTTGCTCTCCAGTGAGGGGCTAAAACCACTGACATTCTTTGTTTTTTTTTAAGTTTAATTGATGGGCTGCAGTCAAATATTCATTTCCTCTGATTATTATTTTAAACAGTCAAAGTCACATATATTTCTCGAATATTGAAATTTGGATGTTACTACCATAAAGACAAACATCAGTACAACAGTTTGAAAGTTTTGTTGGTAAATAGATCCAAAAATGTACCAAATAATACTTCATCTACATTGTTCCATTGATAAAAAATTAATGCCCATATTGGGAAAATGCTTTATCGTTACATTATCAGAAAAATCCCATTTTCCACGTCTATTTCCTCTAAGAAGAGAGGAACTTTGAGAGAGAAGAAAACCTGTTTATGTCCCGTTTATGTCCTGTTTAGGTTGTTTCTGTTTCACATCAGCCTCCAAAAACATCTCTGTTATATAAACCTTTGATTTAAGGAGGTGATGGTAAACAGAGGCTGTTCAGATCTGAAGACTGACTAATCTGTTAAACTTTGTTCGGCCAATGCTGAGCTCACACCAGAAGGTGTCAGTGTGTAGAATGGTATTTAAAAAAGCCTCCACCAGTAGGTTCTTCAGGCACCCCTGCCTCTAAAGGGTTAATCCATAAATAAAGCTGCTATTGAAACAGATCTCAGCTGTGTCAGGCTCTCATCACTCTCTTTGCTCTGTTTACATCCAGACATGGAACCAGGTGTGCAGGTGAAGTTGCAGCAGCAGCTAATAACTCTCAATGCATTGTGGGAGTTGCCTACAACGCTCGCATTGGAGGTGAACTTTCCTTTGAACCAATCTCCTCTATCTCTGTTTTCCACATTTCTTTGAGCCTGTATCTGAAACCACTGTTTCACTAAAGGGTGGCACTGCTCATAGTTTTTAACTTCTCTCTCAGCTTTCTTTGAGGCAGCGCTGTGAAAACACTGCACTGCAGATCTTCCTCATTGAGATCATTTGATTTCCAAGTACATTCTTCGACTTGTATATAGAGTATATCGTGTATAAGGAGAGCCAGAGCACTGTGACCCCACACAGGGAAGACCTCCACCTGGATTTCAACCCTCAGACAGCTTTACTTCAGATAACAACCTGTAGCACCTTTAAACTTGAGCTCATTGTCATTATTCACATTTTAGACTGTGTCTATAATCATGTTCTTCTATAAGCACTCTTACATGAAGTGTAGTGCATATACTGCACTCACTAGATCAGTGCATAAATTTTTACAGGGTGCTGTTGTCCCAAATCAAACCCTGTGGCTTACCAGAAATTAAATAAGCATCTCACAACCGTTCACGGGTGTTCTTCTGACATTCATTAATTACAACCATCAACTGTTGTTCGATTTGTTCCTGCCCCTTTCTCCACGTATCCAATATGGCAACCACTGAGTATGAGAAATGTCCAGCCTTCCACACCCAACTTATTGTGTTTTTCCAAACTGTCAGCATGAACCCACTTACGCACTCAGGATAGTAAATGTAAGCTCAGAAGTATACAATCTGAGACACAGCACTAGTTAGAGAAAACCAGATCACTACAGCACCACAAACAAAGGTCAAGGCAAACACAAAGAATCAATAAACAGTAGGTAATCTAACACAGGTGGGGCAGAGAGACTAAGGTGAAACTCATGAGGGTGCTGTCAAGGAGGAGGAAAAACTGAAACCAGACTCACACAAACAGGCACTATTTCAAAGCAAACCTTAAATCTCCCTCTTCTGTGAAGTTCTACTGTCTGAGAGGAGTCAGACTCACAGCTGAGTGGGGTCCTCTTCATCAAGGTCTACTTACAGTGATAAACATCCCTGGAGTTAGCTGACAATATGTTATTTAAACCCTTTTGTAAAGCAGAAATGTGTAAATTTAGAGGTGGAGAAGATTTTTTGGAGGGTGTCACGGACAATAAACCCTCTGTATACTCTCTGACTAATATTACTGGAGGCTTGTGGTTTGCTTATCAGTGATGTTAGTAAAGGATGGTGTACAGGTAGAGGGTAGTTTTCAGTTATGTGTCCCAACAAGACCCTGATGGGGAGTGATAGGGTTTTCAATCCTGATTTATCTTTCCACCTCTTACTTTCGGCAAAAACTTGAAGAAAAAACTTTTTCAAAAGAATTTTAAAAAAAATGTTATTCCATAGAAATGTCATAAAAAACATTTGCAGATCTTGGATCATGGTCCAGTTAACCATAAACCGAGCTCTTCACTTCATTGTCAAATCAGACAAGTCAAATTAAACTTAAGCCAAAATATTTTCTCTTCGTACAACAGTTTGATGGTTAAGATGAAGAGGTCATCTGCAAAGTAAGAAATGCTAACTTTGGTCCTCACTTAGCTTTTCTTCTTCTCTGAGCTCCTCTCTGATGAACCTTTAAATATGAAAGAGAAGAAAGGCTAAACATATATAATGCCAATAATGCCAACTGAAGCTAACACTTTAGCCACATTGCTAGCTAGTATGGTGTGAACTGAAGCTAAATTTTAGCCACATTATCAAGCAATATGATGCTGACTTAAGCTAACACTTTAGCCAATGTTATGCCTACTGGTATGATGCTAACAGAAATGAACTTTTAGCCACATTGTCAAACAATATAATGCTACCTGAGGCCAGCAGTTGGGCTGAATTATTTACTAATATAGAGCTAACAGAAGCTAATGTTATAGTTGTATTTGTCAATGTGATGTGAACTGAATCTTATACTTTAGCTTCATTGTTTATCAATGTGATGCTGATTTAAGCTAACATTGTCTACCAGTGTGAGGCTAACCAAAGCTAATGATTTTTGACCATTACCAAGTTTCAGCTACAGTACCAACCAGTATGATAGTAACTGGAGCTAACACTTTAGCCACATGTCTTGCAGAAGTAAACATTTTAGCCCAAATGTTTACCAGTATGATGCCACTTAAATCTAACTTTTAAGCCTTGTTTACCAGTTTGTTGCCAACAGGAGCTAATGTTTTAATAACATTGTTTATCAGTATAATGCTTACAGAAGCTAGCTTTTTTTTTTAACAAGAACATGCTACCAAAAGCCAATTGTTTTACCTGACATTATGGTCTGTGGTGTCAACAACACCATGTTAGTGAAAGTTTACAACTGTTGTCAGGGTGTTTAGACCAATCAGAACCAAGTATTGAACACGGAAAGAAAGTGGGGTAATGATAAATAAAACATGACAAATACTGATTTGACCTTTGCTCAGGGATTCGGATGCTGGATGGTGATGTGACTGACATGGTAGAGGCCAAGTCCCTGGGTGTGCGGCCTGACTACATCGACATCTACAGCGCCAGCTGGGGCCCAAATGATGATGGCAAGACGGTGGATGGTCCAGGGCAGCTAACCAAGCAGGCTTTTGAGCAAGGAATTCGGAAGGTTTGATCAGACAAACATCAAATCAAAGTTTTCCTGCGTAGGATTTGTGTTTCATGCCGAGTCTTAGGATATGCACATCATCTTGACGTGTGTACGGTCACAGGGTCGCAAAGGCCTTGGGTCCATTTTTGTCTGGGCCTCAGGTAACGGGGGTCGGCAGAGCGACCACTGTTCATGTGACGGCTACACCAGCAGTATCTACACCATCTCCATCTCCAGCACCACAGAGAACGGGAACAAACCCTGGTACCTGGAGGCCTGCAGCAGCATCATCGCAACAACTTACAGCAGTGGAGAGTATTATGAGAGGAAGATAGTAAGCCATTTTCTTTTTCAATTTTTCTAAGTCATTTTTTATCTGCAGCTCTGACAGTTCAACATGCAGAACAGAATCTGTGTGAATCATGGAGTATGAGGAAGTTTTACTTAGGTGGTAAACTCAGCTCAGGACAATAAACCCCCTGACTGCCACAGAGCAACTGTAAGCTGTAAACTCACATTTTATCAGGGTTTATGGAACACAAACTCTGCTGACACCAGGGTTTGTTACCCCTTTTTTTAAGGCTGGTTTCCACCAAACGGTCCAGTATACGTCGGTACAGTTTGGTACCAGTCATGTCAGTAAAGCCTGATCCTGTTTGTGTTTTTTCTGCCAACCGTGCCTTTCTTGGTAGGTGACGTGTAAACCAGGTGATGATGGCTACCTCAGCTATGTGATGCTGTGACACAACAGGGCGACACGGTGTTATCTAAGGAAACAGTAAAAGGCAACACAGTATACAGAGAAACCATGGAAGACATCAGCAAGTCCTCTAAGTATTGCAATTTTCCAAACAAAAAAAAAAGTTTTCTCCACAAGAGAGAGATGTAAACATGAAAGATTGGAGATTTAAACATGGCAGGGTTATGTGTTGTTTTTTACAGCTGCCATTGCACAGGAAGTGACAGTTCTTTCAACCAATCAACAGACTGCTGTGCCTCTAGCTCCACCCTCTGTTGGATTGATATGTCTGACACCCCAACAGAAGGGTACCAAGAAGTGGGATGGTATGGGTCAGGAGTTGGGGACCTGTTCCAGTTTTAGTCAAAAGAAATGCCACAAAACGTATGCCATACCGAGATGAGCTGTCCTGAGCTGCTTTGTGGAAATGGGGCTTTAAACTTACTTCAACAAGTCAGCAGGTTTCCCAGCACCAAACAGTTACACAAGTGCAAATACTGTACACGTAGAGCAGACAGACAGCTTTATTAAAGCATCTGCTCACCCGCTCTGCCATGCTGCAGATAACGCAGCACTCTGAGGGATGTATTTGGGTCTCTGTGCTCTTCAGAGTAAATATTATTCTTTGACTCTTGAAATAAAAGAGAACTAGTGCAAAGTTGAGGCCAGCTCTCTGGTGCAGTGAGTCAGGTGGAGGCCAGCCAAACAGAAGGTCAGGCTGTAGAGAGGACATGCAGGTTTGTGGTTTGTTTTAACAAGGAGAGTGAAAATGCTCCCACATGAGCTTAAGAGGCGACCAGGGTTTTTTTGGATTATGGAGTAAGAGATGGACTGAAGATAACTCTGAGATATGATAATAATTATAACTTTTATAGAGCACCATTAAAAAGAAACAGTTCACAAAGTGCGTTACAGGGGAGGTCCACAATAAAATCAACAACCCGTGAATCAAAGATAAGGAAACAACATTGAAATGAACAGTATGTAACAAACAATCCTACAGACCAAACAGGAGAAAAGAATCAAAGCAGAACAAGACCCTATGATGATGAGACCATGAGGACCAGAGGTGAGAAGGAGTAAAAAAGCAAACAGGGGCAATAGAAAAGACAAAAACAACATAAGAGAAATATAACAGTGAACAGATAATTCAATAAAGAGGATAATAATAGCCTAAAGTTAGATTGGAAATGATACCTTGAAATGCTTAATTCATTGAAAATAAATAAAAAAAATACATAAATAATTAAAATGATGTGACATATAGTGAAGGCCAAGTCCATGCTTCACTCCTCTTTCTGTGGTCATTAGTTCATGCATTAAGAAAAATATGCAAGACTGAAGTGACCTACAGGAGTGTTCAGATCTGATATTGATACCTGTTATCAGTTCAATATCTGCAAAAAAAATATTTATTAGATTATATCAGCCTGCATGTAAAATGTCCAATAAAAACAGTTCATACCAGAATGTGCTCTAGCACTTTTTTCCATCATCATGAGGGTCCATGTGATCACAGCAACAGCGTGAGATAAGAAATGCTAACAAAACAGCAATGAGTAGGAGCAATGTCGGCCGTGTGGAAGGATTTTTCCTTAAAGTCTGAAAAAGATGTTGCAACTGGAGGCAAAACTTGTCATGCACATGTTTCCTGTGATGACAGAACTGGAGAAGTTAAGTACTGTCATTTACATGAACTCAGCTTCTGATCTGACAATCTTGTAATCTTATCTATCTATCTAAATGTCTTCTAAACTGCTGAATAAGATGAAATCCATGGCTGTTCAATGTGCATTAATAGTGAATTCAGACTGAAGCTGTTTTTTGAAGCAGGCTGTAAATGTGTTTGTTGATGCTGGAAGAGTCTTTTTTCTTAGCTCTGTGTGTGTGTGTGTGTGTGTGTGTGTGTGTGTGTGTGTGTGTGTGTGTGTGTGTGTGTGTGTGTGTGTGTGTGTGTGTGTGTGTGTGTGTGTGTGTGTGTGTGTGTGGTTTCTGGTCTTTATACAGCCTGTCTCAGTCAGACACCAGATGAACTGTGGCTTTGAGCACATCCATATAAACTTCAGTTTTTTAAACCAGTGTTCCCCCTTGTCCCAAACCAATCAACAGGGTGTGGTAGTAAAACTGAATGATTAGCAAAAATAATTTAATTGCTATTATTTTTCCCAATATTGCAATTGCAATATCACCATTCATGTTTTTAAAAAACCCACAAGCAATATATGCATACATACACATCCACAAATGAAACTCTGTTGCAAGTATAGGCTCTTTAAAAAAATCAGACTACCATGAAAAGGTTCAACTTATTTCTTATTTCAGAGTGAAACCCAGATATTATATACTCTTTATACATAGAGTGAATCATTTCAAGCCTTCATTTGTGTAAATGTTGATGATGGAGACTTACAGAGAATGAATCCTAAAATTCAGTGTCTCTGAAAAGTAGGATATTACATGATATCAATTAAAAAAAGAGATTTTAAACAAATGTCAGGCTTCTTAGTAGTGTGTTAATTTCTGTGCACTCAATATCATTTTTGTGATTTGTGACTGCTTATTACCCATTTTAGTCACTTTTCACTTATTCTTTTTGCTACTTTTGGAACACTTTTTGCTCATCCATGACTATTTCCCAAGTGTCTACCCATTTTTTTATACCTTATTAAGTTTTTTCTGGACCATTTTTCCATCATAAACGTATCCTTATAATTCCTCTAGCTGTTTTTGCCACTTTTCACCACATTTCAACAGTTTGTCTCTCTGGTTGAGCAGGGTTGAGTAACACTCTTGTGGAGCAGAAAACAATCTGCCACAAAAATGTGTATGTGGTTTTCTGATACACTCCAAGGAAAAACAATATTGAATTCTACCATTAGAATATTGCAGCTGGACAAATAGCAATTTATTCTAACTCGCAATTGATTGTCCAGCCCTCAGTGGTGGTGGGCATAAAACCCTCCACCAGAGAGTTTAAGAAGCAGACACTGGATGAACTGTGACCTTTAGCACTTCCACATAGGCTTCTGTTTTTTAATCACATGTTGCCTCTTGGTACCTCCTTTTTTTCTAGACAGACTTTGGGCTGGTCCTGCTGTCCTGCAGTCCCTCCATCAAGAACAAGTGTCTTCTCTCACAGTGTGTAAGACCAGCAGACAGTTAAACAGATACTGTTATTATATCACAGGGAAAAGGAAAACAACTGTGTTGGTCAAGGTCCAAACCCAGCTGAGCTCACCCGTTCAATACTCATGATTACTCAATAAAATAAATGAACACAGGCCTTCCAGACATGTTTTCCTCACATCATGTAGAAACTGAGAAGTATCTGACTGTCAGGTTGTGCAGATTTCTCTGGGGGCTGAATGTGATGTGAAGAGGACGCTGTTGAAATGTGTCACGAATCTGTCAAAGATTAAAACAGATGATTGTTTCATTTCATTCTTCTATTTCTTTTCATTAACGTTCTTGATTTACAACAAATTTACATCCACAGACTTCCCTGGGGCCCCCCCACTATGAAAAAGCTTTATGTTTTGTGTTGCATTCAACATTGTAGGCATGGCCTCTGGTTAAAGAGATCAACCAACAGCACACCAAATATAGGAGTCTCAGTTCTGGCTGCTATTTTGAATAAAGTCATAATGTCAGTCACATTTTTTAACCTGCTCTTTATGAAACTCAGCACAAAAATTAGGGTAATCAGTATTTGGAAGATTATTTCATAGTCACTGCAATAAGTGTTGATACTTTGGACAGACGGTTTGTTTTAAAAAGAGCCAGAGTTAAAAGGAACATGCATTTCAAAAAAGTTTCTGTTGGCATTATGATTTAAAAAGAGTAAACACAGTTGTTTGTTAATAAATGGCTTCACCCAACCTCTAATCATGAATGAAAGAAAAGGTTTTGAGAAGAGATGAGAAGGAGAAACACAGAAAAAAGGTGTTGAGAAGGTATAAAACTTTTACCCTGGGGAAAGTTGAGTTTTTCACTGTAAGTCCGTTGATTCCATAAACTGAATCCCCCGTTCAGCATGAATCCATCAGGAACACGCTTACAGGGGCGTGTCCAGACGTTTTAGACTGGGGTGCCCCGACCAGGCTCTGACTTATGCAGGGGGGTCATGAATTATGTGAGGCCACACTCTGCTAAATAGCAGTTATTTTTGCTTAATCCTTTTAAAAAACAGGCTTCACAAGTGGCAGATGTAACAAATAACCTCAAAAATGGTAATGATAAAAATCAAACCAGACTAAACCAAGTAATAAAAATCCATTCAAAATGAAGATTTAACCTAACAGTGCTGCAGTGCACTAAAAAACTTCTTAACAAGCCTTAATTAAGTTGTACTTTTAAAATGTACATTTTACTTGTTTGTTATGGATTGAATAGTAAATTTTGCAGCACTAATTTAAAAGTGTTACTATTATATTTCCACTTATGTCCTCCATATGATTTAGGTTGTTGATGAATCTTGACATTATTTAATATCATTAAAGAGTTCAAAAGTTATTTATGACAGGAACCACGTCTAGAGATTCTTCTACCTCACCAAGAACTTTGTTTATAATAAGAGATCTAAAGTCATGAAACCATCTGACCCCTTCATCTCTGTTTTTACAGCTTCTGCTTTTTGTTTTAAGTGTGATGATCAGTGCAAAGTCTCACCAGATGAGTTTCAAAATAAGAGTCCTTTTCTCTGACCTTGAAATGTGCTATAGGACAGTTACAGGGTTCAGTAAAAGCAAACGCTGCTGATTTGTTTCTGCTTTGTTACTCTGGCATGTATTCTGTTTTTAAGAGAAACTCTCTGTGCTCCTTCACAGGTCACCACTGACTTTCGACGTGGCTGCACCGACACTCACACTGGCACGTCTGTCTCTGCTCCCATTGTGGCTGGAGTCATCGCTCTGGCCCTGGAAGCCAAGTCAGTCAAGTTTTTGGACTTTGTCTCAAGCTAAATAATTAAAATACTAACACCCTCACCTAATCATCATGTGCACACAAACTTAGATTTCAGTCCACCCTGCAGCTTGATTTTCTCTGCAGTGCTCATGTCTTCAGGCAGAGAGGATTTCCTTCTTTTTAAGCATTTTTTTCTTGAGGAAGCCCCTGGGAATAGATTCAAAGCTACATTTGTCAATACAGTTGGATTTCAAATAAATGCTAGTTCTAGTGTGTGTGTCTCTGTTTTTCCAGCCTCCTGTTGACATGGAGGGATGTGCAGCATCTTCTGGTGAAGACATCCAGATCAGTCCACCTGAGAGCTGCTGACTGGAAGACCAACGCTGCTGGACTCAGAGGCACACTGCATTCTTCTGCTAATGCTAACATAGTACACTAACTGCTTCATACCTGAAATACTCCATGTCTTTGTGGTTGTGAGCAGTAAAACTAGCTCCAGGTGAAACAGAAGCATTCACTCCTCATGTGTTCTTTAACTCAGTCAGCCACCTGTACGGGTTCGGCCTGGTGGATGCAGAGGCTTTAGTCCTGGAGGCGACCAAGTGGAGGACTGTTCCACCTCAGCACACCTGCAGTCACACGCCGCAGCGACGCACCAGGTGAGCTGACCTTCAGGCCGGTTTGTTTCAGGTTCGTGGGGAGACAAAGTTCTGCCCACTGCTCCCAGTGAGGCACAGTGGATGTGAGATCACCTTTTTACCCACACCCCAAATATTCACTCTCATTTCCACCAGAGAAATCCACAGTTCATGACATGCAAGACGGACAATTCCATATATCCGCCATGGAGATATTTCACTAGTTCATCTGGGAAAGAGCCATTCAAAAATGTTTTCAGAGGTGGCACCTTCAAAAAAAACCAGCAGCTGGTGATAAGCTGACTGATCTGCGCAATGCAACATCATCGACCAATCCACATTAAGACACAGTATGAGGGAGCAGATGTGCACGGCTGCTGAGGGGCAATAGATGAGTTAGGAGAAGAGCACAAACATGGTTTCCTGTCAGAAAGGCTGTAGGTGATGTTCTCTGTTCATCTTTTAAAGAAGAAACTCAGTCCATTTCTGTTAAAACTGCAGATATTGCTGCGTCCACAGGGACCACTTCACAAGTCGCCATTGTTTTCAAACATTCAGGAGCTTCCAGCTGTCGTCACATCTGCAACTCCCGCCTCCCCTCTCTGATTGGGCCGTTCAGTATTTGGCCGAGTGAAATTGTTGGACTGCGGAGCTTGGCAAAATGAAGCAGGCAGGTCCATCTACTCTGTGTGGTTAAGGTGAACAGTCCAGGGTGGAGGTGTGAAGAGTCACTGCAGATCTTCTTTGTCCAAGACACACAGCAGTTTAGTGCACAGTCCTGAATAGAGAGGAGAGAGGCCACAATGATCCTCTCTGCAGGACCTCTTTACACCAAATGGGCAGGAGTTCACTTGTCTGTGAAAAACTTTGTTCCTCAGCTGTAAACTGGGCAAACTTTGAATATACTGACTGTAAATTCAGTTCACCATGCCTTTCACAAACATATGTTTAAGCTCTATCATCCAAAGAAGAAGCTGTATGTGAATATGATCCAGGACTGACGCTGTTTCCTCAGGCCAAAGCTGTTCTAAAATGGACTGAATCAAAGAAGAAGACTGTTCTGTGGTCAGATGAGTCCAGACTGGTTTTTATAACAGAAATCATGGATGCTGTGTCTTCTGGACTAAAGAGGGAGGACCATCTGGCCTGTTTGAAGTGCACAGTTCAAAAGCCATCATCTGTGGTGGTGGTGGTGGTGGGGGGCATTTGTGCCTATGGCATGGACAGCTTACACATCTGGAATAGTTCCATCAACACTGAGAGGTTTATACAAGGTTTAGAAAAGCACATGCCTCCAATCCAGATGACGTCTTTCTCAGAGAAGGTTCTACATAATTCAGAAAGACAGTGCTAAACCACATACTGCATCCATTACAACAGCATGGCTTTGTAGTACAAGGGTCCAGGAGCTGAACCAACCTGCCTGCAGGTCCAGACTCATCACTGATTGGAAACATTTGGAGCATCATGAAATCAAAAGTGACAAAAAAGATCTAGGATTGTCAAGCAGCTAAAACACAGAGTTAAACATGTCCCTGTACTAACTTTTTTGAGAGGTGTTGCTGCCTTTTTATTCAGAATGGGCTAGTATTTTGCACGAGGTAGTAAAATGTTTGACATAAAACATCTGATCTGCTGTTTACTTACTTTTTACACACACTGATATTTATCCGCCTAAATATAAAAATGTAATATTCACCTAACTTTTTGGAATATAGGTTCTTAAAAGCTCTCCGTATAAACAGGGCAATTGTTTTTCATGATGCTTAAGTTGTCATTGCACATGTTTCAGAGCAATGAAGTTATAGTTCAGTTTCATCCTATCCAAGAAATAAAAAGAGACAGTGACATATAACAGGAGGAGGACAAGAGGAAGAGAACTGTGGGGTCACCAGTGTGTGCAGCGCCTCGTTTTGTTAGATGAGAAAGAGTTTCAACGAGAGGGAGGAAGTGGGGAAAAAAAAGAAATACCAGTCTAGGCTCCTGTAGGGGAGCACGGTTTGGGATTAGGAAAAAAAAGTGACAAAATCACGTTTTGCAATGAATCACTGGTCTCACTTTCACCTCAGAGTGTTCTGTTGTACATGTGGCGTATCAAACAGCTATTGTGTAAGAACGCGGTGTTTGTGGTCTTTTCAGGCACATCCCTGCTGGTCAAAGCCTGAACAGCAGCTTAACCACCTCTGGGTGTTCAGAGGAACCTGAGCAGCACGTGGATTACCTGGAGCACGTGGTGGTCAAAGTCCTGATCACCCACCCACGACGAGGAGACCTGGAGATCAACCTCATCTCTCCATCAGGAACCAGGTCACAGCTGCTGGCAAAGAGGTGAGAGCTGCACTCTGCACTGAGTCTGTACCACACATCAATGATCTATGAGGATATTAAACAGAATAAATAAGATCAAAAAGACTCAACTTGGCCAACACAACAGAGTCAAGTACTTTATCTCCTAAAAATGAAGCTTTCTCCTGCGTCTTTCATATGTCCACAGACTGTATGACAGCTCCAATGAGGGCTTCAGGAACTGGGAGTTCATGACAGTTCATTTCTGGGGTGAGAGGGCGGAGGGCACGTGGACCCTGGAAATTATTGACTCACCATCAAAGCTACGCAATCCTGAGGTGCTGGGTAAGATCCATTGACACAAGCGCAAACCATGGCTTCAGTGAATTAAGTGGTTCCATACCGCAAAGATCTGGAGGAAAGATGTTTATCCTCAAATAGCTTCTGGACTAAAAGGTGCTCGGAGTGCTTATGTTTGTGTCAAAGTGAACATAGATCATCTCTGAGTGCTTATGTTTGTGTCAAAGTGAACATAGATCATCTCTGAGGGCTTATGTTTGTGTAAAAGTGAACATAGATCATCTCTGAGTGCTTATGTTTGTGTAAAAGTGAACATAGATCATCTCTGAGGGCTTATGTTTGTGTAAAAGTGAACATAGATCATCTCTGAGGACCGAACTCTCACTGAAGGAACAGTCTGTGTATTATCACTTCACAGGCCGACACCTGCACCAGGAACAACCTTTAACACAAAGGTAAACAATCCTTTCTGTTTTTTATCCTAACCTGTGACAGGCAACCTGAAAGAATGGACTCTGATCCTTTATGGCACATCTCAGAGGCCGTACCAGTCCAACAGTGCTCAGCACCCCCCCTCAAAGATGTCAGGGATCCCAGCCCAAGAGGGGAGAGAAGAGGAGGAGGAGGAAGAGGACTATGATGGTGAGAGAATGAAACAGTTATTTATTTTATTCAACACTTACTTTGACTGTAAAGTAATGATTAGATGATGACAATGATAATGATGGAGCTGATGAAGAGTATCACCATGAAATGATGATGAAGAAAATGGCAATGGAATGATCACAATGAAGATGATGGTGATGATGATGGTGATGAGGATTGGTATTTCAAAGATGGTGATAACGATGATGATTACAGTTGTGCCCAAAAGTGTACACCCCCCAGCAGAATTTCTGATTTTTGGGCCTTTTCTCAGAAAATATGAACGATAACACAAGTTCACTCTTTTTAAATCATAATGACCACAGAAAGTTAAAAAATGACTCTGTTCAGAAGTTTACACAACTCTGGTGGTTTTGTCCTGATAAATGCACAAAAGTGAACACAAATGTGTTTGAATGTCTACTAAAGGTAACCATCCTCACCTGTGATCTATTTGCTTGTAATCAGTGTGTGTATAAAAAATGAACAGGGTCATTTTTGAAGTTTCTGTTGTCATTATGATTTAAAAAGTGTGAATAACAGGTGCTCAGGTGTGGGGTGAGAAAACCTGCTTTAGAAGCTGTAAAATGCTTAAAATGATGCTCATGATGATGATGATGATGATGATCACGATCATGTTGATGGGAGTGATTCTGGTGATGATATTGATGATTTTAATGATGCTGATGATGGCAATCATTATAACTGTGGTGATAGTGAAAATGACTATAGAGATGATTTTAATGGCAATTAGGACAATGATTGTCATTGTGGATAAAAGTATTATGTTGGGGTGGGATAGAGGGGGGATTGGGGAGATAAGGGGGTTTGGGTAGGGTGGGTGGCATTGTAATATACGCTCTGTATACCATGTAACGATTTGCACTGTTCAAGTTTAAAACTCAATAAAAAAGAAAAAAAAGAAAAAGGAGATGATGTTAATGAGGATGATCATGGTGATAATGATGGTGATATTGGTCATAATAATGATGATGATGATGTTTTTGATTTGATGATGATGATGACGATGATGATGATGTTGATGATGATGATGATGATGATGATGATGACAGTAGTGATCATGTGGTGACCATGTGGTGATCATGTGGATGATGATGGTTACTATGGTGATGGTGTTTGTGATGTTGCTGTTCTTGTTTAGGTCCGTGCGACAGTGAGTGTGGAGATCAGGGCTGTGGTGGACCTGGTGCTGATCATTGTCTGAACTGTGTCCATTTCAGCTCAGGCAGCTTGAAGAGTGGCAGGTAAGAGCTTACAGGACCAGCAAAACTAGAAAACTTTGTTCCTTTACTGCTCCGTCTACTCTGTGCCAATTGATGTATCTTTGCTCTGGCATTAACTACCTCTGTTCACATGACCCAGCCCGTCCTCTGACATACCAGTGTTGTTCTTTGGCTTCAGGAAGTGTAATAAAGTAACAAAGTGTTTAAAATGATGGTAACTTAGTGATTATCTGATGTTTAGCATCCGTCCTGCTATAAGTTCAGCCCCTGACATTATGATGACTGGTCCAGGATCTATTAGTTGATGCTCTGCTGGTAACAAACTCTGTCTCTGTCTCTCAGAACCTGTGTGAGCCACTGTCCACTGGGTTTTTATGGGGACACAGCATCTCATCGCTGCAGACGCTGCTCCAAAGGTTGTGAGAGGTGTGTGGGCCCCTCAGAAGGTGCCTGTCTCTCCTGTAGAAGAGGACTTTACCTCAACACACTCAACTCCAGCTGCACTGATACCTGCAGTCCAGGATACTTCACTGATGAGAGTAAGTTAAAAATCTGTGTCTCAAATACCTCACGTGCTGCAGTCAGGTTGATGAAGATTAGACATGATCCGGTCAGGACTCTAGTAAAGACTCCTACTGCTTAGAAGTTACACTGAATACTTTATTTCAGGGTCATAGGTACATATCAGCATCAAAAATCAAAAACAAGTACTGATAGATAATTATAAATACAAAACAGGGTGAGCAAAAGAGAGATGAAGAAGCTACAGTACACACACACACACACACACACAGAAATAAGTGATGCAGAACATCATTGTGCTGCAGATCAAAGTAACATTACTCACTGTCCTGTGAAATGCAGCCTTTTGTTTGTGTGTTTTCGTCTGAATTATTTTTGTTGTTTCTTGATGATGTTTATGTTTCTCTGTTTAGTCCTTCTTTTTTTGAATCTTATTCAACCTTTCTTCAGTTCAAGGGTCCTGTTGAAAATATAACACCAGTTGGAAAAATGAATTAATTTACATTTTACACTGTTGGTAGAGTTTCAAAATGCAAAAAGAAGAAATGGGAGTGAGACAAAAAAATATGAAAAAGGAATTTATTGCAAATAATCAAAGGTAAATATTCTGTTCATCAGCTGATCATGAGTTTAAGAGCACAAGCTTTAAAAAACCTTCAAAACCTTTGACAACACAACGCCATCACTGCTGATGTTGGACGCAGTCAGAGACATTTAGAATTTATGAGAAGATCCTGAGGGTTATGGAACAAAAAAGTCAAATGGTGGACTCAAAAACATTTCACCAGCTCTGAGAGAGAAGATTTAATTGGTTGTTCATTAAGACGTGGGACGAACCTCGACCCACATTAAGTCGTTACTGGAGTCGACTGCAGCCCAATAACCATGAGACGGCGTCTGAGAGAGAAGAGCTTTAAGAACAAAAACCTCTTCAAAGGCCTCGTCTCCTTCCACTAAATTGCCTTTTGGACTTTGACAGAGAGCATCATGGGACATTGAGAGAAAGTTTGATTCTCTGAGGAGAAAAACTGAACCTTGATGGTCCTGATAGTGTCCAGCGTTACTGTCATGACGAGGAGATCCCACTGAGATGTTTTCTAGGCGGCACAGTGGAGGGGGGGGGGGGCATCATGATCTGCTTTTTTCTTCAATGGAACAATGGAGCTGACAGTTGCTCAGGGGGGTCAAACAGCTGCTGGTTATGTGGAGATGCTGTAGGGGGCGTCCTTCATGACTGAGGACCCTGCTCTGTCTGCTAATGACTGAGTTTTTCAACAGGACAATGCTGCAGTTCACAATGTCTGCCTGACAAAGGACTTCTTCTTCCAGAGGAATAATCTTACTCTTTTGGAGCATCCTGCCTGTTTCATCCATCCATTTTCTGAACCATCTATCCTGTTCAGGGTCACAGGTGGCTGGAGCCTATCCCAGCTGTCATTGGGCGAGAGGCAGGGTTCACCCTGGATTGGACACCAATCAATCGCAGGGCTGACATAGAGACAAACAACCATTCACGCACACACTCACACAATATAGAATAACCAATTCACCCAATGTGGGCATGTTTTTGGTCTGTGGGAGGAAGTCGGAGTACCCGGAGAGAACCCACGCATGCACAGGGAGAACATGCAAACTCCACACAGAAAGGCCAACCATGCCCAAACAGGGGATCAAACCAGTGACCTTCTTGCTGTGAGGCTGCAGCACTACCCACTGTGCCACTGTGCAGCCCATCCTGCCTGTTCCCCTGATCTAAATCACAGTGAGAACATTATGCAATGGATGGAGAGGGAAGTTTATAAAAATGGACATCAGTTCCAGACAGTGGATGACAAACATGAAGCATCTTCACCACTTGGAGCAACGTTCACACTAACCTCCTGGAAACACTCACATCAAACATGAACAAACTCATTTATGAAGTGATTAACAAGAACAGTGGAGCTCCTCATTACTGAGCTCTTTTTTCAAACTGTATTTCTATCTTTGGAGGTTTTGGTATTTTTTTAACTTTGCTCTTGTTTTGATTAGCTGACGAACAGACTATTCACCTTTAACTTTGTTTGCATCAAATTGCTTCCTACATTCTGTTTTGTCTCTCCCATTTCTTCATTTTACATTTTGAAACTCTACCTAGAACCTTTTTATGATCCAACTGTGCAAAATGTGACTAGTGCAAGTTTTCAAGTGGTCTAAAGCTTTTGATGGGGTGTGTGTGTAAATGCCTGCTCCTGCTGCCTTTACCAGGTCAGAGAAAGTGTGTGAAGTGTCAGGACCCCTGTGTGCGCTGCCTGAGGCACGCAGACAGATGCACAGCCTGCAGAGAAGGCTACAGGTACACAAAGACAGATCAGCTCACATTTGGATCACTTTTAATGAAGTCATGTTGATGCACTTCATGTTTTTCTGTTCAGCCTTGCAGGGATGACGTGTGTTCCTGAATGCACCAACGGAACCTTTTTCCACCTGGAGGAGATGACGTGCAGTCCGTGCCACTTCTCCTGCAGGACTTGCACAGGTCAGTGTTGGCCTGTTTTTACACACCTTTCACAGAAAGCAGCTGTGGCTAGAGACAAATGTGGAATCTGGGATGAATCAGGGTTTTGTTCAGGATGTCAAAGTGGAGGAGTGTCCAGTTAAAAACATGTGTTGATCATGTCATATATGCCTGCTGGTTTTCACCCTGTACTTCATAAAATCCACATGTGCCTCCTCCTCTCAGGGCCGGGTAAAGAGGAGTGTATCCAGTGTGCAGAGGGCTACCTGCAGCAGCAGTGGAGGTGTGTGCACACCTGCTCACCAGGGTTTTACTCAGGAGAAACTGCAGGAGTGCCTCACAGGATGTGTCACAGGTCAGAGATTTCCTCTTTCCACAACAGCTGCTCTCAATCGTTAGAATGGATCTAAACTAAGCTTTGTGTTTGACAGCAGCAGGTCATCAGAAATCAAGGCAGGGCACTAAAAGAGGGACAAGTGAGGAGATGAATGTTTTGTAATACATCTTATCAGTTATTTAGAAAACTTTTCTCCTATTCCAGGTGTGAAGACAACTGTTTGGTCTGTAGTGGACCTGGAACTACTTGCACCAAATGTAAAGAGCGTTTCAGTCTGGTCAGCAGGACCTGTGTGGCCAATGCTTCCTGTAATAACGGTGAGTTGGAAATTTAAAGCTGAACTATTTGCAAAAATAATCTAAACATGATTATCATTTCCTGTATTGCAATTGCAATTTTTGCAATAATTTCCCAGTTCCCAACTTCTTATGTTTTTAAACAAAAACATTGTAGGACATGAACAGTTACATTAACAGCAGCACAACAACAACAACCCACTACCACTACAGCTGGGACTGATTTTTATACATTTCAATTATTTTCTCTTTTCTTGCGACTTTTGGACCATTTTTTGATACTTTCTCTCTACTTTCTGATTTCACTCCCAATTTTCTTGCCAAAGTGTATAGTTTTTGCCACTTTTGGACCATTTGTTGCAGCAAACTAACTACTTTCCAAGTTTTATCCCAAATTTCTTACCATTTTTGTTGACTCTGGCCATTGTTACCACTTTCCACTGTTTTTTGTCACTTTTTCTCTGTTTTTATTACTTTTTCCACATTTGCTGCTAATGTTGTAAGTTTCCCAATAAAATTGTTCTTGCTAATTTATTTTGTTTTTGTGGGCCATTTTAGTCCCTTTTCCCTTTTTTTAACCACTTTTGGACCATTTTGGCTACTTTTTGAGTATTTGAGTTTGTCTCTTTGGTTGAGTAACTCTGTTTTAGAACAGAAAACATCTGCTGCAAAAACTGTATCTGATATTTTGACACATTTCAGGTGATAGAAATATTGCACTGTTTGCGTTTCGAATATTGCTACAGGACATATTGCGGTTTAATCTGATTTGCGATTAATTGCCCAGCTTGAGACTGGAGTGAAGTCACTGTCCTTCATTTGGGTCACAAAGACTCTTACTCTATATGTGCCTAGATAAGAGATGAATAAAACTTCTTGATCCTGTCTAATACCCTCACTAGAAATGTTCACTGTAATGTGGTCAATAACACAGAGCAGGTTAATGTTTGACCATAACTAGACTGTAAGTTCATATTTATTTGGATGGCACATTTCTATTACCTGAGAAACACTGAGACACAGAGAAGAGAAACTCTTAAACATCATCCTCTGCACTGTTTCACTCATTTGACTCAGTTCAGTCCTCACCAGAACTTCACTTCAATGATGTTTAATTCAAGAAGGATTCCTCCTTTTACACACTGACAGGATGAAAACTTCTGAAAGAGAAACTAATCAATAGAGCCAAAGTGATGATATCATTCATACAGATGATAAAACTGTCTTTTCCTCAAAAAAGTTCTCTCTCACACCTCCACACTCCACCCTGTCATATGTAGCTGGATATTGGGGAAACTGCATGTATTTTTATTTGTTAAGTCCTGTCAAACTCAATTTTACATTACTAAAAATGGTCTTTTCTGAAAACTATACCTGTTCTTAATAAGACAATAGATTCTTAATTTGGGTTCACATCGTTCATCCACAGACCATTTTTGTCTGAGTTCAGTAAACATAGAACTCTTCATGTCCTGGGTATCACAAAGTAACTTATCATGAAACATGAACAACATATTGTTACTGTATATTAAAAATCTTTTTAGTGAGTCTCTGATCAGACATCCTTACCAGTTGATTCCAGAGCTGCAGCATTCCACATTTGTGTCTGATGTTTGGAGGCTCCATCCCATGTCTCCATTCATGGCCAAGACTGATTCAAAACTATAAACTCTAAGGAAAGCTCCAAGTTGCTCTGTAATGAATAGAGTTAGAATTCTGGTTCTCCTGGGACCCCCCAACACCAGAGGGGTAGTCAGACACTGGACACACACGAGTTACAGAGCCGAGTGTAAGTTTAAAACCTGAGATTACCACAGTGTTTCACTTTGTTTAACCCTGTGGTGCATAGTGGTCACTACAGTGGACACCTATTTAAAACTTATTTACTCCTAAATTCAAAGGTTCATGTGGTGGAAATTCATATTAGCCTGTGTCAGGATACTTTTATTCTTCTTAGGGCCTGAAAAAATGTTTTCAACTCTTTTTCCAAACATATATTTAAAAAAAAAAAGTTATAGACATACATTTGAGGGTAAAACAGCGTAATAACTCGACATTTTTCAGTGTTAAAATGGATGACAGAGAGTCAAAATGTTTTGCAAAGCATTAAAAAAAGATTCTTCATGAGATTTCCAAAAAAAAAGAAAGGAAGTCAAACAAAAAAATAGTTCTGTTTACATTAATTTCACTCTTTTTTATGTTGAATGTTCTGTTACAAATATTTGAAGAAAAGAAAATGAAAACTTTTTTTCACACCTTAAGACAAAATAAAACACTCAAATGAAAAATCCAGACACTGGCTTTCATAATTCATGCATCAGAGGGTTGAAACTGATCCTAATGCTCTACCTGCTGACTGAGAAAGAACACCTGCTGATCAGGTGAGCATCACTCCAACAGGACTCTGCTGGACTGAGGTGCTTTAACGGTGGTAAAGGCCACACATGCTTAATGTCTCCTGAATGAGCTGATACTCTCTGATGTACTGTTTCATCTTCCTCTCTCTCTCCTCTTCAGCTGATGAGGCCTTCTGTGAGATGGTCAGGTCCAACCGTCTGTGTGAGAAGAAGCTTTACCGTCAGTTCTGCTGCAGGACCTGTCTGATGAACGGATGAGACGTTTAGACCTTTTCAAACAGACTTTTTTTTACTGTATGTGTGCAAATGCTATGTACTAATGTGTTGCACTGAACATGTGTAAGACTGTGCTTTTTATAAAACTATGAAAGACTGTTCTTGGCTGTTGAGCTTTAATCGCTGAGATAGTTAAAAGCACATTTTTAAATCTCAGATTATTTGAGAGAGCTGGTCCTGACTCCAGCTGAATGAATCAGACCACAACATCTGCTACATCTTCACATCAAACATAAGTGACGCTGTTTTCTAGTACATATAAACAACCTTTTTGGAGGCCTGTACATCTGTAGATCTGCAGATTATTTTCATGCAGGGTGTCTCTTTGCGTCTGAACATACATGAAAACAGTGACTCAGCAGTTTTTCAACATCATCATTCAAAGTGTGTTCTGGTTTTTGGCTGAAGCTGCTGTAGCAATCAGGGAATAAACATGTTTCTGTGAATAAAAAAATAATGTATTATTGAGTTCAAAGGGAACAAAGCACAAGAATCTCAGCTGGTGGTCGAGTAGAGCTTTTAAAGAGCTTTCAGAAAGTCGTCTGATCTGAGGTGTTAAGAGGAAACAGCAGGTGACTGACGCTGACTTACTCTGTGCTGGTAAAACAGATGGATTGTATTTGACTGTAGTATGTAGTTTGACAGTTCTGTTATGTGTTTTGACTTATGTATAATTTATTATTGTTAAGTTATATTCGGACAACTTAATAAATATTGAATCAATTCTCCAGGAAAAAAACCCTCTAAAGTTTAAAGGAAAATGTTGGAATTTTCGGGTTTGAAAAGTCGCAAATTTAACCCACAGAACAGGCTTAAAAGACAGAGACGTTCTCTACAGTTACAAATGATTTTAGGTCCCAGCACTTTAAACTGCATTTGTTTAACCAGGAGACGTCTGATCTTTTTTAATAACTGCAGAGGACGTGTGTGTTTAAATGTGGATGCATGTTGCTGCAAAATTCATCAGTGTGCCAGGTAGACTGGTCCGATGCATACTGAGAAATTTTCCCAGATCAGCAGGTCATCCGGGTAGTACCTACTCTACCCTGGTTCTAAGCGAGTAAAGCCGATACTAAAAGGTGACGTTGACGGTCTGCCGGTCACTCATTGGTCAGAGAATGTCCTCACGTCACGGAAGCTTCTGACTCTGTACAAATCACTTACAAGAGGCAAACGAATAAGTCAGTGACGGGTTTTTAATGACATTTAAACCCGACGGCACAGAACCAGACTGAATGAAGACAAAATACCACCTTAAAATGCTCCTTCATGATTCCTAAATAAGTTTAAAGTCCTTTTTGAACAAAAAAGAAGTTAACAGCAAAGACAGTTCGGTTCAAAGAGTCTTTTAAATTAAATCAAAGTTGGTCGGTGCAGGAGCATCTGTCTGCCACGAGAGTCTTTAAGCACCAATCAGTCCATTAATCCACAGGGAACCAAAAAGGAAAACCAGTTCAAAGAAGAATGATTGATCAACAAAAAATCTCTGGTATACCAGGCCCAAAAATCAAAAATTAAAGTGATCTCACTGGATCCAGGGAAGAGTTGATGTCAGGAAGCAGCTCCTTCGTTTTCCTCTGCGTGCAGCAGCACGAGGCTGTTGTTTACCTCCGTTGTCATGACGCCCAACATTGAGCTGCTGTATTACTTTAATGAAATCTTTTGAAAACTTTTTTTCCTTTTAAGACCACGGTGGCACATATGTTAGTACAAAGTTATGCTTGTGTGGCGTTATAGATGAACATGCACGCACTTCTGCGCAGCACTTTAGCGCAGCTGTGTTATAAGATCCACGCCCACCGTGAGTCTGTAGTCGGGCTAGAGGAAAAGATAACCAAACCGTGTAGAGCCGAGTAGAGTAGAGCCGAGCCGAGTAGGGCTGGAATTGTATAGTGGAAAAGCGGCATAAGATGCAAGTGAACGACGCAAGTGGAGGAAGGAAGGATGGGATTTAGCGCAAATGAGACACAGACTGGTCCGTTGCATACAGAGAAATTTTCACGGATCAGTAGAAACATCCGGGTACTTGTAGTATACTGCAGATCTCGCAAGTTTTGGCATACTGCCTACTAAATACTGAATTTCAGCCTAAGTAGTCAGCACAACTAGTGTAGTAGGCGGTTCGGAAAACAGCCAATGTTTCAGAAAGGATCCGCTCCGGAGAGTGTTTTCGCTGACTGAAATGTGAAAACAACCAGCAATGTAGGTGTACAAAAACACTCTTGTGGTTGTTACTTTTAAAAAAATTGATTGTTTATTGAAAAGGGCATTATCTTTAGCTGCACATAGTGCACTGCACCCTGCAAGTAGGACCAGTAATAATCAAACATCCATGTCTCATCAAAAAAAACTTGACCAAAAACATTCAAAAGTTTACAGATATATTCATTAAACATGGCATCGTGTCGCTGCATGAAAAGAGAGATTTATGTCAGGAAACAGCACAGTAAATTGACAGTAAACATTATGTGAACAGCAATTAACAGGAACTTGCAGGCAGCCCCCTGAACTCCTGTGAGACTGTAAAAAGCCATGAATTAGTGGCAACATTCTTTAAGAACCCTGGCTACCAGAACGTCATTTTCCTAAATGATCAATGTTTTTACCAGCTACATAAGAACGATTATAAACTCTCTCAAAATATCTCAGTTTGTATAGAATTTGAAAAAATATTTTCACCTGTAGGCCGCCATTGTTGTTTACGCCGCAATAACGTCTGGGTAGTGATGTCATATGGTTGCACCGGGCTGGATCTCATACAGGATCATATAAGTCCTGGAGCGGACTTCAGTGGTTTCCAGAGGAAGTTTTGTGGGTTTGTGTTGGAAAATAGTCGGCACAGCATTTGGCTTTAGTCTCCGTTTATAATGACCCACACCTGTCAGCTCTTTCATCAGCATGGGCCGGCTAAATGCAGCAAATGCTTCTGGGGAGAAGTGACCAGAACATAGCCGCGGCTCCATGGGAAGTTGTTTACGCCCACAAGCGATTTCCCACAACTTCCTTCTTTTCTTGTCTTTTGGGAAGCTGTGCAGACTAACATCAGTCTCCTTGTTTCCTTTGGACTGAAAAGTTAAAGCAAACATATCAATCCTAGGTGGAGCTGTTAAAACAACTTTATTTCTTTTATTCAATTCAGCACATGACATTCACAGTTAAGACACATCTGACTTTCATATGAACAGACTGGAGGTTTCAATATCTCCTTAATTCTGTTGCATGAGAGTGTGTTTCATTAAAGCAGCCAAGTCAAATAAGGTCAAACAGACACTTTCCAGTGTGAACATTCATTTCAAATGCCTTCAAGGTGTTTAAGTATATCACAAAATGAAGTTTAACCCCTGGAGAAGTAAAACTTAAAGAGCCTTTAATGAGACATAACTGAAGTTCATGTAGGACACCAAATAGATAAAATAAGAGTGAAATAAAAAGTGGTGGCCTGTGTCCTATCCCTTCATGTCCCTAAGTCTAATGGTCATAATCGTGGTTTAAAAGCTAGACTGGGTGCACAAGTGGAGCAGAGAGCAGCACTGCGATCTTGCTGGCCATGTCTGCTTTGTTCTCCTGTCACAGGACGGGGTGTTGAACACCTATGTCCCCAACATCCTCCACAGGCTCAAGGTGTCCCTGACTGTGATGCTTATATTACGCAAGACAGCACAGGTGGTGATCACTACGGGGACGAAGGTGAGCTTGACCTCCAGAGCCTTAAAGAACAGGGGTCTCCAACACGCCTTTAACATGCCAAAGGCCCACTCTATTACATTGCGAGCGTTGGCATGGTGGTGGTTGAAGCGGCTCTACACCCTTCCCTCCATTGGTTTCTTGTATGGGGTGATGATGGCTACAGGTGTAACCACCACCCACGATAAAGTTCTCTGCAGACAGGAGTGCAGAAATTAGTTTATCTGTGACGAAAGTGAAAAATATTAGAAAGGTGTTCATCTTACCTGGAGGGGGTGCAGAGCCACTTTGTATATCCTGCTGTTCTTTAAGACTCTGGTGTCATGGACAGTTGGATACCCACAAAGGTGTTGAATAAGAAGCCCTCTCCGTCACATACAGCCTGCATCTGTATGGACAAGAAGAGCTTTATGGTGATGTAACCCTGGCCTCCCGGTCCTGTCCAGCCATCAGTGGAAAGTTCCAGCAGTGGGCGACCTTATGACCTCCTGACACAGAGTCTGTCTGCAAAGTCTGCACAACGTAGACCTGGGGACATGGAAGGACTGGGACACTATTCTGTATGATAAGCTGTGTGCCAGTCAGTATAAGGTCATCAGAACTTCATGTGACCAGCCTTGTTTAGTCTTCCATGGCAGGATCCTCACGAAGGCAACTCACGTCCACGCCCTCTTGGTGGTGTGCCTCTCCCCTGTGAAGAGGTCGTCATTTTCTGATTACAGATCTGTCAGTTTTCTTGTGATGTCATCTGTCCCAGCTAATGACAGGATGAAAACAAGAACTTTTCAATGGTCCTCAGAACATAAGCATCATACCTAGGATATCATAGTACATGAAGTCCTCAAAGCAATCCTTCCCACTCTTTTTTTAGTGTGTGTCTATATGATAACTGGCATGGATAATGTAGTTTTTTCATTGGCAGTGTCAAAATGCAGCCATGTGAGCGCTAACTGTTGTTTCCCAGTCAAACTTCACACTCTTCTGCACAGTTTAGTGGAGAGCCATGAAAAATTAGTGGAATCTTGCATCTGCTTTCTGCTTTGTTGGTCCAGGGACTCCCATTGAGATGAAACATGTCTTTTCTTGGACAGACCTGGTAACAGTAGCCAGGTGAAACAGTGAAGTGACTCAGAATGACACAAGAAGCAAAACCGAGAACCAAAGAGGAATTGAACCTTCACTGACTCAGAACTTGACTCCTTCATCTTCCTCTGAGGACGACTTTCTCTCCACTGCAGACAGACAGAGCTGTTCAGAAGCTTCAAGCTCCTCCTCCTCTTCTTCCTTCACAATGAAGAGGAAGCTGTTTTGCTCTTTAAAACGTCCTGAATGTTTGTCAGTCTCACTTTGTCAGCACTAAGAGCAAGTGTGTAAAGAGCTACAGAGGAGTATATCTGCTTTCACTTTATTATCATTTCCATCATCATCATCTCCTCCACCATGGCTCTATCACTCCTGCTCCTCCTCCTCCTCCAGAGCTCCTCCTGCTCCCTGACTCCTCCACAGAGATCCTTCCTACTCAGTGAGTCCTGCAGCAGTTTGAAACTATTAAAACTCTAATAATTAATCTTTGTTAAGTCTGTGTTAAATCTGTATGAAGTCCGTCTTCATGATGTGTTTGTGTGGTTGGAGGACTGTGGAGAGAAAAATGACCCACGTGTGTCTCTGCTGTTTGAATTTAAAGCATGTTTGTCAGAGTTGTGGTGATTTACAGGGCTTCATCTGCTCTGCTTTGAATCAAAGGAAACATTTTTAGACCCCTAACTCATTATCATGAATCTTTATAGGATATCATGAGTCAGAGTGGGCAATTCTGGGAATACTGGTATCGATCTAATACCAAGTAAATTGACATCAATACTGACATCACTATATTTTACTTGGAATGCCGTGATCATTGAACAACTTTGTAATTTTTCCTTTAGTTAGTTAAGTTTGATTAAGATCAAACACAGAACAAAGATTTCGGGCAAATAAAAACGTTTTGTACTAACTAACTACAACAGTTTAAAACAATCTACCACCATGAAATGAAAAATGGTTTTCTTAAGTTTCCCTTAAGGGATTTTCAGATTTTAAAAGTAATTATTGACTTATCAGTGGCTTTTAAATAAATACAATGACATTTCTTTTTGAAAGAATTTAGTTGAACATATGTAAGATTTGAGATTTAAGAATGTAGCATAATATACATTTAAGATTTGCAGACACCTTGTCTGTCAAATGTTTTCAAAAGAAAACTAGAATAAAGAAAGAGTGACTAATTGACCTCATCATGGTTTTGAAAATGAATGTTTATGGTCCTGACCCAGTCTCAACTCTCAAAAGTCTTGGTCTTGTCTTGGTCTCACTGCTTTCTGGTCTCAATCAATCAATCAATCTTTATTTATATAGCGCCAAATCATAACAAACGTTATCTCAAGACACTTTACAAAACATTAGCAGGTTGATACCTGTTAATGTTAGAATATTTAGTTATTTTATTAACAGAGACCCAACATCAAGACAGGATAAGGAATCTTATCTCATCTTGATCCACCATGAGTTCAGCACTTTGCAGCAGCTTTTAGCAAGTTACAGTGGAGAGGAAAAACTTCCCTTTAACGGGCAGAAACCTCAGACAGAACCAGACTCATGTAAGACAGACATCTGCCTCCACTGTGTTGGGGTGGGATTGACAAGGAGAGAGAGAAGACTCAAGTGAGTCTTGGTCTCAGAAAGTGTGGTTCTCGTGCACAACACTAGTAGAGACTGAATTAAAGCACTTTACGCTGGATGTTTTTCTCTTTTTATAAAAGATGGTCTGTTGATCATTGATTTTTATTGTTGTCAGTATTGGGTTCACCTGCTCAGCTGCTTGGTAACCTTAATATCTAATCAGCCAATCACATGGCAGAAGCTCTGCAGTCTTAAGTCATGTAGAGGTGAGCTGTTGGAGTTTAAACTGAGTATCAAGATGGAGATGTGAGGTGATCTAAGGGACTTTGAACATAAAATGGTTGTTGGTCTGAGTATCTGTCAGTAAGGTAGGGAAAGGGATTCACATTCCTGCAGGGTGGTTTCCTGGGTGAGATTGAGAGCAGGTGTGAAAAGCTGCACACACACACACACACACACACACACACACACACACACACACACACACACANACAGGACCAGACAAAGAGCTGTGACAGACTGAAGTGATGACATGAACAGGACCAGACAAAGAGCTGTGACAGACTGAAGTGATAACATGAACAGGACCAGACAAAGAGCTGTGACAGACTGAAGTGATGACATGAACAGGACCAGACAAAGAGCTGTGACAGACTGAAGTGATGACATGAACAGGACCAGACAAAGAGCTGTGACAGACTGAAGTGATGACATGAACAGGACCAGACAAAGAGCTATGACGGACTGAAGTGATGACATGAACAGGACCAGACAAAGAGCTGTGACGGACTGAAGTGATGACATGAACAGGACCAGACAAAGAGCTATGACGGACTGAAGTGATGACATGAACAGGACCTGACAGCGATCACTGACTAAATGAAGTGTTAGATATCCATGCTGATCTTTCTTCAGCTTTAAGTTTTCTGTCTGTGCCTTCCAGACTCTTCAGACAGACCTCTGTTTTTCTTCAGCCTTCCCGACGTCCACGACACCAGCACCCTTCTTCTCAGCACAGACGCCTCCACCCTCTACGTAGGAGCACGAAACGCTCTTCTCTCATTGGATGTCAGTCACACTGATGTCATCAAGCTGAAAAAGAAGGTTGAAATTCATCCACCCATGATGCTTTGCGTAAATGTGACATGCTTACTTAAAACTTTTTAACCTCTAATGCCCCTTTTCTCTTCCTTGTTCACATTCCCTTCCCCATCCTTCTCCTCATCCTACTTGAATTCCTTTCCTCCTCCTTTCTTTCTGTGATGCTCTTCTTTTGTGTCTTCCTTCCTTTTTCTTTTTTTCTTTCTCTCTGTCTTTCTCTTATCTTCATTCCTTCCCCTCCTTCCTCCCTTCTCCTATTCATTCTCTCTCCCTGCCTACTTTTCTCCCCCCAGGTGGAGTGGCGTCCGGCTGACTTTGAGTTACATGAATGTAGCTTGAAAGGGAAGGATCTTTCGGTCAGTATGAACTCTGTTTCTGAAGAATCATGAGAGATGGTTGAAGCTCTTAAACTAGTTTAAACAACTGACTGATTTAAAGAGGATTGATTTGTACAAATATCAAAGTCATCTCTCTCTTTGGTTTGTCCTCACCTCACTCAGCTGCACGTACAGGGTCCATACTGTGCAGTGATGATGTGTGTTTCTATGTGTTTTTCTGCAGGTTGACTGTGTGAACTTTGTCAGTGTGCTGCAGCCGATCAACTCCACCCACCTGTACGCCTGTGGCAGCTACGCCTACGGGCCCCGTGATGCTTTCATTGTAAGTCAGCCCAGAATGAAGTCAGGGGGCACCAGGTGTGACTGTTCAGAACAAAGAGCAGGTCTCACTGAGCTTTCAGGGTCTCGTGTCATGGTTCTTGACAGATAAAGTCCTACAGAATAAACTGAATCAGACATTTCTTTATAGGTTCAGGTGTGTGATGGTCTCCTGTCCTTACTTTAAGTTCTTCTCTCTAGGACACAGAAAGCTTCTCTGCAATCCATCCCATCAAAAATAAAGCTAAGATCCGCTGTCCATACAAACCCTTCCAGAGGAGCAGTGCTCTCATTTACGGTCAGCTCTAACATTATTCATCCTTCAGTCAGACTTTGTTCACACATCAGAGAATCAGGTTTAAGGATCTGAGGGATGAGTCTCAGTGATCAGGGGCCAATCAGCTGTTAGCTTAGAAACAGAACAGTCACTTAGTTTAGAAAAAGGTCAGTCAAGAAGACGGCAGCATAAAAAGAGTAACCAGTCAGCTGTTAGCTCAGAAACAGCCCAGCCAATGAGCTGTTAGCTTAGTCTGAGTAACACATGGATCCATTTGGATTAACTGCACTCTAAACAGGAATTAAAATACTTATAAAAATAGATACACTTTTATATTTATTCCATCTTTTTTTAACAGTTTGCACCAACAAAACCAAGGCAAAGTCCTTCTTATGTTGGAACTATGGTAGTAAACCTGATACTGGTTCTATAGTAAGGAGATAAAGATTCAAAGTTTTATCTTCTTTCACTTACTACTTACTGATTTTATTCAAAAAATCTACTATATTTATAAGACAATGTTAAGAACAGGAGTACAAGACCTCTCAAGAACTACAACAAGTAAGAAATAAGAGGTACATGGGGATGATATGACTAAAAGTTCTACAACAACAGGAATAAACAAAGAGAACAAAAATCAAGATGAGAGGACAGAAGAACATCGAGATACTTAAAATATACAAAGAAATCAATATTGTCAGTAGAATAAAAACCAAACATCACAAATGTTCATCTGCCACAGTGTTTGTTATAAATTCAGAAACATCTCTTCTGTTTGTGTGCAGATGGTGAGCTCTTCACCGCCACAACAACAGATTTCAGAGGAGTCCAACCACAGATTTGTCGTCACTTCAGCAAAGATGGAAAACCAAATGTCTGCCAGGATTCCTCTATGGATGCACTGCATGGTGCTGTTAGAATATGATGATGGTGTAATAGAACAGACTGATTCTGATCATTACAGCAGCTGATCCTGCTGCTGGCATGTGAACTGATTCACTGAGCTGCTCTTTTCTCCTCCAGTGTGAATCAGTCTCTCAGAGTTTCACTGAGCTGCTGCTGTTTGAGGAAGAAACAAATCTCACAAATATACCTCACACTCCTTTCAGTCACCATAACAACACGCAAACAAAGACTCTGTTTCTGTATCAGCTCTTAGAAAAACATACACTTCTGATTTTTCAGATTATGGTTATGGTTATGGTTATGTCAAGCACTGTAAGCTGCATCACTTCTTATAACACTGCTGTTCAAGCTGCATCACTACAGCCCAAAGAGCTACAGGTTTTTTTTGTTGTTGTTGCTGGAGGAGAGGATGCTGCTTGGTATACTGCACTTTTTCTGACTTGTCTTATGGTTACATGCATCATAAGTCAAACAATCAGGTCTAAAACCTGGATTTGAAAATACAGAATTATGTACTAAATGTTCACCTTTCATAATCTGGGATGTTTGAGTAAGTGGAAAATTTATTAAGAATGATTTTCCAACAAAATTCAAACACTCCCTCGCCTCCTGGGGTGCTTGTAGAGAGCTGGTCTCCAAACAATGAGGAGAGACAGTCTGTTTGTTCTCCTGGGAGAAAAAGCCCAGTCTCAGTGAGTTCATCAAGATATAATGATGAATAGAAAATGAACAAATCACACAGCTCCTCATCTTTTCACTTTAGATTTGAAGTTTACAGGTCACCAAATATCAACACTGCTCTGAAATCTTGAACCCCTCTTAGATCTCTTCTCCTGTATTCAGACCACATGGTATGGTACCTCAGCTTCCTCATCCATCAACACTTCCTGTTTTTCAGAGCCAACATTCATCAGTTCCTCTCTGGACCCATCAGACAGAAAACTCTACTTCTTCTTCAGTGAGGTTGGCAAAGAGTTTCACTCCTTAGATGGGTTTCTAGTTCCCAGAGTGGCCCAAGTCTGCAAGGTGACAGAAGCTGTGTGCACACAAAGACACACAGGACCGTGAATGCTGAATACCTAATGTCTCTGTGTTGTCTCTGCAGGATGATGTTGGTGGAAAGAGGGTTCTGCAGAGGAAGTGGACATCCTTTGCTAAGGCCACTCTGCTCTGTCAGTCTCCAAAACAGTTGCCCTTCAATGTTCTGCTGGATGTGTTCACCCTCCAGCCACCTGAGGGCAGCAACTCTTCAGAGACACTGTTCTATGGCATCTTCACCTCCCAGTGGTCAGTTTTACAGAATCATCCAGGAGGCATTCAGTGTTGTCAATGACAGAGTTCAGGATGTGTATTTGGCTTAACAGAAAAGATCACAGCTGACTTAATTCTGACTTGTAAAACTCATACTCAGTTCAGACACATACAATGAAACTGAGTCAGTGAAGACAGATATACATTCAGTGAAACAGAGACAGTGGAGACAAATGGACTGATACAGCAAATTTGAAACTCAGTGTAAACAAGTACAATAAAACTGAGACTAAGTTGAAGCAGAACCAGTGAAACTGAGATTCAGTAGAGACATATGGACAGGAGCTCCAGGGCTGAATCAGGGCTCTGGTCAACCATACACCTTTATTTCTTTTTGACCTCCTTTGTACAGGTCCTCGAGTCCCGAAACTGCCATGTGTGTTTTTAAGCTGCAGAACATCAGGAATGTCTTCAATGGGAGCTACATGACCCAAGACATTTGTAGCTCAGTGACAGTTCCATGGATGTGGAACCCTGGCCCAGGAATGGTGGGAAGAACTCTTTTGTCTTACCTTTTTCCTCTTTTAAGCACATTGAACTGATTTGATCGTTAAATTTGTTGGGTTAATTTTGTCTTTGACTTCTAAGTTAGCCAAATACAATATTTATCAGGAAATGTGTCGAGGTCCTTTATTAGAGGGCTAAATAAATCCTGTTACTAATGAATTTTGATTAGTCAAGGAATGACATGATACTCAGGAAGACTTTCAAGACTGTAAAGGGCCAGCAGGCAAACGGTGTCCCTTGGGGTTCGATCCTCAGCCTGGATTAGTTGTCAGGATTTGAACTCTGGGTCTGTTTTATGACTATTTGAGCAGCAGCTGCTGAAGTGTCACTCCCCATGACTGTTTTCTTGACAGTGTGGACTTGAAGATGTTTCAGACTCAGAGTTAGAGGAGCTAAAGAGGCTCTTCCTTGCTGTAAGTAAAGTCACACCCGTTGGGAATGCTCCGGTCCTGGTTTCCTCAGAGCAGCGATACAGTCGTGTGGCGGCCATGAGGGCGCGGGCAGTGAATGGCAAACAGTACACGGTTGTCTTCCTCCTGACAGGTGAGCTGATGTAGCAGCTGTACAGGTGCAAGAATAAGGACTATGAGGCAGTTCATGCTGTGTGAAGTGGAAACCTATTAATTATCTGTTTACCTTCTCCTCAATGACATCCAGACTCTGGCTTTCTGCACAAAGTGGCTCTGTTTGATGGAGGTGTGCAGGTCGTGGAGGAGATTCAGGTGTTCACAAAGCCTCAGCTTGTGAAGAGTTTGGTTGTCTCTCCTGCCAAGGTAAACATCACAGTGCCTTCAAATGTTTCAACAAGTCAGCTTTCATTGTTTCTCTGGATTATTAGATCCTACCTCTATGAGATTCTTCAGATTTATAATCCACCATCATGTAGAAACAAAGCTCCCTGTTTGTTCTGAAGAGTGTGTACTGTTAATGTCTTTGTGCATGAGCTCACACAGCTACCTATACACACACACACACACACACACACCCACACACACACACACACAGATTAATAGACTGCTCTGGAATAATGCTCCGTTAGCTTTCCACTGCTCAGAGTCCACTTCATGCATACTGAACACATAATCCATCAGAGCTACACATCTGTGTGGTGTCTACATAAGAGAGAGAACTCTAAATGTTAATGATGAAACATTTAAATCTTTTTCAACTACATTTTTTTTCTATGTAGACCCAAACCACATAAAACAAACCGTACTAAAGCCCTATTTGAACGGGATTACTTCAACTTTGGGACCTGTGGTAAACTGGAATAATTGGGGAGAACGTCTGTGTTTTTAATCCTCATGAGAACCAACCATGTCTGTAATTTGTAAAGTAACTTACTATACACTTTTGAGAGCCAATAGATGGAGGGAGATTTACCATGTGCCCCTTTGCCATTTGTAAAAAGGCTAATAGGCTGATTTATGGATGCAAATATAACATAAAAAAACATGTCACAGGTTTAATGTCACTCATGGGGCATTAGGCTAACACAATCAGGACCTCTGGTCATCTTTTCCTTTGGTGAAACTCTGACATACAGTGTGTTCTGCTCCTGTAGGGGGCGCTGTACGTGGGGACATCAGAGGGTGTGACCTCTGTACCTGTAGCCAGGTGTTCCATTTACACTTTCTGCAGTCACTGCATTCTTGCAAGAGATCCTCTGTGTGGATGGAACCGGAGCAGCGGGGCCTGCAGCTCTGTGCAGGAGGCTCTGGAGGGCGCTCTGGAGGACATGTGAGTGCAAAAACAATGACTACCAGAGTGAAGACTCATCTACATGGGTTTGACTCTTTTCCTTTAGACTGGAGTTCCTATCAAGGAGCTCTCTCTCTCTCTTAGCGTGCTGTCACCCTCTCTTTCACCAGATATCAGAACCTGTGTCAGGTGAGCTCTGTCACCTGAAGAGCTGCACTGACTGTGAAATGTCAGTGTGATTGTGATATCACAAACTTACATGATTCTCACTCCACAGGGCTCAGGATGTGGAGCACGGTAACGTGTCGGTGCAGTGTCAGGGACAAAGTGAGCCAGAAGACATTGAAGGTAATCTTTCCCACGCTGAAAAATAAACTGATTGGTGACAGGATGTTTTACATGTTCACCCACTGTCTGCCTCAGTTATCAGGCTCCTTTCCTTTGAAATAATCTACCAGTCAGGGTCTGGGAGGCAAACTCTACTTTTGAAGAAGTCGTAAAATTTCCTCTTTTGACTAATCTTATACTGGGATCTAAATCAGGTCTGGAACAGCTCTGAGTTATACTGCTATGGGCTCATACTGCTCCAGGCCCAGAATAATACAGGCTTAGACTGCTATAGGCTGATATGACTACAGGCTCAGGTTGTCACAGGTACAGGGAGAGGAGACTGGATGGACTAGATTGACTTCAGTGTCCTGTCATCCTGTCATTCAGAATTGTAAATTTGGACAAGCAGCAGAAAAGGAGTTGATCAAGTTATAACCTGTGGTCCGTCTCAACTCTGTGAGGGCAGAGCCTGACTGCAGCACTGTGTGTCTAACAGGAACAGACGGGGGTTCAGGCCACATGACACTGGTCTTTCGTGTGCTTCTCTTCACTCTGCACTCACTGCTCTTCATCACTGTGACCTTCATCATCATTCGGAGGTAACTTCATCTCTTTAACCAGCCTGCTGTCTGCTCTTTCTTTGGCCTGTATCTATCACCTGCACAGGTCTGACTTTTTTTGTCGTCCAGTTTTTTGTGCAGGAGTTCTCAGAGACACAATCTCAGCAGAGGTCGGTCTTACAGACTCACAGCGCCCCCTGGACAGGTATCAAAACAACATCAAAATAATGACCTACGTCTACGTTAACAGTTTTCAATGAGCTTGCTCTCCTCAACTCCTGATCGCTGACTGAAGTTTTTAAAACCAATTATTTGTGTCTTTATTTTTTCTAGAAAGTTATTCACGTTTTATGTACTATATACAGGTTTATACACTTTTTATACTATAATATTGTTTGTATCAGTCCATATTGTTTTTGAGGACACTTACTTTACGTGCGTTATTTGTTGTATTTTTGGTCTGAGCCATGTCTAACAACACCAACAACTTGCTTTATTATGTTTTTAAAGGACTATTACGCTGAAGTAGCAGCAGCGGAGGCGTGACTGAGGTGAGTCACTGATACTCCTTAAAGAAACATGACTTTGGGTTTGTGTTTCACTTTTAACCCTCTTCTTTAATACACTCACCGGTCACTTTATCAGGTCCACCTTGCTAGTACCTGGTTGGACCCCCTTTTGCCTTCAGAGATGCCTTAATCCTTGGTGGCATAGATTCAACAAGGTACTGGAAACATTCCTCAGAGAGTTTGGTCCACATTGACATGATAGCATCACACAATTGCTGCAGATTTGACGACTGCACATCCATGATGCCAACCTCCCGCTTCACCACATCCCAAAGGTTCTATTAGATTGAGATCTGGTGACTGTGGAGGCCGTTTGAGTTCAGTGACCTCATTGTCATGTTGGAGAAACCAGTCTGAGATGATTCCAGCTTTATGACATGGTGCGTTGTCCTGTTGGAAGTAGCCATCAGAAGATGGCTACTTCCATTCCTAAATGCATTGAGTTGCCGCCGTGTGATTGGCTGATTAGAAATTTGCGTTAACAAGCAGTTCAACAGGTGTGCCTAATACAGTGGCTGATGAGTGTTTGTCAGAATGAAAGCAGGTTTACTAACTATGTGCAAACACTTCTGGGTTATCTCTGCAGATCAGACAAGTTCCTCAGAAACAGGAAGTTGCTTTGACAGCCACAGAAATGAGATTGATTGATTGATTGGAGTCATCACCAGAAAGATTTCAGCACCAAAATTTCTCCTGACCAACACAACAGGGTTCTACATCAGGAGCTCAAACTGACTTTAATATTTGAACTGGATGTTTTTAAAGTTTCTGATTGTGTAGATATTGGCGCCCCCACAGACAATATGATTCCTGTTAACATACAGCAGCTTTACTTCCTACAGTGGATACAGTCATTTCAAAACTACATTGCAGGATAATAAGTTTAGGGTATAAAGCGTGCACAGTAATCACTAAGGCTGTTCACAGCAGTTGCTTGTTTGAATTCTGGCCTGTACCCTTTTCTGAATGCTCATCACCTCCTGTATCTCTGTACAATTATCCAGTCAAATAAGGCAAAAATACCTAAAAGAATGTAAAGCTGATTTTTACTGTAATTTATCTCCATTTTCTGTCATTTATCTGAAGTTTCTATGGTATTTATCTCAGTTTTCTTTATAACTGATTCATCTCTTATTTCTATTTTGCTCATCCATTTATTCATAGTTTCTATCATTTATTCATAGTTTTCCTGCCACAAATCTATATATATATTTTTTTGTCATTTATTCATAGTGTCTCTGTCATGAATCTGTAGTTTCTGTCATTTATTTGTATTCTCTGTCATTCACTTGTAATTTCCCTGTTATGAATCTGTAGTGGATGTCATTTTTGTAGTTTCTGTCATTTATTTGTTTTTCCTTTCATAACTTTCTTGTTCAACTGTCATCGCTGCAGTTTCTGTCATGAATTTCTAGATACACATTTACATATTCCTACGTTTATCTGTAGTTGATGTGTAATGTCTGTCACATTTATCTTTAGTTTGTCCTCCATTCACCTATGTATATATATAAGTGGCGAGCCAGCCAGAATAGTCTTTAAGCTGCTGTAATATGCCAGAACAAGATCTGCGTCCTCAGATACAAAAGCACGCTCTAAATTCAAATACAAGGGAAGCAGACCTTTTCTATCTGCAAAATTTCTAATGTATCTGTGAAACAGGTGTGAGATACCTCACAAAGGTGGGAAATAAGATCATGTACAAATTGGTGTAACCCTCAAAGAACCTAGTTCACAAAAAGAACACAGTAAATGCTTATGCCAATAAAACACGAAGTCCAGACAGCTTGAATCCATTAGTGTGAATGTGAATGATAGCTGGATGGCTTTTCTTTACATGTTTTAATTGGTTGATTAATGTTATTTATACCTACCAAGGTTTGTCAAGGGGGGGTGGACCTGTCTTCATGGGCTGGGTAATATTCAATCCCCTCAGTGATCCATGGGCTTTGGGCCAAACCTTTGGCTGCACTATTCAGATGGAAATTGCAAACAGGCAGAGTTTGGGTATGTAGCACTCCTTGTGGTGAGCGCTCTCAGTTAGCATTCCTACAATGTAGGATCTGAGAGCACTGAACGGGCAAACAGTGACTAAGCCTGTAAATAGATCTATGGCGCCACTGCAATTTTCTGAAGGAATAAAAGTAACAGGCCTGCATGAACGGAATATAGTTACTGTGGCTCCCGCTCTTATAATCTGATGTATGAAACGTAAGACACCTTGCATGTAAAGATCTGATAAAGACAGTTACTGTGGCTTCCGCTCTAACCATCTGATATAAGACAGGAAAGAGGCCTCGCATAGAAAGAAGTGATGTTGATAGTTACTATGGTTACCACCCCTACTGTCTGATGTAAGAAATGTAAGAGATTTACACAGAACTCATAAAAATAGCTATTGTGGCTATAGCCCCTGTCATCTGAAATGATGAGAGTAGGGGGTCTGTATGAGCAGAACAATGTTTGAGTGTTCACGTCGCTCCAGTTGTTTAGGTTAGGTTACCTGGGCTGAGGCCTGTGACCTGCAAGGATAAGGATAATAGAAAAAAGAAAAAAATCATATCTATCTCACCCTGTTCGATCTCTCTCATAGATCAGTTTAACAGTTTAGAAAACTTTATCTTATGCACTTCTGCTCTATTTCCTACACATCATAATTTAGTATGTAAAGTTGATACCCTGTTGCCACAAATTCATTTTTGCTGACCTTTACTCAATTTTAATCTCCCTGATTATTCTCATCTGATAATTTGCAGTGTCTCAGGAGGATAAATAATGCAATATTCAGGTGTTTTTTTTCAATAATTTGAACTTTGTAGTCAAAGTTTCTAATAAATAATAGGGTAATCAACTTTTTTCAATACAGGTTACAGGTTCAGTCTCACAGGTTAAGTAACCGGCTGAGGTGAAGGTCCAAAGCAACGTTTGAACACAAGTCCTAAGCTTGTACTCACATCCAGCCATTAGCAAAGAAAACTGACCTTTTGTGGTGATGGTGAAAAAAATGGCTTTGCAGTTTAATGCTAACCTAGTTAACGCCACACAGAGTATTAAATAAAATGGAGGTGAGGTTCATTACAGGTGCTAAAAGTGGGATCACTGCAACTGTTTGGTTGTTCAAAGGAGGACACGGTGCTCATACGTTTCAGTTTTAGAATAAATATATGAAGAGAAATGATATTTAGGAATCAAATAAATCCTTTGGAAAAGAATGTAGATTCAGGAGACAGGAATATTTTACAGTTATCAGATGAGATAAGGGGATGATCCAAGTCTGAGGCCAGAAATGTTCTCTGCCCTCAGTTTTACAACTTTGTGTGGCTCTTTGCTTTTAGGCGTCTAGGTCCTTCTAAGATGTGTGTGGTAGAATGTCGGCAAATGTAGCTACTTTTAATGTGCAGTGAGCATATGCACCGGCATTGCTTTCATGGTGCAATCAGTCACATTGACCAATCTTTTGCTGTTATGCAAACCAACACTACGACCAAAGGGGTCGTTCCATAACAGTGTGTTATGACTTATGGTCTCATTTGTTTAATGGCTGGACGTGCATGAGGGCCGGGGTCTAAAAGGGCTGCTGAAGACGGCTGAAGCTGGTGTAACTCTGAACAAGTCTCCTTCCTGCCAGGTGAAAATCTGATTTGTTTTACAAAATGTAAATGGAACAAGTTTCACAATGAAAACACAATAACCCAAAAGCAACTCGTTACTTCAGGGGAGAGAACGAGAGAGAAACCACGAGCAAAGTACAAAAGTACATGATTATGGAGAGTTCAGTCTCTCCTGTTTCAGAGTGAAAAAGTAAAAAGCGGTGAATGTGATGGAGCACAGCAGGGATTTGGACAATCTGACTGTTTGTTTATTGTGAATATCACATAAAGTGTTTTATTTAACACTTTCAGGGTTAAAGGCAGCAGCTTCCAGATCTGTGCTTTGTTCAGCCTTTTTCTTTAGTTATTCAGCCCTCTCTGTTTGTTTTCCAGTCTGAGTTTCACCCAATTTATCCTGTATTTTGCTATTTGATCTCATGAGCTGCAAAATAACTTGAAACAGTGGTAGTTTAATGTCTAAGTGCACCATTGGTTACTTTGCTTTGCTTCATACAGAAGTTTTTCTCTTTCTCAAACATATGGTCTTCTCTAAATGCATTGTGATTATTTTAGAAATGCTTCCAAACATTACTTTTCAGTGATTCACATCTCTTGCAAAAGGTTGTTCAAGCCTACAAAAAAAGCACAGCGCATGGGAAGGCCAAACTGTGAGCCACTGTGTGTCTGCTCAGCCTGTGCATGTGCACGGGCACAGGCTGGAGGGGCAGCATGTTCACAAATGTCAAATATTCTGTAATATTATTTGGTGGTAGAGGGAAACTTAAATGATGGAATCTCTGTGCAGGAAAGTATTTTCAAAAAGTCTGACCTGATGTAAGAAGAATTACAGTCAGGAAATATTATCGACTAATATCAATAATTCACAGATATCAACATGATTAAGATTCTTTGCAAACACGAATGGTGTTCATGGAGGGAGAGAGAAAACAGAGGCAGTCAGGTGAGAGTCTGTTCATCATTTCAGGGAGAATTCTGCTGAACAGAGAGAAGCAGGTAACTTTAAGAAAATAACACAATATGTATCCAAGGAAACAATAATATTACGATTTAATTTTTACCACTATCGTGCAGCCCTAGTTCTTTCACATTTAATGAAAACAGTTTGTGCTTGTGACTAAATTTGTGTGCACAAAAACCTCAACTGATGCAAAAAATAATACAGGGAGAAGGACACATGAGACGTTTTGGCAAGAAAAGCAGATCAATAAACTCAGATTTATTAATCATGCCCTCACAACTTGATCTGTTACAACTGAGAAAGTAGAAAATATGCAGAAGTTAAAGAAGAATGATCCAGACTGAAATCAACAGCTGCAGCTGCTCAAAGCAGGAGGAAGATATCACTGATGGGGGTGTTGGTGTAAAAGAATACAAAATATTCATAATTCATACAAAGTGTCTGAGCAGTTATTACCCTGGTTTACCAAATGATGCGTAATAAAAGGTGTTTACCTGTATTTGCTTAGCTGAAGGAACATGTTGTTTTGTGTGTCCCTTTGTTTCTGAAAAAGCTGAACCAATGCTGAGTCTGATTGTGCTTTTTGAAGAAGAAGACTGGGCAGGTAAAAACTACATTATATTATCTTATTAAATAATCTCTAAAATACTTTAAAAGGATGTAACATTAAGCAGTGGTAGCCCTTTCAGAGCCACCAAACTATGTGCAAAAAAACAGAGGACGGAGCTGATCTTTCCACACACTGTGTTGTGTTTACACTAGAAGCAAATGAAATGAATTTCTTGTTTAATTTGCATGTCTGATGGCCTGAATATTCATTTAACCCTCTTTAACCCTGACCTGCTCCAGTCATGCATGCGGCCACAAAGAACCAATCAGAAACAGAAATACTTTATTAATCCGGGGGGGAATTTAGTTGTGGAGAAGCTGTTATGATTATTATTATAGTTAAAAGCAAATGTGGAAGTATTGGAAGCTTCAGTTCCTCAAGTATCTGCTTGACGACAGCTGCAGAAATGGCTAATCAGGCAATATTTTAAATTACTTTCAAAAATTTGGTCCCAAATATTTGAATTTTTACTCGTTTGTGTCTTTGAACACACAGAAGCTGAAGATGTTTTCTTTCAGTCAGAAATGAACACATTCAGAAACACAGCAGCTCTATAACTGCACACAGGTTCACTCCTTATTCATTTCTGTAGAAAAAAGATGACCCACCTCCCTCCCTGCTCAGCCAATCACGTTCTGTCAGGTTTGCCAATTTGTTCATTAAACCGATAGCTGAAAAAAGGAAATAGTTGTCTCCTAACCATGCTAGCTTTAAAAGGAACCCTGACTGTAAGGACTAACAGGCATGAATATGCTTAAATGTTTGTCTCAAATAAGAATTTGCTGTTAAAAGACAAAACGAATTGGTTTTTCTTTAAAGAAATATATAGTTTAAAACACAGTTTCTATCCTTCGGGCGCAGCCATTGTTTTACTGCAGCAATGCATTCTGGGTTGATGACGTAGATTGGTTGCTTGGTGCCGAGCATCTGGATTTGGCCGTTTACTCACTACTAGTCGCTGTAAGTCACGAGGTTTGAGGAGGGAAAAAACATAATAATGCCACATGTGGCTGCTTTTGGGTGCACTTTTCAGTCCAAAGGAAACAAGGAGACTGATGTTAGTCTGCACAGCTTCCCAAAAGACAAAAAAAGAAGGAAGTTGTGGGGAATCGCTTGTGGGCGTAAACAACTTCCCATGGACCCGCGGCTATGTTCTTGCCACTTTTCCCCAGAAGCATTTGCTGCATTTAGCCGGCCCATGCTGATGAAAGAGCTGACAGGTGTGGGTCATTATAAACGGAGACTAAAGCCAAATGCTGTGCCGACTATTTTCCAACACAAACCCACAAAACTTCCTCTGGAAACCACTGAAGTCCACTCCAGGACTTATATGATCCTGTATGAGATCGAGCCAGGTGCAACCATATGACGTCACTACCCAGATGTTATTGCGGCGTAAACAACAATGGCGGCCTACAGGTGAAAATATTTTTTCAAATTTTATACAAACTAAGATATTTTGAGAGATTTTATTATGGTTCTTATGTAGCTGGTAAAAACACTGATCATTTAGGAAAATGACGTTCTAGTAGCCAGGGTTCCTTTTAATTCCTGGTATTGTTTTTATTTGAAAAACCTTGGCAGCATGATGTTTAAGGTGGCTGCATACAGACTGTTTTTGCTGATGATTTATGAAACTCTTGGGAATAAAAAAATGAAGTGGTAGAGAACTTTCAACTAATCCTGACTTTCACATTAACTTTGAATGTGATTCACTGTTTTATTTGCTTCTGGTGTGAACACATTACCATTCTTTGGTTTCTTGCCATGACTTTGGTGTTTGTTTGTCAACCAGGATTCAACACAACTGCTCTATGTAAAGAGGCTGAGTGACTTCATACAGAGGGACGTGGTGGCTGTTTGTTTGTTCTGTTTTGTTTTTGTATTTCTCATTCTTTGGTGCTTTGACAGGCAGCAGCTCCCAGCAGCTGTCTATGGTTCTCCTCCACCCTGCCTCCTCCTGATAACCAATGAGACGTCTCCTTCAGGCAGAGCCTTGATCATGGACCAGGCTTCAAATCGAGTCATGTCCTGCAGACTGACTCCTTGAACCTGCAGGAGTTCATCCCCATGCTGCAGTCCGCTCTGCTCTGCTGCTCCACCTGAAACACGACAGAAACACACTCAGAGGTTAGAAGAACTTATTTCCACAGCAGAGAACAGGACAAACACTCGTTGCCAAGTGTGGGGATTCAGCACTCTTTTTACAGTCTCTATCATGAAGTAGGACAGTGACAATTAGCTACTTCAGTACCTTTTTATCTAATTCTTTATTATGATATGAAACTAATATGAAACCTTAAAAAGTACGGAGTTGAGAATCTGGAGCCCCAGATATTTCTATCACTAACAAGCAGAATAAGCTGTTTGGCATTGGCAGAGATTTGCAAAATTTTTAATGGGCGTAACCCACACACTTAACTCTGCTGCTCGTCATACAAATGCACACTCCTCACTAATGTGGCTCTATTTAAGAGAGAAATAACTTCAAAACAGTTTGAGTTTTATAACAAGGAAGCATAGTTTCAACAAAGAAATAATCCATCAAACATTTATGTTCTCACTTTTTGTGTCACACTGCAAAAACAGAAATCCAAGCAAGTCATTCTGTCTTATTTGTAGTAAAAATTGTCTTATTGTTCTTAATTTGAGCCACATTCACCAGACCAGGTCATAAAAAAGTCTTATTTCAAGTTTTTTAAGACAAAAATGAGGTGTAAATTGCTTGTAACAAGTCAAAAAAATCTGCCAATGGGATAAGATGAATTTGCCCGGGAAGTTTGTTGAAATTAGAAAGATGTCTTATAACAAGAATCTTTTATCTTATCCCATTGGCAGATTTTTTTGACTTGTTACAAGCAATTTACACCTCATTTTTGTCTTTCAAATCAAGAATAGTAAGACAAATTTGACTAAAAATAAGACATAATGACTTGCTTTGATTTCAGTTTTTGCAGTGCAGTTTCATGTAAAATACCTGAGTGATCTCACCTGTAAAGATCCTGTTGATGACTAAAGGTTTGTCTCCATGGATTGAGCCTTTACCCCCCTCCAGAGTAAAGCCAACACCTCCAGCTCCTTTTTCTAGCACCAACCTGAGCATAGCTCCCTGCTCCTCTCCTAAAACACACAACCAAACCACAGAAACTGATGAGTGGAGCTTTGTAGCTCATCTGGAAAAGTCAAAGTCAGAGATGCTCTTAATGCACTTTTCTGTCATGGTCTGGTTGGTTTTGTGTCAATTCATAGATGTATTTAGTATTTCATACCAGTAGATGGCAGTGACATAAAGCTGTTAGCATCAAAAACACTGTTAACCATCAGAGAAGGGTGGTAACCATCAGAGAAGGGTGGTAACCATCAGAGAAGGGTGGTAACCATCAGAGAAGGGTGGGGTGAGTTGTGCCACTTCTCACTTTGAGTGTCTTTAAAGCATGGGCATGATAGTAACAACTCAAACTAACATGTGTTCATGTTGTTCAGGATGTGGTGTGTCCAGGATCAAGATCTAAAACAAATTGAATTGTGCCACTGATTAATGAAGTAAAATAGATCATTTTAATCCTATAAACATTAATCATTTATGAAAGCCAGACAAATTAAAGACAAAATAACTTATTTAACAATTACTGTAAGATTTTGCAACATCAAAGCCCGAATTTATTTGACGACTACTTAACATTCTGCTTGTCAATGCTGCAGAGGAATAAGGACTTATGCTTCCTTCTGGCTGAAACACTAAGTTTTTGTGGTGTGGGTATTAGTGTGAGCACACTACCTATAGGTGGCGGTCTGCACAGACTTTTTAAAGGACAGGGGTGAAGAAAAAAAAAGGCACATACAGTACATCCAAGAGGGACGTTTGGTGTATTTTGCCAAAAAGGAGGGCACTTAAGCATGCATTTTGGATCCCAAGCGGGCTCTTCAGGGTATAATTGGGCCAGGCGGCAGATGACAACACTATTTCCATCCAGTGTGTCATTAATTTTTCACAAATATCTTGTACTGATGATGGAGAGTCTGACCACTGCACAGAGTCTGCTCCAGCACATCCCAGAGATTCTCAATGGGGTTAAGGTCTGGACTCTGTGGGGGACAATCCATGAGTGAAAATGATGTCTCATGCTCCCTGAACCACTCTTTCACTGTTTGAGCCTCATGAACCCTGGCATAGTCATCTTGGAATATGCCTGTGCTATTAGGAAGAAAAAAACCCATCGATGAAATAACCTGCTCATTCAGTATATTCAGGTAGTCAGCTGACCTCATTCTTTGGAAACATAATGTTGTTGAACTTAGACCAGAGCAACTGCAGCAACCACAGATCATAGCACTGCCCCCACAGGCTTGTACAGCAGGCACTAGGCATGATGTTTTCTCTGCTTGATGCCAATAATTTGACCCTTCTTAAACAGACTGACATCTTCTCCACCACCACCACAGGATGTGTTTTTAGACATAGTTGTTTAAGAAATGAGAAGTTACTCATGACATCAGCTGGGGTCAAATAACTTGTTTCCAGCCAAAAGATAATCACCCATGCAGTAATTATCCAATAGGAGGCTTCTACCTATTTGCCTGGTTAAATCCAGACGGCAACTTTTTTTTGACCAGGCAATGTATCTGAAACTTGATTCTGAAAAGTTTGCCTGTCCGTGTAAAGGCTGTTTCACATTGATTAGTGCATGGAATTCTCAGCAGGCAGGCATTTCTTTCCGGCACAACTTGTGACTCTGTGATTTCAAGTTGGGCACACTATTAAGTTATATAAGTCTAAAGGCTAGGTGGAGACCAGGACTAAGACCCAACATGTTTTTTTCCTGTTTTGGAAAAGATTGTTTTTTCCATCTGGATGGACTTTTAAAACACTGTGTGAATCACCTTCAGGGTTGGGCTCCTCTCTCCTGCTGCCTCCCTCCTCTCTCCCTCCCTCACCCGCTGGTTTGCAGATGACCACCACAGCCAGCTTCAGATTGCGAGCCTGACGCAGCGCTGCAGTGGCATCAGCGTGTGTGGCACTGCGCAGTGTTTTTCCGTTTATGGACAGCACCTCGTCCCCTTTCTGAATGGTGCCCTCCTGAGCTGCCAGGCCGCTCGGAAACACTTTGTGGACCTTTGCACAAAAGAACAAATGCACAAATGAACTACTTGAATACAGGGCTTCATTGTGTCAAAATAAAGTAAACCTTGGTCTCAGGGATCTGAACGACCCGCAGTGAGTGAGATCTTACTGTTGGGGCTTTGCTCTCAGAGTCTGACCCCCCTGCGATGGTGAAGCCCAGTCCAGCCCCCTCCTCTTTGTGCAGAATCACCACATGGATGTCAACCAGCTGCTGTGGAGAAAGATGTGAAACAGGTGAGTGAGTGGAGAGCCCAGTTTCTTCATTCCTAACATGAAATGACTTTGATATTTGTCAATCTTTACCTTCAGCGTCTCTTCATCCAGAGTTTTGACCTCTTGGATCATCTCCTGTATGTCTTGGTCTGGGATGGCTGAGATGACAGAGTGAGCACAAGAGGAGGAGATGGCTGAGGCATCTTGACTCCCCCCCTCTCCTCGCTCAATGGTGAACTCTCTCAGAGTAGCCAAGCTGTGATGGAGAAGACAGGAGCTCATTGGAGTAGAGATTTAAACAGACTGTGAGCGAGTTCAGGTTGATTACTCCTGTTAGCATGATTTCACTTAGATAATTCTTTATTTCACAAACAGCCACTTGAAGTTGGCACTAACACCAGTTCATAGAACATGGACAACACAGAAGACAATCAAAAATACACAAAGATAGTAGCATAAGTATGCAAAATAATGTAGTGAGACAGATTGTTGAGAATGATGATGGGCAATGGAACAAAATTTCTGTGAAAACGGACCCTTTGTATTTTAGCGTTTTATTTCTGCACCCTGAGGGAAGGAGCTGCAAGGAGTTCTGGAGAAGGTGCTCAGTGTCTCAGACTATTGATTTAGCTAATTGAACTCCTGCTTGATAATTCATTCTCTTGGATGACCGGTCCCCCCATGATCTCTCATTACCACTGCCCTGAATCAGAACTGCACTCAAACATTCAGATGCAAAGGTACCACCTGATATTGAGCTGCTCATCATGTCACACTAAAGAACCCCTCCACCAACAGTCCCCAGTGTGAAGTGAGGGTGATGTTACCCTCCTTCAGATTGATGAGGACGATTTTCTGAGTCACCAATCTGAGCAAATCAAGCACTTGAGACTTCCTGGTGCCTTGCAGCTGGCAAAAACCTCTATCTATGATCTGAACCCTTAGGGTGCAGTCACTCTGGCCATCCAAAAAGTGCTGTCATCAAGCACAAATGCCCCCCTGCAGTGCCAACCCCCCTGGCCTGCACAGCTCGCCGTCCCAATACTCCAATTTACAACCAGACTGACCCATGATTGCTTATAAGCACAGCCTGCCTACGTCATGATGAAGTGTCTATTTACAAGATGCAGTCTTATCAGAGTCAGCACAATGGAGACCACAGAGAACATGGCTTCCACTGGAGTTAATTTTTGTCTTGTGGTGAGATGGTGTGAACCAAGAGGACCACAGTCCTCTGACACCCCCCACTATTGATTAAAATGATAGTTGAGAGGAGCCGTCACAGCAATTATGTCATGGACTATGAATCATGTCTGCACTGTTTGTGTACCAAGTGGAAGCACACCTTTCCAAAGTGTGACAAAGAAGAGAAGTGTATTTGTTCCTGAGCACAGGTCACTTGTGGTCACAGTGGACAAATGAGCTGGACTTAAGGTTTGAAGCATGTTCAAGCACAGTACAAATGGCCAGTGCGACCGTGCCCTTATATTGCTGCCTTGCAAACCCTGCAGGAGAAGTACCAGCAGCTGGAACAGTGGGGACAAGACCTGGTCCCATTCTAACAGCATGCTAAGAGCTTCAATCTTCACTGTCACTCTCATGTGGATTGCTTAGCTAAAAATATAGCTAGCTGGGTAGCCACACTATCCCACTACAGAAGCTCTATAGCATAACAAACAATTCCAGATTGGATATTTTTCCTGAAACCCCAAAAACAAGTCACTGTCTACTGTTGCACCCCTGGAGTCAAATCCTAGAGTCAAAGCAGATTGTGAATAGGGCGACCGCTCGCTACAGGAAAACGCTATGTTGGTATTGGTAAGTCGGTTGTAATATAGTTAGTAAGTCGCAAACCAGGTTGTCAGTCTTACAATTTTCTACTCTAATGCGTCTTTTCTAAATTTCAGAATCTTGTTACAAGACATGGGGTGTATTTTATGTTTTCTTTACAATTATTACCAGTCGTTGTGGGATGACAAGGGATTAGAATCTTGTTTGGATAATCTGTACTTTCACTTCATGTTCTGACAGCAGTGCAAGGACAGTGAGGGGACAAGTACTCATGGGAAGTCAGTTCACACTTTTCTTTGCTGTGCTTGTGAATAGTGCGGCGTAACTCTTTTCAGCACCTGCTTTTTAAGTATGAAACCACTGCTTGTGCCATAATAGAGTGTTTAAAAAGAAGTGCCTCATGAACATACAGAGATACAGTATGTTCTCATTACGAGGCCAAGCTCTTACCTGACAGAGAATCCTCTCCCTGTGCTGTCCTGACCAGGCTCAGCATCCTGAGTCACGTCCTGATCATTGGACTCCTGCTGCTGAGAGTTACCGTGGCAGGGGTGTATGGGTAGAGAGCGCATCAGTGCTTGAGAAAACTGGAATAAAAGTCACAGACACAAATAAGTACCAGTGGTTTTCAATGTCTTCTGCTTAACCAAAGAGCTCGGCAAAGAGAAACTACTTAGAAGTATTTGAACGCCCTGAGCTTCTCAACATATATACTTTTGCTCTTTTTGGTTTCAGACCTTTTAAAGTCAGTGTTATAACTTTATTTCCTTCAAGAAAGAAAAATTTGTCGGTTCTAAACCACGTTTTCTCCAGTAAAAACAAGCAAACTCATCAAAAAAAAGTACTTTAAGTAAGTGACAAACTAGTTCATGGGACAGTGATTTGAGGACACTGTTGTCTTGTTTGGGGTCATATTGTTCATATGCAACATAAACAAGTTTTGTTTGCTCGATTATCTCTGAAAGTAGTGACAGTGTGTCATAGAGATTTACCAAAATCCGTCACCAGAGGATTTTCCATACCCCAGAGAAGTTTGGGGCCTTTTATAATAGACTTGATAATAACAATGAAAAACTACCTCCCAACTGTCTTGAATTTGCACGATGGTCAAAAATAGCAACACCTTGCATAATAAAAAAAAAGGAAAAAAAGGAAACAGCAATGAGGCTTTCAGAGCACATTTGGAGTTTTCAATGTTCTTCAACAAACTGTGAATTGGAGACGACACTTTTAGAAAATTACTATCAGAAACTTTTGATTTTTTTCAATGGAGCTGTGAGGACTTTCTGGAAAATTAGTGTAAGCACCAGCGATAAAAACTCCACTAAGGTTCCATAAGCCCTCACTCCCCACTGTTGTGATGAACCAAGACCTGTGTTTGTTTCTGTTTATTTTGGAAAACAATTGAAGATCAGATCTTCTCTTTAACGTATTTTTCTTTGTTTAAGACAACCTTATCAGTCACAATGTAACAAGTTCACGCATCTATCAACAGTTACAAAGCGCCGTTCTTTGAAAGGTGACAACAAGCAAACTTTGTTAGTGTAGTTTATTTGCCGGCTATATTTTGCACTACTCACAGCCCAGTGCTCTGAGACATGTCTGTAACATGTAACATAGTTGAATCCTGGTTCTGTCCTATCAGTGCTCATCTACCAACTCCAGCCTCATTAAGCAGAGCAAACATAACCTGGCTCTTCAATTTACTGATAGACTTTTAGGTTTGAACAGATCACAGCAGAAAAACTGCTGCATGTGGACAGGAATCAACATGATCACAAATAGCTTAACCCCTGTTTTAGCCTTTGGCGCATGTCTTAGCCTTTAGTATGCATTTTAGCCTTGAGCCTGTGTTTTAGCCTTTAGCATGTGTTTTACCCTCCAGCCTGTGCTCTATTGTTTCAAGTTTAGCTTTCTTCTCCTTCCACTGTCAGTCAATCCAGCTCTTGTTTTCACTATAACTACTTAACAAATCACCAAAACCATTTTCAGGTTTCACTGCTAAACTTCAGGTCTTGTCATAGAGACTTAGGCCTACCGTTAATGACTCCACCTTCTCCTCTTATTAGACACAATTTAAACGTACACTTCCTTAGTTAAGATGAATAAGGTTAATTAACGTACTTAACAAAATAAATGTATAAACTGTCACCAGTAATAATGACAAAATGGTGTGTATAGGGAATATGGACAGATCTGATTAACAGGGACAACGTTTTATCTGAAAATATAAGGTTGACAAGATATATTCTCTGGAAGAATAATTATTTCATTCACTTTATTTTTTATTCTATCTCATAGAAGGCCTTAGTAATCACAGGTCAGACTCAGTGTTTTAAATATCAAATAACAGATTTCAACAAACTGATTTTTCTAACCAATGAATGATGCTGCAGTGGTTCACTGCTTCCTTTTCAGAATTTGGTCCATACAAGAGTAACTACACTTCTTCAGGTTTTAACCTAAAAGAAACGAACACTGTCTGATCTTCAGCGTTGTGATCAGCTGATCTTTTTTCAACAACCTAAGAACGTAACCTGATGGCTTAGCTTCACAGAGCTGAAGTCCTTTTAAATCTCAGGTACTCCATTAGCAAGTATGAGCTCTATAAGTTATGGTGACAGTCAAAAGGATATAAACGTGGTTCAAAAGTTCTGGTGACGTGATATTACCTGATCACTGAAGGTGAGGATTTTTCCTAAACTCTGTCCCTCCTGACCCCTCTGCATGGGACACTCTGTGGATGGAGATGAACTCAGTTTGTTGTTCCTCTGATTTCCTCCTGGGCTCTGTCCTTCACCCTCCTCTTTCTCCTCTGTAGGTGTTTCTTCATCTGCCTCTCTGTTTTTCATGGATGCTGCAGGAAGCAGGACCTCAGACTCAGTGACCCTGTTTGGGTTGACTGATTGTTGCTGCAGCTCTCCAGGTTCACGTGTGCCTGACACCACGTCAGTGCTGCTGGCTTCAGAAGGTTGAGGAACAGTGGGGACCTGAGAGAAGGAAGGTTCAGAGCACTTGGCTGCTGATTGGTTAAACGCTCCTGGAGTAGAGGAGGAGGATAGAGCAGAGACACTGTCTGTTGTTGGACTAAGCTCAGAATGGCCTGCCTGGTCCTCTTTGAGACTCTTATCTTTGTCTTTCCTAGAGTCTTCATGTGAGGCAGAGTGACTAATAGACTCCTTCTCCACCACAGGAAGAGAGGTCGAGGGGGCCACAGGTCTCCCTCTGCCCTCCTTTTCTTGACCATCAGCACTGGAAAAGGTCTCAAAGGAGTGGATCTTTTGTTTGATGGACAGTTTGGCTGCAGGTGCGGCAGATCGAAGCCCGAAGTTTCTGTTAAACCCAAAAGTTGGTCCCTGCTCTGCGGGTTTGACCAGCTTCCTCTGGTCCTGCTCCTCTCTGATTTTCCTGACACTCTGGCGGAACCCAGCAGGCTTAGGGGCCACAGGGGGGCCCTTCTTAGCAGCAGGGGGACTCTCAGATGTGTTTGGTGTGTCTGTGGTTGGACCGTTGAGCTGCTCAGTGTTTTCTTGGTCACTCATGTTGACAGGTGTGCTGTGGCTCTCAGCAGGTTGGCTCTCGGCTGGCTCTTTAGGAGACGTGTCTGACAGGTGAACCCAGGGATCCTGGAGCTGCGCTTGGATCTGTTTTTCAACGCGAGCCTGTCTCCTCAGGGCTCCTCTTTTTGGTTGTGATGAATCACCTGTAAAAGAAGTGAAAACAGAGAGATCTGAGAGGAAGTCCGGTAAAGAGACAACAACAATCCCAATGAAGTTAGGATGTTGTGTAAAACATAAATAAATACAGAATACAATGATTTGCAAATCCTGTTTAACCTATATTCAGTTGAACATACTCCAAAGACAAGATATTTAATGTTCAATTGTTTTGTTTTGGGTTTTTTTTGCAAATATTCGCTCATTTTGTGTCAGATGGCAGCAACACGTTCCTAAAAAGCTGGTAATGATAATAATAGTGAGTGTTTCCTTTATGGACAACTTAAGTTGCTCAACAGTCCAGGGTCTCTGCTGTTGTATTCTGCACTTCATAATGCCCCACACGTTTTGAATGGAAGATAGGTCTGGACTGCAGGCAGGCCAGTCTGGTAGCTGCACTCTTTTACTACAAAGCCACACTGTTGTAACAGGAGCAGAATGTGTCTTGGTTTCATTGTCTTGCTGAAATAATCAGGGACGTCCCTGAAAAAGACGTTGCTTGGATGGCAGCAGATGTTGCTCCAAAACCTGCTCTTAGTATTGATGCTGTCTTCACAGATACTGTGACAGTTACCTATGATGCCATAGTAGGTGCATGGTTTGAATCGTCACTTGTAGATGTAGTGATGAATGTGTTAACTGACACTGGTTTTCTGGGGGTCAAAGGTCACGGCCATTCAATGTTGGTTTTTGGGCCTTACTGCTTACGTGCAGAGATTTCTCCAGATTCTCTGAATCTTTTGATGATATCATGGACTGTAGAGGATGAAATCCATCAATTCCTGCAGTTGTACCTTGAAAGACAACATTCTTAAATTGTTTGCTCACGCAGTTGTTGACAAAGTGGTGAACCTGGCTCCATCTTTGCTTGTGAAGGACTGAGCCTTTTGGGGATGATGCTCCTTTTATACCCAATCATGACACTCACCTGTTCAAATCAACCTGTTCACCTGTGGAATGATCCAAACAGCTGTTTTTTCAGCATGAATCAACTTTACCAGAGTTTTGTTCAACCTGTTGAAAAACCAGCTTCTTAGGCTCGTGTTGCAGGCATCAAAATCAAAATGAGTAAACATTTCAACAACAACAACAACAAAAAAAAAAAACATACAGTTTATCAGTTTGAAGAATAATTGTCTTTCTTGTGTGGAATTAGGGTTGTAAATGCTAACAGTGGTAGAGTGACTTATCACCTAAATCTCCTGACCTCTGACCCTGGAAGAAGGGAAAGTTCACACTTAAGTCTGGTTGTCATGTTGGTTTAGAGATAGCAGAAGTGTTTAGGGAACATTGTTTGGAGACTCTTTAATGTTTTATAGTTAGTGTAATATTTCAGATACATTTTTACATCAGAAACCTCTCCTCACGATGAAGACATGTCGCTGTGAGACTAAACCATGAATATTGTGGTGACCTGTGGCTAACATGTCACCTTCAGTGTGGAAACAAAAGTTAAGTGGAGTCCACAGACGGTCAGAACCTTTTAAAACATGCACATTTACATTTCTCCAATCTATCGAGAGGAAAATGACTCATTCATTCAGCCGTGACTTAAGAACAGTATAAGCCCCCTCTCAGATTCATTCACTGACACATTAAAGCATGAAACAGGAAATGGAAATCAGTCAGAGGAGCCAAGCAGCACGTTCAGCTTCCTGCGTGTTTGTTAAAGTGCAGGATTCATGCACTGGCTCTGAAGCTGTGTTCAGGTCCAGAAGTGAACAGCTCTGGTCACCTACCTGAGTGTAATCTGTTGCTGGTGCAGGCTGAGCTGTATGGACGGGTGAAGTCTTCTCTGCAGCCGTCTGATGGTTCCTTCCTTCGCTCTTCTTCCTGCTACACAAACAGGAAGTGATTTGTCACAACCTCTCTTGCAGCAGTAACCACAGAGATGAGCTCTGCTTCTGTTTCTGACACTAACACACATCTGCTGCCCTAACAAAGCATGACGAGCTCAGGCGGGTCAGCTCAGTTTAGGCCTGATGGTGGGTCAAACTTTGGACTGGGAGAGATGGAGCTCATGCACCATCCATGGCTGAGGTGGTTTCTGCTGACTGCACTTATCAACACTGTTTGACTGTATCAAAATAGAACTGCAGCAACAATACTTTCCATATTGGTCCTTCTATTTTTTGCATTCTCATGACCTCAAAGGTTAACAGAGGTCAGAGATTGTTCCTATTGCAAACCTGTTCTCCTCCAATGTGGGGGGGCAGATGTGTAGCTCAGGTGAAAGGAGCTCAAGCCTCAAACTGCAAACAGGAAGAGGAAGAGGACACACACTGCCAGGCTGTCATGCTGTTGTGTGAACACACACAAACACACACACACAGGAAATGTGTAAATCATGCATAATTTAAGGTGTGATCAAAATTCTTAGGGGAAATACACAACATCATGCATCTTCACTTCTCCTGCATTCATTTACAGAGACATGACAGCACATCCAGCTCTGCCACACAAACCAAATGTGTGTTCACCTGAAAGTTACACTCACAAAAACCAAAACAGAATCCGAAGCAAGGATCTGTCTGCAACCAAAGTAAACATCTAGAGTTCAAAAGTGCCAGGGATGAGCCATCATGACGGAACGAATATGTTTAATTTTAACATTTTAGTTTTAAAATATAAGCACATTCTTTCTTCAGCCGTGGCACTAAAAGGTTTATTCTAAAGTGGATCCGATTTTTTGACAGTCAGGACATGAGAGTCTTTGCTTAGGAGCTGTGATGGGACAGAAAACATTACAAAGTAACCACTGGAATAATAATGATGTTATTTTTACAGAGTGGCATCAGGGCTGAGAGAAGAATGAGAAGGATGATGTTCTATCGTTTTGCACTTCAAGAAAAAAAGATGAGAAGATGAGTTAAAGTTGAAACGACAGAAAAATCAGGCTCAAGGAAAAAAGTTGAGGTAGGACAAAGTAGATTTTACCATAGTTTCAAAAAGCTGTTTCTAACAACTGGACCAAGGAGGAGCTACCATATCTGTTCAGTTTATTACGTATAGATTTATTTATACGATAATGTAATAATGTGTTGACTTTTCCTCAGCATGGACTGATGCACAGAAAGCATGGATCAGGTATTTACTGACGAGTGGAGGAGTGTTTGGACTACATATCCACCAACATGGAGTTTTTTGGGCCAATGTCAATACCAATTTTTTTCTCATCATCTGTAGCTGATGACTGATACAGGCTGACTATTTCTTTGGGGCTGATGCTGCTTTTGCTCCCTCAGTTAACATCACAAAATGACACAGTGATAACAAATGCTACAGGTCTCAGTCTTAAAATAAGGAACTTTTATTGAACTATATTTAAAACTACTACTTCAGGACGTCCCGAATGCTGGTTTGGCAAATCATAAAAAGCCAGGTGTTCAGCATGCTCTGACCAGCACATCACAAAAAAACATCACTTCACATACGTTCCCCAGTAATCTCAGGAGCTTTCGTAATGCCTTGTACATACTGGTGAAGAGCTGCAATGGAGAGGAGAGAATAATAAGACACAACACTCTCCTCACACGAGCCTCTTTCACCACAGCAACCAAGAAAGCTCTCCTTTAATCCACTCACAGTCTTCAAGAACAGTCCAGATACTTTCTGACAACAAATCTGGAGACAAATTTAAGTTATGATTCTAATTCTGACTATCAACGAGCAGTGAAGTCATAACTCTTGAATAATGCTGAGATGAAAACATGTTTTTCACACAGAAATAAGCAACCATCACGTACAGGTATCTGAATAACAGTATCTAACAACAGCATATCCCATTTGTCTTTTCTAAAAGAACTAGAAACTTGTGGACCTGTGGACACAAGTTTGACCTGTGGACACTTGTGGACACAGACAGCAACGGTCCTGTGGAAATCCTAGAAGAAAAGTTCCTAAAACTCAAGGATCTTAGTTGTTCTGGTTGAAAACACCTGGCCATATCTACCCTTTTGTATCTTGTTTACCATCATGCTGACTGTTTGCTCAGCTTCACCTGTACTTCTATGGAAAATATTGTCAGATGACATTAAGGCAGTGTTTGTTTGTTTCTTTTTTCAGAATCCTGTTTTTATTTTTACTTTACAAGATGTAATTTAAATATGTCATATCTGAATTACATTGAATTACAGATTATATAATATAAGAAAGGTCATGGGACAGGCCGTCATGACAACTATGATTGTTTGACTGCTGTTGGTTTTGGGGGCTTTTAACAGGTTGAACAATCCCTTCCAACAGTTGAAAGATTATTTCTCTGAAAAATTATTGATCTTATGACTGGTCAGATTTCCCAGTGAACTCAGATCAGACATTTACTTTGGATCACCTTCCTAACATTTTCATTTTTCATCATTTTTTAACATTCACAGCATCCATCCTCAGGTTTTATTTTGATGCACAAAGAACAACAACAGTGTGTACCTGACAGCTGGTGTTTGTTGAGAGCTCCAGTCCTTCCTCTCCAGCTGAGAACCCTCTGCTGCTGTCTCCACCATCACACTCCTCACTGGTCACATCCTGAGTCCTGCAGCTCTGAGCTGAGACATCGGGGAACCTGCAAGAGGACTACACACAGCAAGAATTTAAACACACACATGTATGTATTGTTGAGGAATTTTCTGGAAGCTTGACCACTTGACGAAGAAGACTCAGGAGACTCAGATGACTTAAGTTGAAAAAGTTTATGTAGCTTGATCAAGGAGAAGAGACAGACAGTACACTTGGATGCGTAGTGTAGTGCAGAGTCAATTCTGCGAGAACTCTCTGTGTATTCAGTATTTATCATTTCTGAAGGTTGTTATGTCTATTTAGGAGACCAATGAGTTCAGCTTAGGATGTCCCTCTCATCCTGATACAAGAGAAACAGTCCTCACTGTGCAAGAATACAGGAATGTGTTTATCTAAGGCCAAATACAGGGCTGTGGCTATGTTTGAGACATACAGAGGAAATTAAGGGAATAATTGTGTAGAATAATAAGGAATTAGGAAAATTCCCTGACATGTATAATACCATATATAATATGATTATATGTGTACATACATATATTTACAGCAAATATTCACATCTGTTTTAAGTGGAGGGAAATGTTTCCCTCTGACTGTGTGTGGTTGTTGTCTCCTGTGTTTGTGAATGTGGAACATCCTTCCCAATGAATCCCATGTGCATAAAAAGGGCAAATATTTTCCTTAATGAATTCATTTTTGATCATTTTTAGGTATGCAAAAAAACAAGAAAAATAAATAAATACGCAGGAGGGCTCCATGAGCGAAGCCTAATTTGAGAAGTATTTTACTCCTCAGGTCTGCTTTCTGAAATAATCTGAAGGAAGAGTTTAGGAAATAAAAAGCTTCTCCAAGAAGAAACTGGAGGGCATTCTCCAGCAGATGGATGTGAGAGATGTGGGAAATAGACTACGTAGCCAGCTGACGATAACCACTTTCTTCAACAGCTCTCAGCTGTGTCCTTCTTCACAGCACAACAGCTGATTCTAATGCCCACTACCTCTATCAGAGGCTGTGTACACAACAATAGTGTTAGGGTGAAACACAAATATATTGTTGCGTTTCAGCCACCTGTTTACAGCAAACAGTGTCTCAGTCACAAACTTTTGAAATGCCCCCAGAGTGAAACTTTTCTGAAACGCCATTTCCACTTTCTTGACACCTGCTCATTTATTGGAGCAGGGGTCTGGAGTTTCGCTGAAAACGTTGACATCACGCTCAGCTTTGCGCCTGTGTATTAAACCTCCACTGTGCCATGTACACACCTTAAAACAACAACAATAGTGACCTGCTGTTTTGTTCTCATGCTGCTGAATCTACTGACCACTTTCTACCCAAATGTGCATCTATTGCAATGTTTCTGAAATCAGAGAAAAAGATTTTAGTATAAACTCCAGATGATCAGCTCACTTCTTGTTCAGCCTCCAAACTGTTGCTGTGTATAAAGCTCCTACAGTGATATCTCCATCTACAGGCCTGACGTGTACTACAGTGGACACTACAGTGTTATAAGTCCCTCAGCGTTTCCAGTTCCATGTGTTTTTTGTGTTTCAGGGTGAAACGCTGTGAAGCAGTTGTGTCAGAGTCTCAGGGTGAGCCCCCAGATTTCTGCCCTGTGAAGTGCGTCCTTCTCCTCTGTGGCAGTCAGGTTGTCAGAAAGCTGGAGAGGCTCAAGCAAGACAAGTCTGCTGGTAGAGAAAAAGAAGAAAGAGTTTGGTATGTGATACCTTGCTGTTCCTGAGGGCCACATCCTGAAGCTGCTGAGTGGATGTGTTAACAGAGGACGAGTTGAATGGGACATTGTAGTCTTCGTCAGGATACACGGGCACAGACAATCTGTTAGCAGACCAGGTCCTTGTTGTAGACTACAAAGGGACAAAAAGGAATAGGTCACTAAGACTGACACAGCAGGGCCCTGTCGAACTCTGTAGACTCTGCTATAAGTCTGCTTACCCGGGGTGTGTCCAGGCTGTGGACACGACCTGAGGGGCTGTGGTGTGTGTGGTGGAGGTCATGGATGTTGAGGCAGCAGTTGTGCTGGTGGTTGTTGGTGCTGTCGCTGCAGGAGCGGGTCATGGGTTTCTGTGCCTGTTGAACTCTGAGCTGACTGAAACTTCTTGCCAGATAATGCTCACATCTCTGCCGGATGTGGGAACACGACTCCAGTCGACGCAACCCTGGAGCAAAAAAAGGGAATCATTTCCAAAACAGCAACCATAGTTCACACAACACTGTCATTGTACTAATCAGATGATAATAAACTTGCAAATGTTACATGCATGCTTACATGTGTCCTGCTCCAGAGAAAACCCTGAGCAGGAAAAATGTAACAGCAGATAATTAAAGACGACGAATAGATATTTTACCATCAATACTCCATTGGCTTCTCTCCTTTCTGAGTTTGCTGTTTTCCACAGCTTTTGTTATAGCATCATTCAGCTGCTGCTCTGATACCTGGGACATGGAAGAATTCAGGGGATGGAAAACAGACAACTTCATGAAAAACATTTCTCAAGGTGAAGAAAAGAAAAATGCAATGCAGCCAAAACATGGGGGTGAAAGGAGAATGTTCTCTTGTGGCCTCAGAGGGACTGATGTTTTAGATCTTTTTTTAAAGACGGCTGTTTGAGTTTTTTGTTTACAATAAATGTACTCAGTCATTCAAGTTAGTTTGTCTCCTATGAGGAGAAACAGGATGACCCATTCACAAAATATCAAAATGACTATGTTTTATTTATAAGAGACACATCATAAGCATTAAAGGCCAGAGTTTGGTTGGTATTGCCAACTGTGAGTCAAACTCATTCCCAGTCAGAGCTGGACTCCTCCAGAGCTGCCCTTGGTCACTAATTCTGTTCATTACTTTTATGGACAGGGTAAGGGTTAGGTTTTCTAGTTCTTCTAGGGTTTAAAGATGCATCCAAGTGTCGATGAGAGTCAGGCTTGGGATCTTAGGATCCTGTCTCTGCTTTTTGCAGATGATATGGTCCCATTTGCCTCGTCAAGTACTGACCTCCAGCTCACACTGGGGCAGTTTGCAATCAAGTGTGAAGCAGCTAGGATAAAGATCAGCACATTTAAGTCTGAAGCCATGGTTCTCAACTGTAAACTACCCACTCCAGGTTGGGAGAGAGGATCTGTGGTTCCTAGTGGCTGCATGGTATCTTGGCACAGCCTTAGGGGCCTTTTACACAAAATGGTTTTAGGGTAAAATGAAAAAGTATTGTTACGTTTCAGCCTCCCGTTTCTGTGTAAACCTAAAGTGCAAACTTTTGAAATCACCCTCCAGAGTGGAATTTTTCTGAAACATAGTTTTCACCATTGCCGTGTAAATGGCAAGCCGGCGTTTTCAGTGGAAATGCTGACGTAACACTCAGCTTTGCATGTGCGTATCAAACCTCTACTGTGTTATGTGCAAACCAAAGAACAAGAACAACAACAACAGCAGCTACCTACTGTTTCATTCTTGTGGTTCTGAGTCTACTGACTTCCCTCTACCAAAATGTGGATTTTTCTTTTTTTTTGCACTATTTCTGCAATTACAGAAGAAGTTTTTAGTTTAAACCCCATATGATCAGCTCACCTCTTCTTCAGCATCCAAACCTTTATTGAGTTAACAGCTCCCACAGTTTTATCACCATCTACAGGCCTGGCATGCATACTACAGCATCTTAAATCCTTCACCATTTCCATGCAAACAGAGATTTTTTGCAGTGTGTCTTTTTGCATTTTAGGGTTAAACGCTGTGAAGCATTGTTGTGCAAACACAGCCTCAGAGACAGGGTTCAGAGGTTGGGCATCATTTGGGTCTTTGGCAATTTCTGGCCACTGAGCCAAAGAACAAGCTTCCTCTTTGCAAGTAGAAACTTCAAGGTTCACAGCAACCAGCCACCCATCACTGCTTATCATTGACCTTCTCTGAGCCTCCCTTTCACTCAGATCTCTGAGGCAGTAAAAGAATAGCAGGTGAACCAGGGTTTAAAAAGTGACACTGTTGAAACCTGAATGAAAGCTCAGGGAAGTGTACACCAGCAGCACAGTCTCACAGTTACACCCAAAAGTCTAGAAGAACTAAAACGCTTACGTTGGGATCAGGATGGCGACTGATGATGATGTGGACTTGACCTGGTGTACACTGACTCAGGACTGTGTAGACGTCATTCAGCGTCATGTTGTAAACCACAGTGTTGTTTATCTCCATGATCTCATCCCCACACCTGCAGAGGGGAAGAAGAGATCATTCAGAGAATTAAGACCAAAGAACTCTGCTTCCACCTCCCCAACGTCACACAACACACTCAGTTATTTTTATGTTTGTTGCCTTTTAGCATGAACATTGTCCAACATTACATTTTTATCAGTGGGCATTTAAGCAGTCTTTTCAATCCTGTAGTATTTGTTCTCACCTCAGTCTACCATCCATGTGAGCTACAGATCCAGGAGAAACATTGTGGATGTAGATACCAGGACATCCATCAGCAGATGGGACACAGCACAGTCCAATGCCCAGACCAACTCCAACCTCTGGGGAGAATAGATGCAGACATGTTCATTAAGATACTTTAATAAAGACTAAGGGTGGGTATTGATTAGATCTTATTGAAACCAATGCTCTTATCGATTCTGCTCATCGATCCAATTCTTTATCAATTCCTCCTGTGAATTTTCCGTCAACAAAAAGTAGCTTTACGGGTTTTCTGCATAGATATTTTATCTATTCTATAAGTAAATTATTATGAAGTTGGTCAACAGATTTAGATATCTCTAGAAATAAAAATAAGTAAACATCACATATCAAGTGACGTCAATGCTGTTTTTGTTTTACTGTATGTTATTGATCTAAGGAGGCCACTAAGCAAGGTTTCAGTTGTTTTGGAGCCTCAACACAGATAACCCAATAAACTTCCGTCCCATTTCCAACCTCCCCTTTCTGTCAAAGATTCTGGAACGTGCAGTTGCCTCTCAAATCAAAACCCATCTCTCCTCCAAAAACCTGTATGAACCATTTCAATCCGGATTCAAACCCAACCACAGCACCGAAACAGCTCTCCTCAAAGTCACCAACGACCTCCTCCTCTCTGCTGACTCCGGACATCTCACCATCCTCATCTTCCTCGACCTCACTGCAGCTTTCGACACAATCAAACCATCCTCCTCTCCAGACCACAGTCAACCCTCCATATCACCGGCACCGCACTCTCCTGGATAAAATCATACCTCTCCGACAGACACCAGTTCATTCATATCAATAACTGCACCTCCACCACAGCTCCCCTGACCCATGGCGTCCCCCAAGGTTCGGTGCTTGGTCCCCTCCTCTTCATTATCTACATTCTCCCCATCGGCAAAATCATCCGTCGTCACGGTCTCCGTTTTCACTGTTACGCTGACGACATTCAATTATACATCTCCACCACCTCCATCACTGCTCCAACCCTCTCCACCCTCACCGACTGCCTAACCGAAATAAAATCATGGATGCAAGCAAACTACCTACAACTCAACTGTGAAAAGTCAAACCTCCTAATCACTGGTCCCAAATCCCTCACCCCAACCGCCAGCAACTTCAGCCTCTCAATTGATAATGTTTCCCTCACCCCATCCTCACACGTTCACAACCTCGGCATCATCTTAGACTCCCATCTCACTCTGGAAAATCACATCAATCGCATCACTCAATCCGCCTTCTTCCACCTCAAAAACATCGCCCGTCTCCGTTCATCTCTTTCCTTCTCCACCGCCGAAACCTTAATTCACGCCTTCATCACTTCCAGACTGGACTATTGCAACAGCATCCTCTACGGCCTCCAGCAAAACAACTCAAAAAACTTCAATATATCCAAAACTCCGCCGCCCGCCTTCTCACTCACACACGCTCCCGAGATCACATCACCCCTGTCCTCCAAAACCTCCACTGGCTCCCCATCAACCAATGTATTCAGTTTAAAATTCTCCTCCTCACCCACAAAGCCCTCCACAACCAGGCCCCCTCCTACCTCTCCAACCTGCTCCACCATTACACCCCTTCCCGAGATCTCCGCTCATCCGAAGCCCACCTCCTCTCCATACCACCCGACACCAAGCACCGAACCTGGGGGGACAGAGCCTTCTCTGTAGCTGCCCCCACCCTCTGGAACACCTTACCACAACACATCCGAGCCTGTCCAAACCCATCCACATTCAAAACCCTCCTCAAAACTCATCTTTTTAAAAGTGTTTTTAATGTCTAACTGCTTTTAAATGTATTCCATGTTTTTGTTTTGTCTTGTTTTCACTTTTATAGGTTATTATTATTGTTATCACTACTGTGTTGTTTTAACTGATGTTTTTAATTCTGTAAAGCGTCTTTGAGTATCTAGAAAAGCGCTCTATAAATAAAATTTATTATTATTATTATTATTATTATTATCATTATTGTGCCATAGTTATTGCTGAAGTCAGCCATGAGACTGTTTACTGGTCTAAAAACATTTGTCTGTTGGTACTTTGACATTTTTGAGTACAGTTCACAAAAAGTTAATGTGATGCATCTCTGTGCTGAAAGTAAAACTTGTGTTTTAAAACCAGTTACATTAGTGTATGCTAACTGCCAGCATATCAATGCAATTTCCTGCATACATTAGCATCAAGCTAACGCTATGTTTTCATTGTTGTTTTTGGTACATTAGGACATGTGTAACATGATGAAGGTATTGAATTTGAATCTCTTGTGAGACAGTAATGTACCTTTCAGTTTTACAGCTTCTTAAGTAAACCTTCAAGCAGAAAATCTTTAATTAGAGTTTCTTGGGAAACTGTCCTTTATCTGCTAAGCTAAGCTAGCTGGGGTGGTTGATGTAAGGTCCGTCCGCTTCGGTATCACATGAAGAATCAATAAGAAAATCATTAATAATAGGAAATGATGACAATGGATTGAATCATTTCTTATCGATTCGTAACAGAAATTGGTTCCCAATACCTGTCCTGATAAATTCTCCTCATGTGTGGCTGGAAAGATTTAAAGTGACAGTGTCCTGGCTGACCTTTGTGTAGGATGATCTCCATCATCACTTGGTCTCTGGCTTTGCTGAGCTGTCCGTCACTCTGTGTGCTGCTGCAGCCATTGTTCAGGTAGTTGTAGTCCCTGATGTCAGCACTGACCCTCGCCGTGCCTGCGGTGGAGGTGAGGGAGCGTGACCTGCAGAGATGAGCCAGCTGTGCCTGACCACACAGAGCCCCCACACGCAGACTGGTCCTCACCACCAGAGTCAACAGGCCCTTTTTCATTTGCTGCACAAACACATGAGAGAATAAAAAAGACGTTCATAATAAATGCCAAATGTGTGTGGTTATGTTCAACTCCTCAGACTCTATGATCAACAGGTCTCCAAAGCAAAAGCTCAGAGCCAAACTCAAACACAGAGATAAGGATGTTTGAAACATAATGAAAACCAAAACTGCATGTCGCTGAGTTTTGGAGCTGTACGTTTTCAGTGCACGGACTAGTTTTAGATGAAAAGCATTTCATTTACTATTTCTAAGGTATCACCTCTGTCTCATCAATACAACTCCATACTTGTTTTTAGGTGATACTGGTATGTTATGATGGTTATATTTTTGATGGCTGTGGACCAGTTTGCCTTGAAGTCCGTAGCGTCTCTTGAAGCAGGTGTGTGCAGGTTGTGGAAAAAGAGACTCAGGTGTCCATCAACCTGAAGGATACCGCAGTCTTTGTTGATTATTCTTTTTCTTTTTTTAATATTTTTTGGGCTTTTCTGCCTTCAATCGGATAGGGGAGGACAGTGGATAGAGCAGGAAAGGGGGTGAGAGAGTGGGGAGTGACATGCAGGAAACAGGCCACAGGCAGGAATCGAACCCGGGCCACCCGCTCGAAGGCAAGCCTCATGGTGCGTGGCCATATCCACAAGGCCATCTGCGCCCCTTGTTGATTATTCTTTAATGTTTTCTACTTCTGTATTGTTTTTAGTTATGATAAAACAATCTGAACTTTGTTTCCTTTGGGGCATTTCTTATTGGAACAGTATTTTACTTTAGTGTATACTTTCTGTAGGGTGATCTTGTGGATCTAGCACCATCTGCTGGATATATCAACAACTATATACCACCAGAAAAAATTAATTTGCCCTTTGAACTGAAGACACCTGCTAATTCATTTCAAAGTGGTCCACTAACTTCACTATTCTAAACAAGTTGCATAAATTCTATTCTTCTGTTTCCCATTGTGTAACAGGTGCAAAGTCTCAGAGGACACATTGACTCATGGCCTCTGGTCCTGTTCTTTGCCCACTGTATATTTGGTCCAAAACACACTGCATGGTCAAAAGAATAGTCGCCACCCAAAATAAGTCATATGCTCTAATATTTGGTTAAACTGGTTAGCACTGCCCCCACAGACTTGTACAGTAGGCACTGGGTATGATGGGAGCATCACTTCACCTGCCTCTCTTCTTACCCTGATGCACCCATCACTCTGGACCAGGGTAAATCTGGACTCATCAGACCACATGACCTTCTTCCATTCCTCCAGAGTCCAATCTTCATGCTCCCGAACAAACTAAAGCTGTTTTTCCCAGTTAGTCTCACTGATGAGTGGTGTTCTTAAAGCTACACAGCTGTTAAGTCCAAATCCCTTGAGTTCCCTTTGCATTGTGCAAATGGAAATGCTCTTATTAAACATATTCCTGAGTTCTGCTATTGTTTTTCTATGATTTGATTTGGCCAAACTTTTCAGTGAGCACTGATCATGCTCATTCAGGATTGTTTTCCTGACCACATTTTCTGAAAGATGAGGGTTCCCCGCCATCCTTCCAGTTTTTAATAATGCGTTGGACAGTTCTTAACCCAATTTTTAGTAGTTTCTGCATCAATCTACTGAGATGTTTTTTTTATCTGTTTGATGCATCCAGTGATTTGACCCTTCTTAAACCGAAAAAACATCTTTTCCATGACCACAGGATGTGTCTTTGGGGTTAAATTACTTCTTCACAGCTGAAGAATAATCACCCATGCAGTAATTATCCAATAGGAGGCTTGGACCTATTTGCTTAGTTGAATTGGAGTGGTCACCTTTTTTTGGCCACGCACTATATTGAACTGGTACTTTAATAAACTAGGGTGACTGTGTTTTAAAAAACCCCAAAAAAGGACCCCCTACCCGGCCTCCTGGATATATGACAAAAATACCCAAAGATACTCAAAGTAGCTTCATTATCCATAAGATTGTTTGAACGCCTCTTTTTAGTTTGAAGTGAACATTTCTTCTGTTTTAATCTGTTATTTTACCACCTCTGATTGTTTAAGATCAAAAATGATACCACGAGAATTAAAAAGTTGTTTCCATACTTTGAACTTGTGCAGAGCCTCGTCATGGGATAGACCATGTAGTGACTCTCCATTCAGCTCCAGGATCTCATCACCTGTCCAAAAACACAAACCAAAGTTCACTTTAGCTCTCTGAAATCTATTTCCACTCAGTGAGCCTCAAGCTGCCTTGAGCTGCTGGACTTTGTTCATTCTCACATAATTAGATGTGGCCTTCTTTAAATAAGTGGAGACTCCTTAAAGACAACATCTGACTTTATCTGGGATTCACAAGTCCATAAATAAACCTTATGAAGCTTATATGGAAATCACCCTTTAACACTGAGATAAAATTCAACATTCATCAGCTCCATGATGATAGAAAAAGCAGTGGTCATGTTTTATGAATGTGAACATTCTGATTCAGTATTTATCACATTTTAATCAGTCTAAATAATCACTCACCTTCCTGCAGTCTTCCATCAGCAGCAGCAGCTCCTTCAGGAAAAATGGTTTTAACATAGATCCCCATTGGTCCATAGATGCTGTCACTTCCTCCTACAATACTGAAACCAAGACCCTGCACACAGTTAAACAAATGAACACCATGAACATGGAGCCTGATTTACACACATCATATCTGACCCTCAGGGCTCCACCAGACTACAACAAGACAACCCATCATCTCTGAGTCATTATTATCATTAACATAGGTGCATTCAAGAGTAGGGGTGTGAATTGATCAGATTTTTTCCATACCTATGTCCTTATTGATTCAGCTTATCAATCTGATTCCTTATCCATACTCTTATCAATTCCTCCTGTGGATTTTCTTTGTAACAAAAGCAGCTTTACAGGTTTTCTGTATCAATACTTGATTGAATTTATAAATGAATGAATATGAAGTTGGTTAATAAACCTGGATACCTCAGGATGTAATCAAACAAAAGTAAGTTAAAATCCTCACACTTGGTCAGTGGATCCTATATTTCTGGACTTGAACATATAAAAATAAGTAAATGTCACGTGACATTGATGTATTGTTTTGTTGTATTTTATTGACTGAAGAAGGCCACAAAGTAATGCCGTGAGTTGTGCGGAATTTGCTGTTGTTGTGCTGAGGTCAGCCATGAGACTGCAGTAACTTTTCATTATTCCTCTTGTTAAAAAAAAAGAAAAAGTATAGAAAAAAATAATCCTGCAAATATTTCCACATTTAGAAGTTTCATTATTGTTTACAAAGAGTAATTGTGATATGTTTCTGTGATGAAAGTTGAAATTATGTTTTAACACCAAAGTTACAGCAATGTGTGCTAACTGCTACCATATCAGTGTAATTCCCTGTGTTCAGTTTTACAGCTTCTCAAGTCAGAGTTTACTAGGGAAACTGTCATTTATCTGCTAAGCTAAGCTAGCTGGGGCATAATAGTCAACAAAAGGTCCGGCTGCTCTAGAGAATCGACAAGTGAGTTGAGGAATAAAGGCTAATGCTGGTTTCAGTGTCACTGTAAAAAACACTGACTACTGAAGACTGTGGATTAAAGTAACTGGAGGAGAAGTTGGGGCCTGAGAAGTGGAAATGTCTAGAAGTGTGCAGTCAAGAGATGATTGTTTAAGAAAGTGCTATAAATGCGCTTGTTGCATTTGGCTGTTATGGAATTTAAATGAAAATAAATCAATTAATCAATCAATCAAATTTTACATTTATAATATTTTATATTTTACCTTTGAACTAGTTTAAGTAAATTAAAAGCCTGCCTGAAACCTGAAATTTTTGACTAAAAATGCACATGAATATCAGCATCATTTTCAAACAATCATTTATCTGTGAAATTTGATTTAAGAGAATTTCCTGATGTTTATTTTTCCATTTCTTTACATCTGGACAGTTTTTTTGATAACTGGTTTGGAAAAGTGCCAGGGGTGGTAACATTATCCAGGCTGCCCTGTCTTGGGTCAACACATGAGTCTTGGCACTAAAAGGAAAATAGCCAATCACGGTTGAGCTCAATCAGATCTGGAGGTCATATCCATGGGTGTCACACAGTCAGAGTGCGCTTGTTCCTACCTTTCCCTGACCCTTCATCAGCACGATGTTACAGATAATGAAGGCTTGAACGTTGCTGCAGGAGTGGACCAGCTGTGCAGAGCTGAGGGAACGGGAGGTTGGCTGCAACGGCTGGAGACGAACCACATGACACACACACACACACACACACACACACATACACACATAAAAACACACACATGCACAGTCAGCTTCAGTAACTTTTAGAAAGCCAGTACAAATGGTCAAAGAGAAGTATAAGTGTTTCTCCTGAAAATAATTTCAGGAAACTTGCAGACTGACTGCTGTTGAGTTACAGCCTCTACCTGTGACTGCTGTGATGTTTAAGGGCAGTGATTCCCAAAGAGTGGACTGCAACCCCCTGGTGGGGCGCCAATGTACTGCAAGTGGGCCACCAGATCATTTCCAAAATACACTGCATGGCCAAGAAAAAGGTCGCCACCTGGATTTAACTAAGCAAATAGGTATAAGATTCCTGTTGGATAATTACTGCATGAGTGATTATCTTTCAGCTGGAAACAAGTTATTTAACCCTGATGAAATGAGTAAGTTCTCATTTCTGAAACAACCATGGAGAAAGACACAAAGATGTTAGTCTGTTTAAGAAGGGTCAAATCATTGGCATCAAGCAGAGAAAACATCTGAGGAGATTGATGCAGAAACTACAAAAATTGGGTAGAGAACTGTTCATTATATTATTATACACTGGAAGGATGGTGGGGAACCATCGTCTTCCATGAAGAAATGGTAAACCCTGAATGATTGATACTGGCGATCACTAAAAGATCAAATCAAAGAAAAACAGTGGTAGAAATGAGGAGTATGTTTCATAAAAGTGAGAGCATTTTCACATTCACAATGTGAGGAAAACTCAAGGGATTGGGACTGAACAGCTGTGTAGCTTTAAGAAAACCACTCATCAGTGAGGCCAACTGCAAAAAAGTCTTTAGTTTGTTAGAGAGCATAAAGATTGGACTCTGGAGGAATTGAAGAAGGTCATGTGGTCTGATGAGTCCAGATTTACCCTGTTCCAGAGTGATGGGCGCATCAGGGTAAGAGGTGTGTGACTGTGACACATACATACAAACTTTTTACAGTAGAGGACTGGGGACATGCAGGACTACAATAAGATTTAAACTGTAGCTTTATGCTGTCACTTCACAGTTCTCAGGCCTGTAGAATTGCCGAAGTGATGATACAGTAATTTATTGTACTGACCCAAATATAGGATGAGTGTTTTTTCATTGAAAATAATGTATAAAAGTATAATAATGTATGATAAGGGTCTAACCTCTGGCACATGCTGATAATTGTCTAGGGTCACCATACACAACCACAACAGCAGAGGGCGCCAGCTTTTTGTGCAGCCAGTGACCTCACTGTTGCTGCAGTGATCTGCCAATGACTGAGTCTGAGTCCCTGCTGACTGAGCCACTGCCCCCCTGCTGTATTCTGATGACAATCTCAGGTTGATTAAATACCTGTGTGGAAGTGTGAGGGAAGTCCAGCAGCTGTGACAGAGACTTCCTGTTTCCATAGAAACCAGTGTTTACATGAGGGTGACACAGCTCTGGGGTCTTCATGATGATGCTATCCAGATCCCCGATCCAGTAAGGACGAACACCTGATCATACACCATGTTGCAGAGGAAAAATCAGTATGATTAATGAAAGAGTGTGTGTGTTTGTAAAGACAACAAAATGTGCAATAATTGGGATTATTTATTTAGAAATGATGTCTGAATGCTCAGAGCTTATTGTGGCTCAGGCGTCACAGGCACTCAGCTTCTGTGCACGTGTGTGTTTGTCCTCTTGGATCTAGGCTCTTATCATAAAATCAATTAAATCAAGTCCTCTCTAAAGCAAAAGTTCTTCATCATCATGTTTTCACCCATTTCAAAAGATTTTTAGAATTTAACATCTTTAATCTGAAAAGTTTGGATCATTTTTGATACTATTTTCGGAAAAATGGAAATGTTGCAAGATGGCTAAAAAATCTGGCAAACCTTCTAAATATTTATTAAATATCTATGTACTGAATAGTTGCATGGTGTGTTTTATGTGAATTTTTTTTAGATTGATGTGTTGATGAAGGAAGGATTAATACACACCCAGTTGAATCATCATTAATAATAATAAATAACACGTTTCATTTATAATGGCCAAAATAGTGAAAAGACAGTTGAAAAGTACAAAACCAACAAGCAGAGGACAGGAACCAATTCACTTAAAAAGTGCATGTAAAGAGCCACGTCTCAGGGTTGTGATGGGATTGTGTCTCTAAAAGGTATGTTACAAAGTATCCATCCATCCTTCCATCTTCTTCTGCTTATCTGGGGTTGGGTCGCGGGGGCAGCAGCCCAAGCGGGGAAGCCCAGACTTCCCTCACCCCAGCTACTTCGTCCAGCTCTCCCCGGGGGATCCCGAGACGTTCCCAGGCCAGCCAAGAGATGTAGTCTCTCCAGTGTGTCCTGGGTCTGCCCCGGGGTCTCCTCCTGGTGGGACGTGCCCTGAACACCTCATCATGGAGGCGTCCAGGAGGCATCCTAATCAGATGCCCGAGCCACCTCATCTGGCTCCTCTCAACGTGGAAGAGCAGCGACTCTACTCCGAGCTCCTCCTGGATGGCCGAGCTTCTCACCCTATCTCTAAGGGAGAGCCCAGCCACCCTGAGGAGGAAGCTCATTTCTGCCGCTTGTACCAGCGATCTTGTTCTTTCGGTCACTACCCAGAGCTCATGACCATAGTTGAGGGTGGGAACGAACATCGACCGGTAAACAGAGAGCTTTGCCTTTTGGCTCAGCTCCCTCTTCACCACAACAGACCGGTGCAGAGTCCACATTACTGCAGGTGCCGCACCGATCTGCCTGTCGATCTCTCGCTCCATCCTCCCCTCACTCGTGAACAAGACCCCGAGATACTTAAACTCCTCCACTTGGGGCAGGATCTCATCCCCGACCAGGAGAGGGTACTCCACCCTTTTCAGGTAGAGTACTATGGACCCAGATTTGAAGGTGCTGATTTGATGTTACAAAGTATATACAGTGCTGTGAAAAAGTATTTGCCCCCCTCCTGATTTCTGTGTTTTTTGCATATTTATCACTCACTAAGGTTTCAGATCATCAAACCAATTTTAATATCACACAGAGACAACCCAAGGAACTACAAAACGCAGTTTCTAAATGATGATTCAATTTTTTAAGGCACAAAAAAAAATCCAAACCTATCTGGTCCTATGTGAAAAAGTAATTGCCCCCTGAACCTAATAGCGTGTTTTGCCACCTTAAGTAGCAATAACTGAAATCAAGTGTTTGCGATAATTGGTGATGAGTCTTTCACACCGCTGTGGAGGAATTTTGGCCCACTCTTCTCATTGGAGGGTTTTCTAGCATGAACTGCCCATTTAAGGTCACACCACAGCATTTCAATTGGATTTAAATCCGGACTTTGACTTGGCCACTCCAGAACCTTAATTTTGTTTTTTTCGAGCCATTCAGAGCTGAATTTGCTGGTGTGTTTCAGATCGTTGTCCTGCTGTATGATCCAAGAGCGCTTGAGTTTGAGGGCACAAATTGATAGTCGGACATTCTTCCTCAGTATCCTCTGGTAAACAGCAGAATTCATTTTTCCGTCAATCACGGCAAGTTGTCCTGGTCCTGAGGCAGCAAAGCAACCCCAGACCATGGCACTGCCACCACCATGCTTTACTGTTGGCATCATGTTCTTTTTATCAAAAGCTGTGCCATTTTTGCGCCAGATGTAGCGGGCTGCACATTTTCTAAAAAGTTCAATCTTTGACTCATCAGTCCACAGAATTTTTCTCCAAAAGTCTTGAGGATCATCAAGATGCTTTTTGGCAAATGTGAGACGAGCCTTTATGTTCTTTTGTGACAGCAGTGGTTTTCGCCTGGGAACTCTCCTGTGGACCCCATTTTTGGCCAGTGTCTTTCTTATAGTGGAGTCGTGAACACTGACCTGAGGTCAGTGAGGCCTGCAATTCTTTAGATGTTTTTCCAGGTTCTTTTGTGACCTCTTGAATGAGTCGTTGTTGCACTCTGGGAGTAATCTTAGTTGGGCGACCACTCCTGGGAAGGTTTGCCACTGTTCCCAGTTTTCTCCATTTGTGGATGATGGCTCTGACAGTGGTTCGCTGGAGCCCCAGAACCTTGGAAATGGCTTTGTACCCTTTTCCAAACTGATGGATTTCAATCACTTTTTTTTTCTCATTTATTTTTGAATTTCTTTGGATTGTGGCATGATGCATTTGTTCTTGAGATTTTGTAGCCTACTTCACTTTGTCTAACAGATTCTATTTCAGTGATTTCTTGATTCAATAAAGGTGGTGGCAATCAGGTTCGGGTGTGGCCTGTGAAATTGAACTCAGCTGTCCCAAAACTGTGGTTAGTCACAGTTACTTTGTGATTTCACCAGGGGGGGCAATTACTTTTTCACATACGGTCAGATAGGTTGGTATTTTTCTCCACCCTTGGTAAATAAAATCATCATTAGAAACTACTTTTTATATTTCCTGGGGTTGTCTCTGTGTGATATTAAAATTCATTTGATGAACTGAAACCTTTGTTGAGTGATAAATAGTCAAAAAACTCATAAATCAGGAAGGGGGCAAATACTTTTTCACGGCACTGTATATATTATTATAAGTTAAAGCTGTGTTAAAGAAGTGTTTTAATCTGGTCTTGGGGGCGGCAGGATCAGCAGTGTTGTGGAAGTGTTGTAGGAGTGGGTTCCAAAGGGAGGGGGTGGGAATAGAGATGGCTCTCAAATATCTTGTCTTTGTGCTGTTTTCAAGTGAATATAGGTTCAACATGATTTTAAAATCATTGTTTTCTGCCCTTATCTACATTATACACAATGTTCCAACTTCACTGGAATTGGGGTTGGACCATATCCATATAAGAAATGTGCATATTTAAGAACTGGATGGATCAGGGCATTGATATCAATACAATTTTATCTCCACTCACCCTTCACACCTCTCATCCCAATCTTACAGGCCAAAATGATCTCAAAGATTTTCAATCCAGCCTCAGATAGTTGACACTGCAGGCTCAGCCCTTCACTCAATTAGGACCACATTTCCCATAAACACTATGACTTCCTGTTTTTGAGGAGCAATGCATCTCTGGCCTCACACCTCCCAAGAGACAATATCAGAAACAAATTCCTCTCATCTTTCTCTCTCCCCTCTCACCGCTCTAAAAGCTTTGGCTTTGCACAAGAATACATCTGAGTGTTTCACCTCCACAGGAGAGTGTAGGCCATGAATGTAGATTTATATCAATATGTCAAATCAGTGACAGATTCATATTAAACAAGAACAAAAATATCTCAGACTTTTGATCCAAACTCAGTAAATAGACAAATAAAATGTCATTTTAAATGGAAAAACCTCTGTTGAAGGCACATTTCTGGTATTAAGTGAAAACTATTTGATACTTACTGGTTGAATTGGAACATGTTGTATCAGAGGTCATTTCCCTCGGTGAGATCTGCTCTGTGTCCTCAGTTTCCCAGCATCTGTCCTCATTCACCTCTGGGATTGGTAACTACAGTCACACACACACACACACACACACACACACACACACACCAAAAGTACACAGAGAATGATGGAGACTGAAAAGGTGAAATGATTCTGCACTTCTACAGGATGTGCAAACCTTCAGGTGGTTGTTGTTGGCCATGAGCTCCTCCTTCATGTATCCAGACAAAGAGAGCGGTGCAGACGGAGAGAGGAGACTCTGATGCTGTGGGCTCGAGGTCAGACTGTTCAGGTAAGGACTGTCTTCACACGTGGACACGCCCTGAAGTTCAAAACACAACCAAACACTGATTTATTATTGGTGAAGAACTTTTTTTATTCAGCTTTTTTGTTCTTTCTATCTTTCGCTTTCTTTTGCTCTTTCATTCTATCGCTTCTTCAACTTTTTGTCTGTCTTTCTTTTGCTTTTTCATTCTTTCGTTCTTTAATTCTTTTGCATTTTCACGTACTTTCGCTTTTTCATTCGTGCATTCCTTCTTTCTTTCTTTTACTTCTTTGTCCTTTTGCTTTTTCATATTTCGTTCTGTCTATCTTTCTCTTTTTGGTTCTTTCATTTTTTTGCTCTTTTGCCTTTTCATTCTTTCTTTTGCTTTATTGCGTTTTCCTTCTTTCGTTCTTTTATATTTTTTGTTCTTCTTTAGTTCTTTTGCTTGTTTGTTCTTTCATTCTTACGCTTTTACGCTCTTTCATTCTTTTTTCTTTCACTTATTTGTTCTTTTTTGTCATCCTTTCGATTTTTCGTTCCTTTGTGGGGCTCAGGATAACTTCCCCTACTTGCTATTAACAACACACAAAGTCACATGCACACTGGGTGCGCTGTGATTGGCTGGTCATCACCCATTAAAACTCCTGCTCCCCACCACAATATAAACCAAACAGGCGAGGAGGGGGGTCTTTAAGGGGGTGAGGCACACACAGACACTGTCACACAAGTACGGAGGCCAAGAGATGATGATTGAGCAGAATTATTCCAGTTAAACAATATTTTAATTTTTATGAAAATTCTGCAAACTCTACCTTTAAGCCCACCACTCACCAAGAGGCATCGTCCAGTCAAGAAAACTGGAGCCTATGTAGAAGTGCTAAAAGTTGCTGTTTATTGAGAATCAACTTGAATCTGGCTGCAGGAACCACAAACACACCAAACAAAAGAACCAAAACTGACTTTAACAGGATTAAACAGCACAGGGTCTGAAATACTGGTTTCACTGTTGGCCTCCACTGCACAGGGGATGAATTTGTTTGAACTAAGCAGTTTAAAAGATGTCAAGATTACAGATTTTTCCAGTCGCTCAGGCTCAGAGCGAAATTACAAGACAGGCTCTTATGAGTATAAGTTGTGTTTCTGTGTGTGGGTGAAGTGTACAGTAGGTGGGGTTGAGGGGATTCTGAGCCCAGGATTCTGTTTTTCTTTTCTATTATAACATCATCAGGTTCCTGTGGTACGTGATTGTCTGTAACAGACAGTTAAACTCTCCTCTGTGTGAACCACTTCACCAACATGACCACCATGACTTTGAATGGTCTATAAGTTCACCCGCTACAGTCACAGCTCACCTGGCCACACACACTCTGCACCAGGGGGTTTTAGAAAGTGCAGTGTATGTGTGAAAAGGGTCTGTGAGTCCTAAGAGAGCAGACGTCCTCATAAAACACACATGGATGGAAAACATCAGGGAGACCTTTAACCTTTAGAGGACAGGCTCATTTGGATCTCCACAGTTTGGAGAGGACAGTTTTTGAGGAGGTAGGATATTTCCCTCTGAATTCTAGAAGAAGATGAAAGCTTGTAACTTGACAGATCCTACGGTGTCTGAGTCACTTAAGCAAACTTGAGTGTAAACAGTGTAAAAGCTGAGTTGTTTCACAGCTGTTGTAAAATAGAAGTACATGTGGGCGGCTGTGGCTCAGTGGTAGAGTTGTCGTCTCTCAATCGAACGTTTGTGGGTTCGATTCCAGCTTCTACAGTCACATGCTGAAGTGTCCTTGAGCAAGACACTGAGCCCCAAATTGCTCCCACTGTTGTTCAGTGGCATGTGGATGGGTATGGGTGTGTTAACCTCAACTGGTGGCAGTCTGATTAGCAGTCTCTGCCATCAGTGTGTGAATGTGGTGAAGATGGGTGAAGGAGACTAACAGTGTAAAGGGCTCTGAGTGGTCAGAAAGACTAGAAAAGCGTTATATAAGTACTGGTCATTTACCATTTACCATTTTACCAACCATTTTGAGAACAGCAGACTCAGCCAAGACCAGTTCTTACACGTCACACACTCTGACCTACATGTCCTTTCCCCATTTCTCTGGCATCCTCTTTGGTTTCCAAAGAACCTCAAAGTGAGTCACAAACCCTCAGCAGAGTGATGAGGTGGAACTGTGCACAGGATAAGCACCCCAGCAACACCAAAACAAGAAATACAGAGTCTGAAAAACACCTCATGTGTTTCCTTGTTTAGCTAAAAGGGAGCAATTATGGTTTAAGAGACAATTAGAAATTAGATTTAGAGCTTAGTTCCTCCTGTCAAAGAGCACATCGTTGAGGGGGGAAGTACCTGCAGTCCAAAAACACACTGATGCTGAGTTCTGTTTAGTTGGTGAGTCTGCTCTGATAGTTCAACATGTGTGAATGTTTGTGAAGAACTAAGTCACTGTGTTTTGAAAAGGGCTCTACCAACAAAGTTATTCTTCTTTTAAACATTATTGCAGTGTTATCTGGCAGTTAGAGCACAGGAATACATGAGTTACTTTCTAGGGGCTGTGACTGTTTCGTTTCATTTAGTTTCTGTCAGTTTCATTTAGTTCAGTTTAGTTTAGTTTGTATATAGTTTCATGGTCAGTCCCCTTTTATGTGCTGTACAATAAAAGAAGCAGCTTTGGTCTTTACGGCTAATTTCAAGCTGTAGTCCCTGACCAGCTGACAGCTGGTTACCTGAAATACAATCATTAAGATTTTACATACAATTAAAAAAACAAACCATTATAATTATATTTACAGCAGCTCATTTCTAAGGTGTATTGTAAAGATGGAGTAGCTGTGCATCGTTGAAAGTGTTTTGCAGCGAATTCTAGTTTTTTATTGCTCTAACTAAAAATGATTGCTGACTAAAAGCGCTTTTCCTACATGGAACTGGAAGATCATATTATGTGATCCTGGTGATCCATTATGTTAGATAATGAATAATTTTAAAGGAGGAGCAGTGATATGCTTAATTTTGTGAACTAGACAGATGTTTTTTGTATTATTTGATCATTTCAGACACAGAATTGATAGAATATTCATTAAAGGCCACTGCTTATTGTGCTGGATCTGGCTTCATTTCACCATTCTGACTCAGCTGTAGCTGGCTCTGAGGTCAATGACTGATCCCCATTACAGTCTTAATGTACTCTCTGATCAGCTTTGAGTTTCCCTTTACTTCAATGATAATTGATATAAAGAAGTTTCAGCCTTTCTGATCACCTGGATTACTCTATTACATAATGAAGTGAACATAAGCCTGCTACTACTTAACCTAGTTTTCAGTGGTCTTTTCAGTGCTCGGTCGTTTCCCTTTATAAGGTTAAATATTTCAATACTAACCAATGGAGTGCACTGGTTTTTCTCTTTCCTTTGACCTTTGTCGTAAACTTTTTCACTGGACTGTGTAACTTGGACGTAAATGTTTCACTGTTGTGAAACGAGTTAATTTTGGTTTGTTGTTAATTTTTTGTTTGTTTGTTTGATAACTTATATAACCTTATCTGGAGACAACAGGATAATTTCTTATGCCACCCATCCTTCATTTCAGCTGCAGTCACACCTTCCAGGCTTTAAATTCTGTTGCACATGTAGACTAAATGTTTCTGTGCCATGTCTGTGATGTGTTCAATGTGCCCATGGGAAATCGGGTTCTCTTGTCAAATGACTGATGTAAGAACTCCATGAATGAAAATCAAATCTTTTCTGTCTTGATAATCCCTGTTAATATCTGAAATACATTAAAATGTACCAGAAAGTCAATGCTCAATTAGATTTCAAACAATTTGACTGCAACATTACCACAGATGAATTAAAGGATGGGTGGAATTAGAATTCATCCTGTTACCTCGCGAAAACAAGCTTCGTTTTCTCAGGATAAAGGGATAAATAAGTCATTCTCTTGAAAAAACAACAGAAATCATCTTGTTTCTTGGACAAACCACAAATTTTAAGTAGAAAATCATGGTCTGGAAAGACTTCAGTAGTGAGGAAACAAACTTTTTTTTTTTGTTCTTGATTTACCATTGGCTGTGTATGTGTTCAACCATAGCTGTGATGTATATTAGAGCTTTGTCCTTCTGTGAGGGAGGACTGATGAAATGTGTCTGAGGCATGAGAAAAATGTGCTGCCCCCTCAGAAACAGTGAGTCCAGACTGAGAACAGAGTTTCTGTCTGCAGAGTGTAAACTCAGTCTGAGAGCACAACTCATTAGCTTTATCTGTTCATGTTCAGTCATACATATTCATCGCCTCATTACTCATCAGATATCAAAACAAATCAAGCAGGATCTGCTCCAAGTGAAGGTCACTCATCTTCATCTTTACCTCTGTCTGTATTTCTGAGCAATGTTTTCGTACAACAAGAAATTGATAATTAAGCAAGTATTTGTCTCATTTTTCAGCAAAAACACGTCTTTGTAGTATCCACATGAGCTGTGTTCACCTGACAAGTCCAACAAATTATCTTATTTCAGGATTTTAAAAGACAAAACTGACACCTGATTTGCTTGTACACTGCAAAAAAGTAAAACCTAAGCAAGTGTTTGTGTCTTTCCTTTTAGTGAAAAATGTCTCATTATTCTTGAAATGAGCCGCATTCAACCTACAAGTCCAGAAACATGTCATTTCATTTTTAAGATGTTAAAAGACAAAAACCTGGCATATGGTTTACTTGGAACAAGTCAAAAAAATCTGCCAATGAAGTAAGCAAATTTTCTTATCAAGTTTCTTCAAAATTAGACCAAGTCTTAATGAAAGAAACTTTTTGGCCACATTGGCAGATTTGTCTGGCTTGTATAAGCAAGGCAGAAATAATCTTTGTCTTTTAACATCTTGAAATGAGACATTTTTCTGAGCTGGTCTGATAAATGTGGTCAAAATGAAGTCGAAATGACATATATTTCACTAAAAGAAGCTAGAGACTTGCTCAGATTTCTTTTTTCTGCAGTGGAATGAGAAAAACAAATTCACCAGATGGTAAGAAAAAAATAAAAAACAAAGTTTCTTTCATTCAGACATTCTAATTTCAAGAAACTTGAGAGCATTTTATTTTTTTAACCTCTTGGCTTTTTCTCGTTACAAGCATTTCAGGCATCAAGCTAAAACATAAACACTTGCTCAATGTTCAATTCTCACTGTGTGGAGGCCAACATCAGCATCTGACCATGAAAAGCCTCTTCTCATCAACGCTGTTTTCACTGACTGCAGAGACCTGACGAGTACAACAGAGGATTAGGGCCATGTTTCTAAAAAAATGAATTTTCAAGATTTATTTCATAAATTTATGGAAATGAAGTCATAGATTAACAAGAACTGAATCATAAAAATAAGAGGAAAAAAAATCAAAAATTTATGAGAATTAAGTCAGATTTCCTAGAACAGAGCCCCAAAAATAGGAGAATGAAGTCATAAAATTTTAGTTTTGTCTCATAAATGTATGACTTTATTTTTTAAAAAGTAACAACTTTTCTTCCATAAATTTAATATTTTGATACAACCTTTCAGAATAAAGGCTGTTTTTAATCAATCAATTAGTTTATTACATACATTTATGACCTTATTCTTGTAAATCAATGACTTTATTCTCTTAAATTTATGACATTATTCTTGTAAACCTGTGACCTCATTAATCTTGTAAAATTACTTTATTTGGCTCCTATCCTCTGTCATCCTCCTGGTCTTGCTCTATTCAAAAAGACTTTTTTTTGTTGTTACATCAAACACAACCAGGGGTCTGTTTCACAAAGCAGGTTCAACTAACTCTGAATTAACCCTGAACTCTGAGTTGACCTCCTCTGAGATAGAAAACTCTGAGTTTTCTGTTCTAGAACGTCTGACTTGAGTTAGTTTCATCAACTCAGAGTAGTTTCAACTGGAGATATGCACGTGTGCACCACGACTGTAAAAAGACAGCATTAATGGAGCCCTGATTTGACGGGTCACCATGGAAACAGGGGGGTGGAGGGCAGCATTTGTTTTACTTTACTAGAACTGGAAATCTTAATGTGCTTGTACAGCGAATTTGAACTTGTTTATAGGAAAGAGTGCAACACCACAGCATTGCTGTTCTGGTCAATGCATTTGTTTAAATGTAGTCCTTTGCAATCACGATAATATTACAGGGGAAAATGCTTGAATGGTGGATTTTTAATTTATTTAATTTAGATGCAGTCCTGCGGGGGAGAAGCGCACTTGGCAGCAACTTAAGATGAAATATAAAAACATATTTCAGACAGGTGAGACCTCCATTCAGCTTATTTTGATCATGTTTTACATTGTAAAGTAAATATTAAGTGGAGTCAAACATGTTTGACTGTGCAGTTGTTTTATCTCCAACATAATGCTGTTTACACACACACACACACACACACACACACACACACACACACACACATACAAATGTCTTCCCATCTGTATCATGTTCTGTTAAATAATTCAACCTATTTAAACTAACACAGACTTCTACTCAGCCAACAAAAAAGGCAGATGCCAGTGAGTCTAACGGACTTCACACAGTTGCCTTGCTCAAGTGCCTGCATCTCGATACTATACAAAAAAACTGCTGTTTGCAAACACTTGTGCAACCCACAACATCTGCTGGGATATGAGAGACTACGGCTGGTAATGTCGTGAATGTAAGGACGGATTAGGTTGTGTCTGTAAATGATGGACTGTGATGTGAAACAGTACAGTTTAAAAAGAGAATTGTCTGGAAATGCCAGAACATCTTTGTGTGCTCTGATGACGATCTCCTGAAAAATATTAAATCACCTGCGCAGTAATGCTGCACCTGAATCAAAGGGATCATTGTCAAAAGGACATGCTATGTTTGTGAAAAAAGTCGACTTCTAATTTAGGCCTAAGGGCTGTTTTTTAAATAACAGATGGCAGAACCATGTTACGCCAAAATTCACCTGCTGACTGAAAGAATGAGGAAACCAAATATGGTGTGTAGTTCAAAGTTGGGGAGACAGAGAGAAACTCCAGGGTCATCCCGACCAGGTCAGTTTCATAGAGTCTGTTACTATGGTAACTGGCCTAGAGCTGGAGTTACCTCTCTTTGTGAAACAGGTTAGAGTTTCCCCTCTTTCTCTGTTTGCATTACCTCCCTTTGTGAAACAGAAAACTTAGAGTTTACCTCATTTCAGGGTTAATAGACTCAGAGTTTAAATTAAACCTGCTTTGTGACTGCTTTGCAGTGTTTTATTCTGAAAAGCAGTGTGGTGTTTTGATGTTTTTCAGTGCATTGAGTTCCTGTTTTACTTCAGCATTAATAGAATATCCAGAGCTGTGATGGAGCAGAAACTTTGTCAAAAGCTGACACAAAGTACTCTTTACTTCAAACAGATGTGAGGAGAGCTGGGCAGGGAGATATAAATATGTGAAACACAACATAGAGACACATGTTGAGAATGAGAACATGGTTTTTAAAGGTGAAGACTAAGATGTTAGAGATGTAAAAAGATGGTTTCAAGGGGAAATATAAATAAAGATTCTTACCTCACAGTTAGCTTTGATGTGAAAGCTCTTCAGTCTCTCTCCAACCAGCAAAGCGCTGCTGTTTAGAAACTGTCCGTTAAAGGGTGCCAGCTTGTCTGGACTCAGGAAGCTGCAGCCTCTGAGGAAGAAACACACACAAGGACGGGTGGAAATCCAAGAGACTCATTCAGACATAGAATACATGACTGCTGTTTGAGGAGTATCACACTGAGTCACAATTGAGACAAAAAAAACCGATGAAATCAGGAATAGTAATTCATTCTGAGATCAACAGTGAAAAATATGAGATAGAGAGTCTTAATTATGAGATGTCTGAGGGGACGTTATGAGATTATGAAATTTAATTTTCAATGTAAAACTTGTAAGATAAATAAGTCAGGATCTTACAATTTGACTTCTTTTCTGCCATGTTCTGATATTTTATTTCATAATCATGATTTTCGAACACATGAGTATCTTTTCTTGTTTTTTTCATATCATCACTTAATTACTTACTTTCTCTTTAGTGTGTGTTTAAAAGTGAGACTTGTTTGTTCCCTGGCCCTGTTGGATATGGGCTTCTACTGCTTTCCATTCTTATTAGTGTTAGTAATAATAATAATAATAAACATCCAATGACTGAGTCTGACATTACTAACGTATTTCTTGTATCCATCAGATTATCACCTTTTATTTTTTTTACCCCAGCACATTGCTCAGAACTGAGACATTAGAGTTCAGGTACGTGCTGTGAGTCTTCACCTGTGCAGGTTTGTTCCATTCTTTCCTGGCTCCTTATGGTTGTCTTTGTACTCCGTCTGAACACCATTATCAGTCATTTGTGGTCCACACACCTCCTCAGCAGGACCTGTGGCTACACACATCCTCCAGATACTGCTCTCCTGCAGAAAAACACAGTTTCTCAGTCTAAATGAAACATCTGACCAAGGAAGGCAGGGAGAAAGTTCTTGGTCATGAGTTACCAACTTATCTGTTCATTACAAAATTTGCAAAATTGGCACCATTCATGCCACCTATGATCAATTTTTCAAACTTCACGTAGCATTTTTCATGTGACATCATCAAAGCAGAAGTCGGCCCATGTTGGAAGCGCTATTACAACAGATTGGAACTGAGCTTGCAGCAGATGTTGTGTTGAATATTTTACTTGTCCTTCATTTTGATGGACAAGATCATACAAATTCTCTAATTATGAAGAATGATCCCCCCAATGGAAAAAAAACCCCATCATGGGACCTTTTAATTATTAGGTATGTATATATGCGTGATCATAATCACCACATTAAAACATTATCAGCACTGAAGAGGTTATTTCAAAATGTTATTTCTCAGCTTCCCAGTTGGGTCAAGCAGGACTGAATTGACTCACAACATGCCAAAGTCTCAATGGCAACATCACATCAGCTGACAAAGTTTAGCAATGAGAAGAGAGATCTGTTTTTTCCCTCTGCTAAAAACTAAACCAGGAGCTAAAGGCTAAAACATAACCTATAAGCTATAACAGGAGTTAAAAGCTAAAATGTGCTAAAGGCTAAAACAGGCTATAGGCTGAATCAGGGAACCCAAATGCAGCAGTCATGCTGCAGTGGTCTTTGCAAACTTGGGAGTCTATCAATAAAATGAAGACCCAGGCTATGTTGGCTCTGCAGGACGAATGATACAAGGTACTAATATGTCTCAGAGCACAGGGCTGTGAGAGGCACTAAATGTAGTCAGCTACTAAACTATGCGACATCTTCTCTTGAACAAAGAAAAGAATAAAAAAGAAGATCTTATCTCCTTTTACTTTTACTTTAAAAAAAAAACATTTATCATGACAGGCTTTGTGCGTCCTTCAGCCAAAGGGGGTCGCTGCGATCTACCCCATACTGATTCTCCTCACAACCGTTATGAAACTCTGAATTCTGTTCGTCACTTCTGTATACAAAAAAGTTGATTTGGAGCTGAGATTATGACTAAATATGACACCTAGGACTTAATATCTAGAGAGTAAATAATAAGAGGAGGTTTAAATGAGCAGATTTCATATTCTTGGTCAAAACTATTAGCTATGAATATTATTGATCCTAAAATCATTATCATTCTGACAGATTTGGAGCAGTTCTCTGTCTGGACATAGTTTTCCTGGCTCCTTCATAATGACTCAGGTAACAGACTCATGTCTGTGTGCTCGTCTTAGGTTTTGTAGGGTCCCTGTGTTACAGACCCAAGTTTACATCTTTTATTTCTGTTGTTCTTAACTTTTTACAAACAGTCAAGGTGGTGGTGGTGTTGGGGGGGTCCATTTATTGATTGTAACAGAACATGGTGACAGTGTTCAAGAAATCTTACTGACTATGTGTGGTCCCTGAGACACTTATGAAAGTGAGGTGACTGATGAGTGTCTGACAGTCCAACCAGACTGAACATCAGCAGAATGTGCTGAGAGGCTGCGCTGCAGAAACTGAACAAACCCTGTCTTTGTCTGAATGTTTGACATTCAGAGCAGCCACTGCTCTCACACCAACACAGGGAATGTGACCACCATTACACCCGGACAGGAAACCTTGGCCGTGGAGTGAAGCAGCAGCATGAGGAGGGTTAGGGCGCCTGGGTGTTACACTGCCTCTAAAGACAGCTGATTAAAACAGGGAACATACTTTTTGTTTACAAATGTTTTTGACATGAAGTCCAAAGAAAAAGTCTGAACTTTTATTTAAATTCACCATAACTTTTGTACAAATCTCAGATTCTTATATTTCAGTTCCTTTTAGTGTAGGTGCCTGAAACCTGAAGAGAATTATGGACAAACTAAAATCAAGGCTGACACTTGTTCTCCTATCAGCTGCTTCATCTGACAAACTTGATACCTTAAAGTTTTGTATAGTGTTTCTTTCCCATGTGCCACATACTTCGACTCTGAAGTGGATTGGGGCCAATTTTGATAGAGAAAATAATTTTGGGTAAATTGAGGTGTTGAAAATGATGAGAATAAAGTTGAAATGACAACATTTAGGTTGAGATTTCAGGAATAAAGTTGGAATAAAATTTCCTGATTGAAGTTGAAATGATAAGAGAAAAGCCAAAATACCTTGCGCTGATGTGTATAACACCTGAAAGACACCAGATACATCAGCGGTCCTGCTTCCCTCCATTGTGCTCAACACGTTGCGCTGGAGTTGTGAGATTGAGGAGTTCCTGTTTCCTACTCCATTGATAAGTCTCTTTTCATCCATGTTGGGCTGTAAAACCTCAAACCTGTTGACTTCAGGTCTGACTGATTATCATGTCTGTTTGTTGTAATAGATAAACTAAATATGATCTACTTTGGTCTATTTTGAAAGTCACAGGCTCTTTGTAGATGGTTTCCAGGCCCTACTTCCTGTTCAGTCTCCTCCAGGCTGAATCCTATTTCCTTTGTTTTTTTGTGTCACAGCTCCAGCATCCCGCAGAAATAGGACTGCTGCATCACTTGTAACCTGCTGGAACAGGCGCACAGCTGGACCGAAACAGAACTGACACAGTGAGTTGATTAACACTTATCTGATTGATTGTCGGATGCATCTGCAGAGCCTGCAGATGCATCCGGTGTATTTGAACCATTAGTACTACACAGGGTAAAGTCGTCTCCTCAACAAACACAGGTGTGACTGACAGAAGCAGCTGCTGCTTAAATGATACTCTTCAGATGGAATGGTAAGTTTCTGAAGTCAAGGAAGTGCAAACTTTACTGATATGTGTATTACTGTGTGGACTGGAGGTCTGCAGCCCTTAGAGGATCAATGGAGGTAATGTAGGAGTCCCTGATATTTCTGTTTGATCAGGCATATTTTTAATACTTTTTATAATTGATAACAAGTTTGTTAATGTTGGTGACACTAATAAGTCATCCCTTTTGTTTCCACATTTATGTGTAAAGGTGGACACACACTACACTATAATCGGCTGATTCTTGTCCTTATCTGCCTCTTACAATCAAAGCCAGCAAAGACCCGACTGTCGGGTGTTTGTAAAAAACATCACATCAGATTCTCCTGAGAGTGGGGTGTGTTTAGAAAGAGTTTGTCCGGTCAGATCTGCTCAAAAGGTCTCAGAACAGGAGATGGTAGGTAATGAATATGTTTAATATTTGCAGCTAGAAATCCTGTAGTGTTTGGTCTTTGAGAGCAGCTGAACAAGCACAGTGTGGGATGTCACGTGTTCAGAAAAGAGCCAATCAGAAGGTGAGCTGACTCAGCTGTCAGACAAAAACAAGACGGAACAAGAATTAAAACCAAACAAAACACATGAAGCCGGTAGAATAAAAGTTTCCTGGACTTCTGAAATGAAAGACCAACTGTTGACTTTTGGCAACAGCATGAATGTTTATATCAGGTTTAGTCCAAAACTGACAGAAATTGCTACAGCAATGGATGAACCCAGTGAGTAATCATTAACAGCCACTGAGCAGGATCAGAACTGTCACTTTAACCTTTATGACGCCTGTTTAAAAATCTGTCCTGTTCAGTTCCTGCTTTTGTCACACACTTCTGTCACTTTCATTTACACCAAAGTCATGTTCCACTTTGCAAGATTTTGAACATTGAGCAGGAAGAATCAAATTCTCTATAGAAGAACCAGTTAGTTGGGGTGTACTCCAAAGTTCACACCACACACTACAAAATCTGAAGAGAGAGATCAGGCGCTTTCTGTCTTTTGTTATCACCAAGTGCGTGGTCTGTAAATCTGTGAAGATTTGAAGAATCCTGTAGTGTGTGCCAGCCTTAAAATAAAAATGCCAATCTGAGTAGCTCCTATGCTTGGTTGTCATGCACTGAATTGACAGTATTGGTATTGGCATCTGTCTCCATTAACAAGGTTGGTGTATAAACAGCAATGCCAAGGCTACAGGACTCACTGTGCCTCCCAGATGAACCTGGGTATTATCTGTATAACTTTGTACTGAATGTACAATAACTACTTTTCTACATGGTACTAGACCCAGTTTAATATAGAATGCAATTTCATATTCATAGTAGGGGGTTCCTGCTCCATCCTTTTTTTTATTTATGGGGTCCTTGGTCCAAAAAACATTGAAGAACCCTGGTCTAGACTATTTTTTCAATAAACCTCAATTTGCCCAAAATTATTTTCTTCCATATACTTTTCATGATATACATCACACAGCTTTCATTCCAGAGGTTCATGTTAACGTCTCATGTTCAGATTTATCCTAACTTTAGAATCATCTAAAGAGTTGGAGTCAGTTATTTCTCAGACATTGATCCTGGTGTTGTACCTTGATGCTAAAGGACCTCCTCATGCTCCTTTTACTCTCCTTAGGTGTGTTGCTCTGATGCTCCTGGCTTCCTCCTCCATATCCCTCACTCCACTGTCCATTTTCTGCCCCTCTGAACGCTGTGTGAGCTCCATCAGTCACGTTTTCCCTCCAGCCCCAGGTCCTGGACTGGTAGGACTCTTCTCCAGCGTGTCTCTCTTCTGGGTTTTCATCACAGGTCTTAGTGTGACACAGGATCAGGGACCTGGTGTCAGACATTAGGAAACAGAAATATCAATCCTGTACAATATTGAAAAAGATATATGTGGCCCTGAATTTGATCAACTAATCATGGTGTAACATTGCTGAAGCCTCACTGTGAGCAGTGTGTGAAGCAGCTGAAGTACAGAGTCAGTCAGTCTAAGTCTGGAATGTGTCTGAGTGTGAACCCTACCTGGAGAGCATGGCCAGCTTCTTGGAGCGCTGGTTTTCACAGCCTGCTGGGTTGTTGTTATTGCTGCTCTTCCTCCTGTCCCGACTTCTCCGCTCCATCCTTCTAGCCGCCGCTGTGTAAGCCTTCCTCCTCTGGTGGGAGTACCTCTGAGGCATGGCCATCAGAGAGTGTGTATGTGTGTGTGCGGGCAGCTCTGTAACCAAGACGCTCCTCCCAGCCGGCCTGAAGCCTAATGGAGGGGGAAGCTCTGGAGGACAATTAGAAAATTCAGTTAGGACAGTCTGACTGCATCAGTGTTTGTAAGTGTTCTGAGAAACTGCTGAGGCTACTGTGGAGGCTAGCTGAGATAAAAGCTTCTCTTTCTCCTCTATTGAATCAAAAACACGTCCTCGCTGGAGTGCACAGAGCATGGACACACAAACAGCAGCTGATGAGTATTTGGAAGCTGCTCCTCGTTTTTTTTTCTGTTTTCCAGAACCAGAACCTGGAACAGTGCTGTGATTAAACACATAGATATTTAATGTAACAGCAGAATGCACATTTTTAACAAAATATTATTTATTGTTTATTTAACCCACTTTGCAACTTGTTAAACTGCCTCATTTAATATCTGCATTCTTGCACTACTCACTATTGCACTATTATTGTATTCTTTGCCTGTAAATATAAGTCTTGTTTATTTGCTATTATTTTGTGTTTATAGTTGTTGATAACACTCTTCATGCAAAATGTTTATCACTACTATTTTACCTTTATACCTTACCACTACCTTGTACAAGAGAGCACAGTATACCACAACAAATTCCTTGTATGTTCAAGCATACCTGGCGAATAAAGTTGATTCTGATTCTGATTCTGATTCTGGTTTAACCCATGATTTATATTTTAACGTCCACAGTGCTTTAACGTTAGAAGAGAGGATGATGATGATGGCTCTGTTGCTTTGGTTCTGTTAATGGGCAGCAGGTGAGTGATGGTCTGCCTCTGCACTTGAACGCTCACACTGGGGGACCACCTTCATGTGCACTTACAGGCCTACATGCCTGCACTGATGGTCTGTCATATTTACTCAGGACACTAAGTAGAAAATGTGCAGAGGCCGTCTTATTGAAACTCATGATGCCTTTGTTCCGACATCATTATCTTCCCGTTTTTCACACTTCAGAGTCTCTTTCCTGTCATGTGGACTCTCCCATCTTACATTTTATTTACATACAACCCTGATCAAAACCTGAGGACCAGTTGAAAAGTTGTACAAATTGACATTTTTACTGTTGGATCTTAAAAATGTTCAAAGTAGAGTTTCAAAATGCAAAAAGAAGAGAGAGAGAGACAAAAAATTGAGAAAGCAATTTATCATAGACAACATTTAAATGTAGATATTCTGTTCATCAGCTGATCCAAAGTTTAAGATCACAGCTGTGAAAAGGCAAAATCTGCTCAAAAATGTGGATTGAAGGTGATTTTCTGTCAGGTATTAACTCTGTCATGACCTCCTGATGGTGAAGACTAAAAAATCGTTCTCTCTTTGAACGTGGTCGATTATTGAGCTGCATCATCAAAACCTCTGACAACACAACGCCATCACTGCTGAGGTTGGACGCAGTAAGACAGACATTTAGAATTTATGAGAAGATCCTGAGGGTTATGGAACAAAAAAGTCAAGTAATGGACGCAAAAAAAAAAAAAATTACCAGCGCTGAGCCCAAGGATCTGATTGGTTATATGGTGGGGTGGGGTGGGGGGCACCATCTTGATCTGCGTTTTCCTTCAATTGAATAATGGAGCTGACTGTTGTTCAGGGGCGTCAAACAGCAGCTGGTTATGTGGACGTGTCAGGGGGCGTCCTTCATGACTGAGGGCCCTGGTCTGTGTGCTAATGACTGAGTTTTTTTAACAGGACCTTTTCTTCTTCCAGAGGAATAATCTCACTCTTCTGGAGCATCCTGCCGGTTTCCCTGATCTAAATCACATTGAGAACATTATGGGATGGAGTGAGAGGGAAGATCACAAAAATGGACGTCAATTCCAGACAGTAGAGGGCTGTTTTCAAATTTGCATACTATACTACCAGTACGTACTGATATGTCCTAAATGCAGTATGCAGTATGCAAACAAATGCGAAATTTGCAGTATGCCAAAACTACCCAGATGACCTACTGATCCGGGAAAATTTCTTAGTATGCATTGGACCAGTCTACCTGGCGTACTGTTTCCCACAATGCAAAGCACCTGGACGCAGGTCTGAATTGAAAATGACGGACACCGGAGAAAGTTATGGTGAAGCAGTGAACAAATCAAGTCTAAAACCCTAAAACATCTTTTAAGTGAGGTACTTACATTGTAGATGTTATCATTATCCTATAAACATATTTGAAATAATAGGTGCATCATTGGAAGCAGTCAATCCACTCCAGATTATTTTCAATGAACAACATATGGTATTATATTAAAAATCAAATATGATGAATTCTGCTGCGACATACATCCACATTTAAACACACACGTCCTCTGCAGTTATTACAAAGATCAGAGGTTTCCTGGTAAAACTAATGCAGTCTATAGCCCTTGGACCTATAATCATTTGCAATAACTGCAGAGGACGTCTCTGTCTTTTAATCCTGTTTTGTGCGTTGAATTTGGGACTTTTCAAAACTAAAAATTCCAAATTTTTCCACCAAAATTTAGAGGTGTCTTTCTGGAGAATTTATTGATTCAATATTTATTTAGTTGTCCGAATATAACTTAAGACGAATAAATGATAATAAAGACAATAAAAAAAATCTATCAGCTTTTCTTTACTCTTGCATTCCTCAAACTGGAAACCAGTGTAGCAAACTACAAAACAGACCAAACAGAACTGTCATACTATAAACTACATTCAAATACAGTATGCAGTAGGTAGTAGTATGTAGTAGGGGAATTCGAAAACGGCCGATGACAAACATGAAGCATCTTCACCACCTGGAGCAACGTTCACACTAACCTCCTGTTGGAACCATAGACTGTATAATCAGTGGACGCCATGACAGGTGGCTCCAACTGAAGTTTCTACAGGAACTGCTCCACCTGGTGTCTGGCTGCGGTGTAGATCATACACTGTTTCCTAATGCATCCCAGAGGAGAGGTGGTAAAACTTCTAGAAATTATTACACTTTGTGAAATGTTAATCACATCCTCACTCTTCTGTGATGTGCAGATGTTATCTGGCTGCATTGTGTTAAAATCCTTTTTTTCTGAGGAGTTTCTTTTTCATTAGTTATTAGATGCTACAAACAGGGTTATACGTTTCGTTTCATGATAATTGGCAGCGGCCATTCATGAGTAGTTTTTTTGGGGGGAATATAGGAGACCTTGGGAAAGAGAGACAAAAAGAGGCTTTTTTTAAAAAAATATCTTTTCCTTTTTTGTTACCTGGTTCCACCTAAATTCTCGACTGCACACTCTGGCTGCACAAAGGCCAATTGCAGCTCCAGTAGGGGGTTTTTTTTGGCTTCGAAACAGGACAGTGGTGAAAGGCAGAGCCACACTGTCCATTCTATATGCAGTCTATGGGAAACAGTCACATCCAGCCCAAACAAATGTATAATGAGATCAACAAGACTCAGTACAGAGATTTTTTATTTTTCAAACTCTGCTTTCTGTTTTTCAGGGTTTTTTTTTAATCTGTGGTCCTAAACTTTTGATCAGCTGATGAATACACTATTTACCTTTGATTATTGTTTACAATAAATTATTGTCTCAATTTCTCTTTGTCTTACTTCCATTTCTTCTTTTGCACTTTGAAACTCAATTTAGAACCTCTCGAAGATCAAACAGTGTGTAATGGCCTCCTTCAAACAAAATAACTCAAGAGGCGACCGTAACATTAAAAAAAAAAAAAAAAAGGACAGCACACAATATGAAAACTTAAACCCCACAGATTTATTTGTTCCCCATACAAAATTCAAAGAGTATAAACAACCAAAAGAGGCTGGAGACCCCGGCCAAAGAGAACAAAAAGGGAGAGGTGCCGACCCAGCCAGGCCATGGGCCGTCAGGCCAGCACCTCCCCCTAAGTTATCAAAAACTAAATAAAAACAAAAAGAGCAAAAACTTGACTACCAGAGGTCTCCAGACCAAAGCAAAACAAGAAAAACCAACAATGAAACATGTTGGTTAAAAGAAAAGAGGACTCAAAACCCAAAGGGGGAAAATGAGGAGCTTGAACTCCTTACCAGCAGGTCAGGGGTGTGTGTATCTTTGTCTCTCTCTGCTCTGCCTCTCTGATCCTCTCTCTGCCACTCTTATAAGGGCTCCCCTCCTCCAGCCTGATTGCTAAAAGAACTCAGGTGTGCTTGGTCACTCAGGTAAAGGGTGGAGGGAGGGGCAGCCCAAAGAGAGCAGGGAGAGAGAAACAGCAGACACACCTAACACAGTGCAAAATGTAAATTAGTGCAATTTCTCAACTGGTCTTAAGATTTTGATCAGGAGTGTATGAGTAACTGGGAAGGGACGTTTGCATGAGATAACTGACAACACAATTTTTATCAGGCTTTCTATTTCTTTAACGGTGCTTATTCCTAGTCCTGTGATTGGATGTAGTGATTTTAAAGGCTGCATTAAGTGGTGTTTTTTTCTGTTGACAACGTGTCAGGAGCAAGGGTTTGACTTCAGTGTTTAAAAAACAGAACCAAAAACACCATGACTTCAGCCTCTTAGCGTCTAATCTTCATGCAGCCTTCTGAGTGGGCAGACATGCTATGATTATGATGCAGGGGCAGACAAATAAAGACTCAGAGTTTGTAGAAAACTGAGCAGCTAGTGTGTCTGGCTCTTGACTCTACTACACAGAAGTAAAACCACAACAGCGTAGGAGGAAGTGGAATGCCTGACATGTGGGAGCGGTTTGAAAACGCTCTGACACTCACACATACCAGTACGTCACAGCTGGAACAGATCCAGAGCTCTGATGAGCTGTTTGGCAGAGAGTGTGCCTGCACACTTCCAGACTGCTGTTTAAAGATGACTTAAGAGTTTATATTTATAGACAGGCATGTAAAAATGTGCTTTCATATGGGACTGTGAAGGAAAAGGTAATGAGGGGCCATGTGACGCAGAGCGCTGGGAGCTGTGAATCTGACTGTTCAAGACATCCAGACAAAATGACACAAGGATGGAAAATTCTTCTCTTCACTCTGAGGTTTTGGTACAGGTCTTAGGGCGAAACACTCATTCCTTCACTCATTAACTGTGATGTTTTATTCTTTCATTTTTCAAGGACAAGCAGAGATCAGTCTTCTCAGCAGCATACACTGTTTACCTAAAAGAAAGTTTGCAGTTGAACTAAACAACAAAATAACTTTTTAGACCTGTTTTAGAAACAAACACAACATTAACTGCTGTCAGGGCAATCTGAGAAACAAACAATAAACCACACAGAGAAGGGAAGTGTGTAACCAGAGTCTTTAGTGTCATCAGTACCATGTTTGAACCATTATATTTAGGATTTATCACTGTCTTAGTGCTCATGGGCACTCCATGTAATACAGAATGTCCAAAAAGTGTCTTTACAATTTAAGAAATGTATAATAAAGTCAATAGTTGAGATAACTTAATCAGATTTGTACTATGCACTCAATAGTTATCAAAGTTTTTAATCATTCTACATTCTTGTTTTTCAGATATCCTGGTGATAAAATGCTACTCCTCCATGCAATGTACAGTATTTTGTGGTTACTGAAACAAAATTAGAAACAGACTAAGAAAAACCATAGAACTAAGTGTGGAAAAGATCCATCCTCACGCCAGTTCATTTGTGCATAGCACCACAAATCCATGGAGACAGAGACAGAGCTGGATGAAGAGAGGAGTGAACGACCCAGAACATCTGTAGAAAACATCAATGATGTGACACAAGCCTCCGAATAAATGACTTCTCCTCTTCATTTAGCTGAAAACCTTTAATACCTGCCCTTCCTCTTTCAGAAATGTCCTTGTGTTTGTTTGTTCCTTTTCTGCTGTAATAACTTTTTGAACGCTCAAGAGTCTTTATGTCCCCTGTTTATCACTCAGTGTTTAACGATGGTGAGCTGCTATCTCTGAGGGGACTCAGGGAAAACACCACATACCCCTGATGTTAGAGGGTCCCATGCACACAGCAGCACAACACCACATACCCCTGATGTTAGAGGGTCCCATGCACACAGCAGCACAACACCACATACCCCTGATGTTAGAGGGTCCCATGCACACAGCAGCACAACACCACATACCCCTGATGTTAGAGGGTCCCATGCACACAGCAGCACAACACCCCCCACCCCACCCCACCCCACCCCTCCATCTCATTAAAACTATAAATAGTTTCTGAAAAAAACCTGTTCAAAATATTTTTAAAAACGTATTCTACCACTTTGAAGATTGTCATATCACTACAGTCGACTGAAGTTTTATTTTGGCCCTTTTCAAAATGTCTTCTCTCATGAAATCATCCACTCACATATTTTCAAGAAAATCATTGCTTGATTTTCAAAGAAGTTGCAGCAAGAATAACATCAAAATAGTTATTTTTTAAAGTGTTTTCTGCATGAAATAAATGCATATTTACTAAAAAACTTAAATAAAATAGATACTATAGTTTGCATAACATTCCAGTGTGTCAAATGTGATACAAAAAATATATCATGAATGAAATTATGAAGTGATATTCTTTTGTGGATTTTGTTAAAAGGGTTCATAAATATTTCAGTTCCAGTTCAGTTGGCTAATTTTTGATAGGTCAGGCTTTACAGGGTTAAATATCTGTATCTTTTAAAGCCCAATTATGCACAACATTACACACGGAGCCCTTTGTCTGTACTCTACGTTTATTTTGTCTATATTTCTGCATGTTTCCCTAAAAATTATGGACACAAACTAAACAGAGTAGTACCACTGGAAACCTTGAGGGCAGTGTTGCTGTTACCACCTGATACCTAACTCTAGGGAGACACAAAGAAGAAATAACAAAAGGAACTATTTAGAGAGAAGCTTTGCAAGTTGGTGATGATCTTGAAACAGTCTCACTGACCACCACCTCTGTCAACAGCCTCTGATTTGGTCTGTCGTACCAGAGGTACCTCAGCATTACCTCATCTACAGTCCCCATGTTACTTTTGACCCCAGGCTTATGTTTACTCAGCACATAATACTGCAGAAAACTGATCATCTGGTTTGGAGAGACACCTGAGGGACAGGTGAGCTTTGACTTCATCAGTCTGTGATGATGGAACAAAGAGGTTTGAGCATACACAGAGACTGGTTTTTATAGAAATCACTAAAAGAAAATACTCAGAGCTCTTTGTGTGTGTGTGTGTGTGTGTGTGTGTGTGTGTGTGTGTGTGTGTGTGTGTGTGTGTGTGTGTGT
>RPOG01001052.1:0-189348 GCA_008086565.1 Thalassoma bifasciatum | reverse complement strand
TTGTGGCCCATCCTTCTAATGTGTCATGTAATACAAGCTCCCTACGTTATAACGGACTCAAATAGATCCCATGCTTGTTTTAAAATGGACCATTTGGAGCAACTAACTTTCGGATTCAAATATTTTTACTGCATATAAATATCAAGCAGTTTGAAAATTAGCTCAAGTTTAGTATGAACATCCAGAATTCTCACTTTATGCCCATGTGTAAATATGAGAAGGCATGATGCTCCCTCTTGACCCATTACTTCCTCTTCCCAGCACAGTGACCAACCATCTGTGCTTAAAAGTGTCCTCTACCATAACAGTTACGGTGGATTCAGAAGACAGAACGAGAAAACACTCTCTCACACACACACAAATACACACATCTGTGCTCAGCCACAGTTTCTACATACCTCTCAATCACATGCTAATTGCCACCACTTGTATAAATATCCCTGCTGGTGGGTTAACTACAGGCTGACACACAGACCTCAGGTCTGATAGCTCCATCGTACCCCCCACCAGAACTGTACACCAGCCATTCACAGTCAGTTTTATTCAAAACACACGTTATACCACAAAGGGAGATTAGGTAATACTAAACCCACCGTTAACGAACAGTTTAATGCTTGAACTTGACACCGCTTCTAAATATTTGAGCAGATTTTAAATGATGAAATAAACTTCATGTCTGTTTTTTTTTTGCAGTGCATTAAGCAATTTTTAAGTCTTTTTTTTAGATAAAGTGGATCATACCAATATGCCTGAATGTAGTTCTTAATTAGGCAATAAACGGCAGCACTCATGTACAAGTGAAAAATAATAATTGCATACATTAGTTTTTATATTTACCATGAGAATGTTGTACAAAACTTGGTGTGTACACTACAGCAGCTGTGTGGGCTGTAAACACTGTTACATTGTGATGGAACCACCTTACATATGGGAGCCATGACTGTCCAAACACACACAAAAGCACATGCACACACACTCACACACGCCTGCACGCACACACACACAGGGACCAACAGGGGCACTGACAGGCCCTGCATTTGGAAGCACTTATAAAAGCAAACATTGGCCAACACATGACACAGCAGTGGAGTTGACATAGCAGACCCAGTACACACACACACACACACACACTGGAAACATTCCCTTTGTCCATCTCAGCAGATGGCTTTCATCACATTTGGATGTGTCAGTGCACTGACTGAGGATACAAGTGTGTGTGCGTGTGTGTTGTAAAACATTGACTGTAATTAGCTGAAAAAGTCCCAACTCTTTTATTTACTCTGCACAACGGGTCTAATTTTCTGTGTCTAAAAACAGGACACGAACACACACACAGCATGCACACACCCCACTCGCTTCTTCATTCCTCATTTATGAGTGTCAAACTGCCCATCCCAAGGCTGAACCCTATGGAAGGAATTTAATGAAGGCGAATTCAGGAGCAAGATGAAATCATCTTTACATAATCGCCCAGCTCCCGCAGAGATTTCAAATCAATGACGCTCTGTGCTGGTCTGTGTTAACCATAACGGCACTTTGCTCATCAGAAACTGGCTGAAAGGGCCTTCAGTGACCAAATAAAGCCTGGGAACAAAAAGCCCAACAGTGACACACAGAGTCTTGACAAGAATGAACTGAGAGTTTGGAGAGGGGGCAGGAAGAGCTGGAAAAAAAACACAGAGTAGCAGGAGGAAGAAGGTCTCCAAATTTTAGTGAGGGAGAGAGGGAGCTGAAAGATCAGAGCCCAAAAGCAGCTGGAGAAGAAGACCTGAACTGCTCAAAGAAAGGTTTAAGGCATGAGTAAGAGACTTTTGGGGACCATTTAGTTTTAACTATTTAGTTCCAGGTCAAAGGTCTATCAAAGTTGTGCTTTTCGAATGAAAAAATACAAAAAATATATATATATATCTATTTTGACCGAATTATGTGAGGAAAACAGAAAATAATCCTATTTTTAAAGCCAGTAAATGATTATAGTCATGCCTGTACAAGGACAGAAACCTTTTATTATCAATCTTGTATATAAAAGTTGGCAATGGGTGCACATAAATGCAGGCTATCCGTCTTTGACTTTTGTATGATGACATTAAATTTCTAGCAGAATCATATGTGCAGACTGTGTAGCAGCAGATCAAGATTTTACAGCCAGTGTGAAATCCACCAATGAGATTACCCCCATCAACTATCTGATACATAGTTGGTCTTCGTGATGTCACTTGTTGGTTTCTGTAGTGGAGTTTTGAAGCCTGCATCAGCTTCATTTCTCAAGACTGAAGGTTGCAACTTATTTGACGCCTGCTATCAACCAGTGAATGTAAAGGTAACATGAAAGCCTCACAGATAACAGTTTATGGGGTAATCATTTCTACAGTGTGAGCTTCCTTACTTAGTTTGTCAGAAGAATAGTAAAAAGTTGTACAAACAGTACATTTCTACTTGATGTTAATTCAAAATGACTCTTCGACAAGATTGTACAAAATTATATGATCATATCCTCCATGAAATCCAGTAAAGGTCATGTTCTGACAAATAAACCTCATGTCAAACCAAATATGAGCTGTATATGACCATTTAGTCACCTGACTTCATTGAACCTCAAAAGTCTTTCCAGTCTCTGTGGGTTAAACTGCACCACTGACTGTATAATTGACTGTAATGGTTGGAAATTATCTGTGTAACTCTGGAAATAAAATAGGGAAACACTGTATATCACTGAGACTTTTATATCCTCCTCTCTCTTTTGTACTAGGACACATAGTTAAGGTATCCTGGCAACATGCACACAGAAGCCAGAATTACTACAAAAAGCAGGAGGTCAAGTTTTACTGTCCCTTTTAAGTCTTTCTGTTTTCATTTCTATCTTTTCCTCCATATTTTTTTTTCTCTTTTGGCCCCAACCAGTTTCTCTCACTTTTTTCCCTCACTCCCCCGCTCTCTCTCTATCACTCTCTTTTTCCCGCTCTCTTTTTGGCAATGCCACGCCTGTTGCTGACACAGCGAACACAGACAACCAGGGAAGGTTTTCCTCTCCCTCTCATTTTTAAAAAACAGAGTCTGCAGGGTGAAATCATCCTGCGGACTGCCTGCTGCTGCTGCAGGAAAAAATCCACAGCAGGAATGTGGGGCAGAGCGGAGAACACAGGGCCAGAAAATGCCCAACATTGGCCAAAAGTGACCTCGTAATTCACAGGAAAACACCAAGTTTTCCTCCAGTTGTGTGAGTCTTTGAGAGATGAAGGAAACACAGATGCCACAAGCATCCGAGTGCACCCACGATCATTTGCTTGAGCTTTTTGATCTTGCAAAGTTCTGCAGACAGTATTTTAAAAGACAGTTTATCTCTGGGCTTTGAGAGGACAGGACAGGGAAACTGGATTGAGTACAAAAATGTAAAACAGATTTCATAGGGCCATATGCTCTTTCTAAAATCTTGGGTTATACACATGTAGGAAGTGTTTTCTGATGAGAATCTCATCTTGCTTCCCATTAACAGTCACATGAAATCGCTCACTCTGAGTATTTACAAAAGAGGACAAAGTTAAAGAAGAGTCTTTTCTCCAGCCTGCTTGTCAATCATCTGATTTGACACCCACCCACTCACAGTGGTTTCAAGCATTTGTTTGCCAGTCTTGCTGCAGATGGTCTTGTTATCTTTTGAGCTAATCAAGAGGCATCAGTCTGTTTCATAACCAACTAAAACTCTTCACAGAGGCTTTAATATCTCTAACATCTGTGTCCCACTTTGGTGATGACACCAACAACATTCCAGCATATAGAATGATAAAACCTTCTTCTGTGTGTAAAAAAAAAAAATCAATGTGCTTGAGAAATCTTTCTGCTAAAACATCTCTGAAGTATCCCCTGATGTCACAACCATAGCTTGAAACAGAGCCAGCATATCCCTTTCAAAACAGGAAACCTCAGAGAATATATAACCTGCCTTTACACAGAGCTGACAGCAAATGTGGAGAGCACAGGATGGCAGAAACACATGAGAATACATGCACACTCATAGCAAGGCGAGAGACGCAGGGGGAAGCTGTAGCCTGAGGATGACAGAGTGGTTTTCCTTCTGTTGATGTTTGTTGAGGCTGTCTGAGCTGCCTGGGAGGCTCTGTTGTCCCATGAAAGGTCATCACTGGTACAACAAAAACTAAAGGCTAATCCAACACTAACAATGGGAAAAGACGATACAATCTTAATATTTAATTCAGTTGTTAGTAAATAAATTCAAGCAACACTGTGAGACTTTTTTTACTTTCATCTTCCCATATTAACTTTCTAAACAAAGTCAATCCCACAAATAATGAACTTAACCTAAATAAATACAACACATTATGAGACAACACTCCACTTGAGTGACACTAGGAATGACTGTTCAGCACATGACAGATCGGACTAGTAGGAGTGTTGATAGGAGAGAAAGGAGGAAACCACGCTAACCAGATTAGAGTCAGTCCTCAAATAGCTTCCCTCCACTTCCTACTCCTCCTCACCTGACCCAGACCTTTCTCGTCAAACGCCAAACTGTGACCTTGTGAACTCAACTACTAACAATTGAAAGGTTATCCTCAGCTAACCAGTTTGCACCTCAGGTGAGTAACACTGACAACAGTTTGTAAATGGTGGCATAACCTTGAATTAAACATGTTGAGGGTATTCTGTTATATGTAGTACTGTAATGGCACAAATGGACAGTTTGACTAGTATCTGTTACACTGTATGTTCTAACTTTTCAGTCCAATGGCTGTATCAACCATCTACTTATTCTGTTTTTTGTATACATCAATTTAATAATTCCGGTTCCACATTTTTAAGACCACCACAGCAAGACAGGTGACAAAGATGTACCATTATGATTCTGATTCTTACCAAGGAAATTGAAATTATGCCCTTTCTGGTGAGGGACTTTTCTTTCGTAGAAATGTTTATAAACTCAGCACAAAATATAAGGAAATTTGTGTTTGGTCATAACACTGCTTTTTGACATCAAATACCATTTCCTTTTACGGGCTGCAAGATATTAGGGAAAAAATGGTATTGTTGTATTTTTGTTTCCTGCAATACATATTTTCAGAGCAAACCTTAGGAAAACACCTTTTGTGATATTAACTATAAGCAAACTGTCAGATTGTCCAAATCTTTGCTTTGCTCAACTCACATTCACCGCTTCATCTCTCTCAATCGGTCCACCGCTGACACTGCAAGTCACTCTGCCCGACCCTGAGAACAGCAGGCGAGATGACAGAGCGCTGAGGAAGTACTCTAACTGTGCAAGTTGTTACATGTAATGTGGTAAAATATATAAAAAGGATGCTCATTTAGTTCTATTGCTAGTGCGGCTGGGTGTAGATAGGCTATAGAAGCTTAATTGAAGGGCCCAGAAATACTGCGATAAAAATAACTTGTAATATAAATATTGTGATGAGGATGACGCTAAAACAATATATTGTACATACCTATTTTAAATTGCGCCACACTTTTTTAGAAACACAATTGGGTTGCAGCCATGACAAATTTGCCAAATCCGCTCACAATACCAAACAGCTGAACGCATCCAAGTCTCACGATGACACATGAGATTTACAAGCAAACACAACATTAATGCAGAAAAATGTTGAAAAAACTTGCAAAGATTAGACGTGTTAAAGGCCAGCACTTCAAACCCCTCAAACACTAGATTATGCAGATTTTCACAACATAAATTGATTGACAAAAACAATTGCACATCATACAAAGAAGCTATGCTATGCATTGACAAGTGTTATCATCACATGGTGGAGGATTGCTAATTTCTGCATCTATTAATGCTTTTTTAGCAGTCGTCTGAAATATCTTCCACACATTGCAAAATTATCAAAGCTTTCTTGTATGGCAACACTACAGTAAAGCAACTTGCCAAACAGAAAAGCGCTGGGATAAAATGCCAACACATCAGCTGCCAACATGCAGCCTGAGGGCCAGTGCTGACTGACTTCCCTGTAGATATGAGCAGACATGCCAGACTTCTCTGTCGAGGACAACTCAGGACAGCAGCTCTAAGCATGGGCTCTGTCATTAACCAGGGAATAAATCAGAAGTCTATAACAGGATTGGCTGAAATCCTCCTTGACCTCATTTCTTTGACTCTCTGGAGACAGACAGAGGACGATTAGAAGTGAAGCCTTGAAAAAGTGAAAGTCATAAATGAGAGGAAACTTAAAGACGGAAGGAAAGCATAAAAGTTGCATTTGTTCTTTGGTAATTGCCAAGATTCTTGAATGTAGCCACTTTGGCAGAGAGATCAGTTGAAATCTTACCCTGCTTTATTCCTTTTTCCGATATTGAATGTTTTTTAAGATGGTGATAAAAAAACTTAGGTATTTACATGGCGGGTGGAGCAAATAAAACTGCACTAACAGAATCCGTGACAGCGATATGTGACATCTGAGTGGTAATCAAGAAATATCAAGATGAACAAAGGTGAACCACTTTTTAATCAGGTATGAAAATCATTCCTACGTTGACTCATGTGAACTGGATGTACAGTTTCAGGACTGTAAAAGTGCTCTTACAGCTTTCCCAGGCTTACAGCAACCACCCATTCTACTTTCTTTGTCGGCGATCCGAGAGGTTTTAAAAAAGGAAATGGCAAACAAGAACAGGAAGAGGAAGTCAAGTTCTCCATCCACTTTTCCAGCCAGAAAATCTGAACCCAGTGAAACTGAATGGGAACATTTTGTTACAGTACAGGAAATGTGTACTTCTGTGTCTCAAAATCAGTAATTTGAAAAATATGCGACCATTGAACAGTCAGTGCTGAATGGGCGACTGTTGTTTCAGATTCATACCACAGAGTAATTTACTTGATAATAACTGACAAAAGTGCTTTTAATTACTCCAAATGTTACGGCTTAAAGTTTCTGTGTCACCTCCTTGTTTCCTTTGAGTCCACTGACTGAAATGTTACCTTACCTTGCTTACAGAAGGGAACAAAGTAAGCAGCCCCTTCCCTTGTTTTATAATAAGAAGATTATCCTGGAAGTGAACATATAAACCAAGAGTGTCACATAAAATAAGTTTAAATAGCATCAGCTTAACGTATAACCTTTAAAGTTGGCTTTTAAAAAGAAGCATGATCCCATTTCATTAGTCCGCCTCAGTGAACTTATACACACGTTCTGAATGGCCACCACATGGCAACCTTAAACTTGGCCATAGACCAGTTCTCGACTGAGCAGACACAGAGAAGTCATCTCCTTGTGTATCCAATGCCATTTGACATTCGCCAGCCTAGAAACCCCCTAACCCCTCCTCCTGGCTCCCTGCTGCCTTTTATGTGCTGAGGCAGCAGAGGATTCGCTGGAGGTATCGGAGGCATTGGGAGGAATCCAGCTTCAAACAGAATCCGGGAGCAGCGAATAAGAAATTGCGCTTTGATCTCTCTCTGGATGTCTCGTCTGGATTTCCAGTCTGCCTCCGAACATCTCTTTATAACCCTCTGTCTTTGCTGTAGCTGATTCTCCCCAGACTCTTTCTTCTTCCCCCTCGAGGGTAGAAATATGCATTCAAATTAATATTCTTTTGGCACCATGAATGAGCCTCGAAGTTGTACGCGCCAACCCCTTGCCCCCAACCAACCCGAACCAACCCCTGCCACCACAACAACTAAAACCTCAACCTCCAGCAGAAAAATCACCTCTGAGCTATAATCTCCCTTTCCTCTTCTTTCATTAATCCTTCTTTCTCCTGTTGAGAAGTAAACAGGTTATCAGGGCAATCCTATTAATTCACCAAGCCGTAGGTGTCGAATTTGACCCCTCTAGTGTTCATTTCCCAACAAGAAGAAAACGCACTGTGGCATCTGCAAATATGTTCATGTGGTGAACCGAGTGGCCATAGCTACAAGGTAAACTATGGGTGCAAGTGTGTGTCTCAGCACATGTGTGTTTTCATGCTGCTGTGCGTACTCATGCATGTGTGGGCAAGCTGTCTCTGACACCTGCTGCAGCCTCAGGCCAAGCTGCTGCAAGGCTAGGAAAGGCCAAGAGCCAAATAGTGTCCCAAAGATGAAGTGATACTGCATTGATTTTCCTTTATTGGGCAAAATGGAGGGTGCTGGTGAGTAATAGAGATGTTAGACCTTGATTTGAATTTAATAGAGGATATGTGCAAATATATTGAAATGCTATCATTGGGAAACTCGTTCAAAGCGTTGTATTTTGTTGTTTTCTTGAAAAGTGACTGATACAGTTTTGTCAAAATGAACAAAGAAAAGCAACAAACAGGTCTTCAAACAGTCTCTTCTCTCAGCTCTGACGAATCCAAGCCTGGAGCAGGTGGAACTGCTGGTCTCTCATTTTCAGAAGCTAACAGATATGGTCCGGTATAACTGTATCTGATCCAAAAACAAAAAGTTGTAGAGGAGGGGGGTTTGAGACTCTTGCGAGGAGTAATATTGGCAGTCAAGTCTCACACACCTACAGGAAAATCTAGGCCAACTGCAGAAACATCAAAAGGAGGAAAAAGAGTGTGGGGGGATCTAGAGAGTGTGCAGTTTTGGGCTTTTTCCACAGCGCTGTTACCATGTTGACACCTTACTGTGTGAAGCATAAATTAGTTATCACATGCAGCTAATGAAACAAAGGGGCTGCATTTTCAAAGAAACTTCTCTCCCAAATGCTTTTACACTTCCAGTCCCTATTCCTCTCTCTCAGTCTGGAAGAATTCCTCACCATCAAAGAAAGGGTGGCTCATGGTTGCTAAGTCCTGCTGCTAATACAGTTGGGGGAGGGTTGAATGTCACTGAGCGCAATATAATTGTAACTGGATGAATTGGATGACATTGTCCTCATGTGTTTTGGAGGAGGATTGCAGAATACCAAGGTCTGAGTGCATCGGTCACTAAAGCACAATGTCAAAACATAAGTATTTCAGTCAAGAAACTCTTTAAAAAGATTTGAACCAATTTCTGAATGGTAATGCAGTTATAGCTGGCATTATGGCTCTGCTTTCATAGCGCTCCCTGGGTTAACCAAGTAGCCTGCTTAAGCCCTCCAGGGAGTGCATTGCAAATCCCCTGAATGCTAAATGCATACATATATGCATACGGACTTAATAGGAGGAGGCGACCTCTAGACACAGGGGGGTAAAGGTTGCATAAAAGTAGCAAACATAGCTGCAGTGTTTAAATGCATCATAATGTCGCTACAAATGAACTGTGATTGGTTAAGTTTGGTTTGGGAGTAGTGATTCAAACATCGACTACTTTGTCCTGCATGAACCTACGAGAGCTTCATATACCACACTTAAGGATGCCAAGCACGGAAAAATGCTGAGCAACTTTGTGAATTTTTTTGTTTTGGCAAACAAGTGCATAGTGCCAGTACAATTTTCGCAGTTCATGAATACAGGCCCTTGTTCTGACAGTATGAAAATAAAAAGTCTTTGAAATTAAAAAAATCTGTTTTCTTCGGCTGACTTTCAAAGCCCAACATTGTAAATTCATTCAGATCTGTTATCTCTTGGTGAGAAAAGTGAAGAACAAAACATCCGTTTATTCATTAAATAATAACAGTATCCAAGTAATGGCCAATTTTCAAAGATTCCTATCAGCTTGTATTCTGTAACAGTGGAAAAAAGAGACAGGCAAAATACATGAAATATTACAGGTCCCTCAAAGATAACTCCGAATGATGCATCACAAAGCACCGAGTTACATGATAGAAGATTACATCACTTCCTATGAAGAGTGATAAAAAGCTCCACTCATTATGCTGTCTTTTATTAGTCTGATTTATTACTGAAAATACAGAGGCGAAGGTTCCCTGCCCCCTCCCCCTCATTCTCACTCCCAGTTGGAGACTAAAAGCAGCCTACAGGCACCATCATCCGCTCTATTAGCATCCAACCACAAACACAGACTCATTTTCTGTTTATTGGCTTTTACAGTGTGCAGAGATAAAGAGAGAGGGCATGTCTCTGTCCTTTGAGTCTGTTACAGTCTTTTGTTAGCGTAACCATTAAGCCCTCCATCTCTCTGCCCTTCTTTTTCGTCTCCTTTCTCCCCGTGTCTCTCGATATGTCAGTGTGGATCACAGCAGCCCTAGGGATGAGTGGCCGAGCGGCTGCTGCTCGGTGGCCTGTCAGTTTGAGTCCTTCTTCTGAGGCTACCGTGACACAGAGAGAGAAAGAGATGAGAGCGACTTTAAAAAAAATACTGTCACTTTAAGACCTGCGAACCAGTCAGTGCACTCTTGGAAAATTTGGGAGAAATAAAGTAAAAGTCCAAAGTTCAAGTCTGGAGAAATTTTTATCCGATTTTTGTCTCGAGGCAGCAAAGACGATTATCACAAATTCTTTCCTTCTTTTGTTTTGTTTTGGTAAGTTTGTTCCCTAAAAATGTCTTTGATTTATATAAAACATTTAAAATAAAACATCCTTGCAGTATTTTTTTCGTCTGCAGAGACACATGAAACAAAGAAAAAATGTGGTGAGTGTGCATACAGTGTCGTTCTATGGAATCATTTTGTTATTAGAATCAAATCAGGCTCTAGTGATGACCAAACACTCACTCAAGGGTTTATATTCTGCCTAGCACTTCCTTAAAACCAGCGACCTTTGTCACCTTGGTCAATGCCAGGAAGTTCATGTGATCACAATGTGGCAGGTCATCTTGCATTGTGCGCTGCAGGCATCAGCAAACATAGTTTACTGTAAAGAGGAGCTGAAATTCTGAGTAAAACCTTCCACAGACTGAAAACCACTGTGAGAAAATACGTCATAACTTGACCACCTGATCAAGCCTATTTCAAGCAAAAATGGGTAGAAACCACAAGCTAGTTGGAGGCATTTTAGAGTGACCTCATGTTAATCCTGATTCAGACAAAAGCACAAACTTGAGGCTTCTGGTTTAAATCAATTCTTAAATTGTATGCAACATAATGTAACATTGTAATTGAATTTAATGGTACCGTGTGGAATAGAATCAAACAAAATCTAATGCTTCTTTAATCTGTGATGTAAAAACACTTTGCAAACATTTGTTTTTCCATATTATTGTTATTATTTTATTCTTTTTTACTGTCATTATATCACTGTCCTTTGCCAAATAATCATACTCTGAAGCCTCATTCAAGAAATAATAGAATAATCAGACTACATCTATGTAGGGAGGCTCCACCTTCCACACCCAGCATCAGCCACAAGCCCCCTGTTACTAGTCTATTCCTTATAATTTTTCACAGAGATGTACACTAATCCCTACCCCCAAATTTCAATCTTCTAATACACACTACCCAAAACCCCCTTCTCTCTAGCTTTAATCTTGGGGCTTAAACCCCCCTAACCCCAAGTCCAATCACTGCATCAATCCAACCCTGCAGTACAGGATCTGGACCAAAGGGATGAAGAGTAAGAATATATTTTCAGGTGCAAAGTGGGATAAAGGCAACTAAAAATATGATGCTTTCATTTCCTCATCCTTTGGAAATCTTCATACCAAAGCCAGAGCAAGACACCACACAGAACCACCACCACTTTACCCCAGCCAACGACACCAGACGCATGAAAATACAAGGAATGAGGCAACACCTACTAGATTACCCCAACTAAGCCTGGCTGGCTTTACACCAGACAACCAACCCCCCACAATAACGCCCCAACATGAGAGTGAGTGTTAGTGTGTGTCCGTGTGTGCAGTATGCTCATCGAACATGTGAGGGTGTGATAAAGAGCAAGAAATAAAAGGAAGAGGGAGCGCTAACCTGGGGATTAAATATTCTTAGCAGGGGGTTATTTTAGGAGCAGGATGGGAAGCAGAACACAAACACGCACACTGTTTAACGCACACAAGCACACACTCCCTTCCTCGCTCTCGATGCCAGTGGACTGTGGTTTGTTTGGGTTGGCTCTCCGCAGTCGTAGAGACAAGTCTTCCCCTCAGCCCACCCTTGCACGTGCTCAGTCTCTTATACGCACAGACACAAGGTGAGCTGAAATAGTACGTTTTGATCTCACTGTTACATTAAATCATACTATGGTGTTAAAAGGAAGCAGTGAGACAATGCGTGGCATAACTTATTGACATATATAATGGGTTGTGATTGGAAAGCTGCCAGCTCAAATCCCTCAACCAACTGGGAAAATGTGGGTGGCGGAAGTGGAAGTGGTAGCTTGCTTCCTTTCCCCAACATACAAGGCTGATGTGAAGCGTCTGGAGACAGAAAGATTAGGAGTACAATAGAGCACATTGGGTGTTTGCTTTAAAACCAATTTGTGTGGATGTAAAAGATTTGGTCTGAAAGGAAGTTGTTGGAGTAAAACTTCATCTCTAACTGAGGTACAGATGCCAAGAAATGCACTCGAGTTTAGGCCAAGAATAGTATGAGTAGAGTTTTAATTCAAGATAAACTCTCAATATAGAAAAGGTTAAAATCTGTGACTTCTATAAACACACTGGCCCAAGAGACTAATATTGCAATCAATCTTGAGCTATGCGTTTTCTTTCTCTGGTGTAACAACCTAAACTGTGAATTGAATGGATCTTACAGTGCTCCATTTATCGTTCCTTTTAAACTATTGGGATATTGTTTCCAGATATGCACAGTCATAGTCAGAGGCAGAAAGCATTTATCAGGTTTTTTCTGACAGTTGCTTCCTGCTGCTGAGAATGATGTGAGACACAATCAAAACAGTACATGGGAGGGCTCAAATAACGGATAGATTTTCTGAAATATCTAATGGACTAAGTCTCCATGCAGCTAAATAATAAATGGGTTACAAAACTAACAGACATCAGAAGAGGCCCTTGGAACCTGTGCTAGCACATCTCTACCACACGAAATTTGTATCCATTCATTTGCTTCCAAAACAATACGCCAAGGCAAGAGTCACATCCTTACAACGTTGGGTAAGAGTGCTCATGGGAAACAGAGTCTTTATCCAGCAAAAGCACTACTTAATGACAACAGATTGTCTTCACAGCGGCCTCAAATTAGCTTCTACAAGTCCCACTGTCTTACTGACGGAGCCCTTTTTCCATGTTCTGCTTTCATTTTGTCTGCATTTCTGCATATTTCCCCAAAGCTTACAAGTATGAACAAAATGGAGCAGTACCACCAGAAACCATGAGGGCGGTGTTACTGATACTTTTCGAGACGTAGCTCTACTGAGACATGGAGGCGAAAAAATAATGGTGGAACTTTTCGGAGAAAAGCACAATGTCCTTAGTGACTTAACTACTACGTGTCTCTGTTTTTGTCTTTTGTAGAAAAGGAACATGAACAATACCTTCTCCACAGTCGCCATGTTTTGTTTTGTTTTTGTTTTTTTTCTAGTTTGTTGTTGTAATAAACTTTTGACTCTGGGTTGCCCCCTGGTGGATGTTTTGGTTAAAAACAATGCTGACGTAAATTTATTCCAATTTCTCCTTTTTTTTAATTGAACCAAATATCATGCATATCTTTTGGACTGAGACTTACAGTTCTCTAAGGAAAGCAGAAGTGATGGACAAGTTTCATCATTATCCAGCAACAGTAGGCATCAGTGAGAACAATCTGACGATATATCTACCGATATATTAGGCAGATTTTTCAGTTTGCACTTGTATGCAAACACATAAGTTTGCTGATATCAATGGCATGATTTACATAGGTATCCAAAGGCAGCTTTGTGTTGCTAGGAGACACTACAGTCCACATGCAGACCAAACCTTGCTCCTCCCCAGTTTGCAGACTGAGTGAAGCAACTTCAGAACTAAAACAAAATATGTTTGACATAGTTCAACAAAAATTAATCAGTTCTTACTGTAGACAATATATTCTACCTCTCTTTTCCATCTTGTTTTGTTATAAAACATTATACAATAAGTGTTGCTTACTTTAAAATTAAGACCTGTAACGTCTGTCATCATTGTGTCATTTTTTGGTGTAAATTGAATAGTTTTCGGCATTGGCCTTAAAGGATCTATATCAGTCAACACATTGTGAGAAGCACCACAAATAATAAGTTGCAAGTGCCCCCAATATAAAAATATGCTGTAAGTGGAGACAGGCTCTAAATCTCTTCTATAACTATAAGAGTAAAGACAGTTCATGAATACACAAACATCCAGCTCAAATTAACCCTGAGTGTTCAATAATTCAGGGCATCCTTAACCATTTGAGACTATTTTAGACCTTCAGCAAAGGCCATTCATATCATGTGTACACGCAAAATATTTTAAAGATTACATATTCATATGTTTTCAGACATTCAGAAACTTACAAGTGAACAACTGTTTGTAGTTTTCTGTGTCCTAGAATTAAACTAGCTGAGAGTGTTTGGGCAGACTGATGCCCGGTATGATTACTTCACCACATTGGGGGTTTTGCTCATGCTCTTTGGTATAAGAATAGCACAACCTCTGGCAAAACGTATCATACGGCTCAGCCAGTGAGCGGTCACATCTGCTGTGATGCAAACTGAAACAATGGAAGAGTTGCAGACTCCTGCATTTCATTTTCTACACACTCCCTCACTCATCTGCCAGAGAGTTTCCAATAATGGCCACGTCAGGTTTCTGCGTAAGCACTTATCCTATTTTAATAACATAAAAGAGAAACATCAGGCAGGGGGGGGACAGGATGAGGAGACGGGAGGGAAGGACGAGGGTATTTCCATGTCAGGATGGCAGACGGAAATGAGGAGGGACGGGAGGATGAGAAAAAGAAGGTGAAAGAGGGTGAGGTTAACATGTTTATAATGACAGACACACAAACAGCGCAGAGGAAGGAGGAACAGGAAGGCAAAGGAAGAGGAAGAGGAGGAGAAAGTGGAATCATTGTTGTAGAAGGTCACTGTCTCCTTCAGTGCCACTTTGAGTGAAAATGACAGACTTTTCAACCTTCCTGAAAGCAGAAAGAAAAGTTTTTTTAAGGTAAAAGGGAGATGGATTTACGTTTTACATCTTATTATTGCAATGCCACCACATAAAACTGTAACCTTTCAAGAAAGCTGCTTGAGGAACACAGGTGAAAAGTTTGGTCATTTATTCAGGACCATGTGAAGCTGTGAGGGGTTTTGTTTTGGATCATTTCACACTGATAATTTCAAATCTGGAAACAGATTCTTTATTGTCTTTGAAAAATGTGAAAAGAAAAACTGTGGGTTCACATGCCTCAGGAAAATCTGCAGGAAAGGTAAAAAGTTCATACACAGTCTAATCGATTTTACCTCTTAAACTCCACAAAGAATCACTTTATGCACTGATGGACTTTCTCTTTTTCTGCATTTCCTTCTGGGCATCAAGACTCAAGAAGATCTCCTGAGAAAGAATTATTGAACAGACTGTAATTTGTGTACGCAGCATGAACAGCCACCAGATTTCAACAAAACCATCTCACATTTTATCAGGAAAATATTTAGCATGACTCTGAGTCAACAGGCCCTTTTCTGATTTAGGTGTGAATCTTTGATACCTGTTGTTATTAATAGGAATGTCTCTGCTACTTTTCGTTTTCAACTTTTGTCTGTTGAAGTTCTAGAAAAACAGATCTGATCAGCTTTTTGCCAAAGAGAACAAACTCATTTTTTGTTACAATAACCATGACCTAATCGAATCTATTGGTTCTGCAACTTTGCTAAACAATAATAGTGCTACACATTGGGACACTGTTTAATGTGGCCTACAAGCTTTAGTGAGGGACTTCCAATCTAGTATCACGTCTGCTTCCTTCTGTGGACAGACCTTTACTTCTTGGCTAATCTAGTCCATTTATTTCTAAGTATCATTTTCTTAGTAAAAAACATCATCCTGCTGTCTTTTTACAGTAAAACATGTAACTCATGGCAAATTTTTGCTATAAAAATGTTGACAGAAGTCTGAATTTTACAAGCGCCCAGGTATAACATTGTAATCGAGATTTAAATACATGGATTGGTATATCTGAGTTTTTATTCTGCAGCTAGTCAGACTGGATGAAATTGTATAGTTTTAGGGTGAATAACATTTTTTTTATAAGAGCCCCTATGAATTTTATCGAGTATGTGTTGATTTTGGTGCCCCCTGTGGACAAAGCAAAATTTATTATCTCTCATCTGACTTTGTTGAAACTTTCTACTTCCTGCTCTCAACTTCTTTTTACTTCCTTTTTTCATTTTCACTAAATAATGTAATTTGCCTTTTGTAACTTTGAAAGAAATAAGGAAAACAGGCTGAGCTGTTCATTACTTCCCCTGACACGGCAGCAATTTCAGATATTAAAATCAACTGTATAGAAATGATCAATCTCAATGTTGAATGTCTGCTTTGCTTTTGCAGTGCAAACTGTGAAACTTCTACCAACAAAATCACCTAAATAAGTAAAGTGGCATTGAACAAAAATTGAAGTAACGACTGAAAAGTCCAAAATCTTGAACCGTTCTTCACATTCAGTGTTAGAATAAATGCAATCTGATCTTAGCCCAATGTCAAAAGGCTGTGAGAAACCAAACTTGTTTGTGAACTTTCTCACTGCTCTGCTTTCATGTTTTCCTGAAACTTTAATCCAAAATTCTGGAGGTTTTACACAAAAGCTTCTTAAACACCACAAAGAGGAATTGTTCTTTCTGTGATCAGAAACAAAATCCCTACTGGACAAAACTACCTGCTTTCACATCACCTCATCACCTCCAGAGACCAGGCTGGATTTCAACACCAGCTCCTCTTTCTTTCCTCGGACTCACTTTGATATGGCAGGAAAAACCACCGTTTTATCCACAACATGTGTCAGCACGTGTGTTTAAATGAGTGAAAGTATGCGTTTGGGGGTGTAAAAGTGTGTTTCTGCCTCATTTAGGCCACACCTGTGGAGCTGAATTCTCTGCATGTGTTTCTGGTAACATTAAAAGAAGTCAAAAGCATTTCCTGATAAAAGAAACACCTGTTGCAAGTCTGGACAGCAAAGCGTGGAGTGGATTAAGGTTTCTTGTTGGAGGTTACTGAGTCAGAGGCACACCTTTTCACCGCCGCAGGCTTAACATGTCTGGTTCATTATCACACACACATATTAAATTTGGGACTGACAGCTTAATACTGCAGGCTGTGCGGTTAATAACAACCAGGGAGCTGAAGATTCACTTTAAAAAGGTTCAGAGGGGATATAGATCTTCCCGTCTGTCTCTTGCATTTTTTTTCCCCGCAGGATAAAGAAAAAGAAGCATTTCTATTTTTTGTTGTTTTGTTTCCATGACTAAGCCATAGTTAGAAATAGGTCTGCTTTATTACATTTGACAAAATTATGCGGTGAGAAGACAGAAAAAACAGTTATTACTGCACTAATTGCATTTATAGCTGAAAATTTAAGCCTCAAAGAAGCTGAGACAGGAGCTTTGTGTGACCCTTGGTGTTTAAGAGCTAAATCCTACAAAAAAAAAAAAAATGAGTTGAGGACAGCTTTGCAGTTGAATAAGCTTATTTACATCATCAATACATTTCAAAGTACCTAAAAAAAACATTGAAGTGTTGAAGACTAACATAATTAAGCCATGATTCAATGTTGTAGAATTTGGTCTTGATGATGGATGGTATGGTATAACTTTTACTCCTAACAGATGCTTTGATTGGAGGAGCACATCTAATCACACCATTAAAAACCAATCATGTTCTTTGGACATGTGGGACCACATCCTATGAGAGCTCTGTGAGTCAGCCAGACGCTGAAACATTTCTAGAAAACCACTTTTTAACAGATTCCAGCCGTCCTTGTTGAAAGACTCTTAATCGTTGCCAGTTTAAAGCAAAACAAAAGTGCTGAGTCAGCGAAACAAATCCGGCTCTATCTCACTCTAACAACTCACTACCTCCTTTCAGGTCATCCTTGGGTCACTTCAGGTCATACCAACCTACAGAACAGCGTCTCCTGCAGCAGCATCCACCTGTCAGGTCTGATACTGAAAACAAGTGATGCAGAAAGACAGATGCCTTTGATATGGTGTTACACATAGAGGCAACACACAAAGATACACACACTGTTTGCACAAGGCGGCCCAATGAAAAACAGCAGTATGACGAGTTAGACGGTAGATTAAGCCACCACTCTCCTTCTGCTGCTTAAACAGGTCAAATTAAACAATTTGCTTCTTTTACCACCTGCAGTAAAATCCAGCTCTTAGGCAGTACAGCTGTCTGTTTTACGAGCGAACAGCAGCGATCAGGTAGCCGTGTGCGCAGAGTTAAAGAGCATTCCTCAGAGTTCACTTTCCCTCCTCTCTTCCTGCTTCGTTCCTGGCTCTTTATGATCTCAAGAGTTCGGTAATGTGATCAAATTAGTGTGTAGTCAGCAGAACTCTGCTTGCCCCTGAGTGTCAGATTTACTCCAGGTAATATTTCTTTAAATCAATCACATAAAGTGAAGTTTTCCAGAACGTTCCCATCTCAGAGGGAGGATCAGGCCAGCAGCAGCTGCTGCAGTAAGAAGGAACTGAAGCTTGATTGAAGAACATTCTTGGGTAACGTTGGCTTTCATTGGACCACAAGGAGTGACTATATCTCATCTTAATGTCTGACTGCTTCTTTTAATCTGCCACAGAACTAAGTATACACAGGTGGATCAAGGTGTCATCAAGTTACAGACTTGTTTTTTCCCTATAATTACTCACACAAGAAACTTTTGCTCTTCTAGTTTTTCTTTCTGTAGACTATATGTCGTCATCCTCTATTTAAGATGTATTTTGTATATATTTTCATGTGAGAACTTTCATTTCCTGAGTGGTATTGGTACAGGTGTCACAATATACACATCCAAATCTGCATCTGTTTGCTAAAATCAAGCTGGCAGCTATGATGAATAAAACTTTCTATTCAACAAGTTTTTGAATTGTATCATTTTCTGATGATTAATTTCTCTTCTGTCTTCTTTAGTCTTGGTTTTGAAGGAACCTCATGATCCATGCATCTGATAGAATATCATATTAACCTCTATCATCTACCTGTAGCTTCTGATGTCATGTAGAGTTGTATCAAAGACAAGAATTACAATATTTAAAGGTTCATTTAACCACTGTCTTAATGCAACAATGCTAAAAACTGCAGTTCTTCAAGAATCTACTAATGGCTGGCTACAGATACAGCGGAAATAAACCAAGCCAGGAAAGCAGAATTTTACAACAACAAAAATAAAAGACATATTTACAGCCTGGTACAAAAATGGATTGAAATAGCTCCATTCTCATTTATCCTAATAACTTTTGTTTTTAATTTTTAGACATAGGAGTTTTACCTGTATGAGTGCATGGCTGACAGGCAGGTATCCTGAAGCTGTGAGTGAAAAGGCCAAAGCTCCACCTCTTTGCCTCACCCAAACTCAAACAAAGCAAAGTTGAAATCAGAATTCTGTTTTTGACCATGGCTTTAAAACTCACAGACACTTCACTCTATATTTTACAGTCCATGAGTTTTTCTAAGTTATCTAAAAAAACAGTTTCTAGCCTGCATTGGATGTGCATGAAATACAAAAGTTTGTTTTTGATAAATACCAGCATTTTTAGGAATAAAAAATAACCATAATACAGCTCTCAGCATTACATTGGCTGACTATTGCCTTTTTAACAGAAATAAACCAAAACAGTGTAAGTCAAATGTCCTGATGGACACATCTGTGTTCGTAGCTGTTGGCCAACAGACAACCTGTTACATCACTTTGGAGTTTAAACTGAATATCCATCCACAAAGATGTTGGTTTGTACAGTCCCACGGGCCAGCTTTTCAGGTTGGCCAATTTTGAAGATTTCAATCCCAGTAGAAGACTTTTCATCACGTTTATCTGCTGATTTAGGAAATATCCACTGAGCCCTGTTGTCTCATTTCAGATTGGGAACTTTGTGAGACAGTTTTCAGAACATGAACAAAAGACTGAATGTGAAGGATAAGCAGCAAAGATTTTTCTACATTCACTTTTGAAATGCAATGAAACTTCACCATACAGTTTAACCAAGAGTTTCTATTTCAGTACCATCTGCATTGTCTCAGCTTCCTCTCTAAATAGAATAGAGACTTTGTGGCTGAGCAGATACACAGCATTAGTCATCTGTACAGGCATGCATATACAAAAAGTACAACACAGATGCTACTTACAGTTCTGCAAAAACAAACTCTCTGTATGTGTCAGAGGCACATTTTTAACACTTAGGGGATGCCGTCATTGTGCTGAAGTGTAGGGGATAAGAGGTGTGAATCTCATTTCTTCTTTTACAGTTTCGTGTACCATGAAAGTGCTTCTGAGTTCTAATAAATCCATTTCTAGAGTGTATGAGCATGCGATGAGAAAATAAATCTGTCTAATTCAGTTCCCTTTTCAGTTCTCGTGACATGTTTTTCATTTTAACTCAGTAAATCTCAAACACACTGAGCTGAATTGTTTGCATTTCTGCCTAACTCTCTTGCTTTTGACAAAAACAAAGACTTGCTACAACTTGAATGTGCATTTTAAACTGTTAAAAGACACAAAATGGAAGAATCTCATGCAAGTAATAACTCCTTAGTCTATTGTGCTTCTGAATGTGTGAAGACTAACACCTCTGAGAGGCTGCAGCTGAAACACAAGCAACAAGAAAATGAAACTTGTTGCACTCGCATGTTGCATGCATCCCTGAGGCCTGCAGTGGAGGTAGCATACCAGCAAAATAAGTCCCACATTGGCAGGAGAGAGACACACAAGTAGGTAATACCAAAGTGCATTGAAGGGCTGAGTCAATGTATTATTGCCGTGGAAGTGTAACTGAAGAAGTCCCAAAGCTAAAATATTAACTAGCTTCAGTCCAGCTGGGTGAAACTCTACATTAAAGATAGATGGACTTCTTATTGTGTAATTGTAATGAGCTTGTGATCCCTGTTTATAAATGACTTTCCTGTTTAAAAAAATCCTTGGAAATGCAAGTATTAAACAAATATAGGAATAAATAACAACCTGATATATAACCCTAATAGATTCTTAATGAGGTGATGCATTAAAGATACATTAGGCCTGAAACATGAGAAGTTTTAACATTGTACACGAACAGAAAGTCTTATCTTTCTGATATGTTCCAACAACAGATCATTTTGTTCATATGGGTCTGTGTCTACAGGGAGAACATGCAATCTTTAAAAAGGCAAACCACCATCAGCGATGTTTATCGTCCAAACACCAAATGTTTAGCTTCTCATACGTCTGTCTTCACTGCTTTTATGCAATTAATGAAGTTTTACAAAACTGGACTGAAGTTCTGATGAAAAAATCCCTTTAAGGATTTTAAAAGTGAATTTGAAATAGTCTCACTTAAACCATCTCAGTATTTACATTCCAGTCAGACTTTCCTGGGAGAAAATGAATCCATTTACAGCACATGGACTGAAAGTGGCTGGCTGGCAAAGTTCAACTAAACTAAAAACTGAGTTTACAGTTCGACACAGACACATTTTAAAGCACTGGGCTTAGAGTACCAACTAATATTCTGGGTCAATCGTCTAAAAAGACAGTCTACGGTAAAAACTGAGTTTACAAAGCTTGCATGTCATCATGTTTCAAACACTAGCATTGCATAAAAAAACAAAAACATTACCTCATTGCTTTATATTGTACAAAAAGTTGTCATGGAATCTTTATGATAAAAAAACCACTACAGATTGCTGCCAAATGTATCATTCTAATCAACACCAAATGAGAAATTCTTAGAGTGTGAGAGTCTGACGGTGCACCGTTGAGAACAGACATACTCCCCTGCTTTACGAACCCTGTGAATATTTCCTAATGAGTTCACTATTTAAGCTTTTCCTTCCAATTTTCGTCACCGCAGCGTGATGTTTAATTTGTAAATTACAGTGCCACATTGCATGAAATATATGCACAGACAGGGTATACTTTAGGGTCTGGCTTTTATGTGAGGTCTCTACCATGGAAACCTAAAAACTTTTGTTTTGCATTAACATAGAAGAAAAATACCTACACCGAGTGAAATGTTTATGAGAAGATTTGCTTACAGCCTGTTTTCACTCATCTAATCAGCATCCTGTTTTAAAATATGTTGTTTACATTGAAAGGAATAGCATTAGCTGAATGCTCTGTATTGACTAAGAGCCCAACTCAAACTTGAGGTTTCTAATTGGTAATCAACAAACTAAACTCCACCACTTCTCACATAGGACCTCACACGTGTGGCTGCAAGTGTTGAAATATGCTGAGGTTTTTAATCTCTTATTGTTCTTACAACAAAAAAAGCAGGAAAGTTGTGTTCAGCTGCCCTGCATGACTGTTTGGTAGAGCTCTACTTTTTGTGAGGGCATGATTTGAACAAGTAGGATGCTAAAAGTTAATGATGGCATGCAAGATTGGTGTGTGTGTGTGTGAAAGTGTGTGTCAGACAGTCTGCCCCCAACAAAAACGAGGCAACAATAGCACCAGTGCACAGCTGAGTCGTGCCCTAATTTCCCTCTCCTCCACCCTACGTCACAGCCAGATGAAGACCCCCAACCCCCACGATGCTTCCTTGCAGAGCTCATGAGTAGAAATACGCACACACACACACACATGCTCACGTGTAAGAAAATACACATTCCTTTGAAAACCAAATATGTCACACTGTATCTAGAAAGATGTGTAAAATCCCTGTGAAAATCTTTTAATAAGTGCGGACAGGGTTTCTTTTTTTCTCTGTGACTGTGATGTATGCAGAGGAATTCCCTTTGACAGTGACACCATATCTTGCTTTTTTCTCCTCCTCTCCCTCTCTCTACACCCTATATTGCTCCACTTCATCTCTTCCTCAAACAAGGCCATGTCAGCTTTTAAAACACCATTGTTAAAGACAGCTACACCCCCACCTCCTCTTGCCTACACACAGCCTTTTTCTCTTTCTTTTGCCCCTCGGCGCATACTCTCCCTCTGCTCTGGACCTTTTAAAAAAAGAGGTCTCACTCCCTCCATCAGCCGCAATTGAGCATTAGTGATGGTGTGGTGTAGTGTGTATGTGTGTGTGTGTGTGTGTGACCCTCATCTATCAACACGGTTGACAGTTGAGCCCCTGAATGACTGCTATTAACCCTCCTTATTCCTCACAAACAGCACAATGGGTGGCTGAGGAAAAACAAAGATAGGAGGTACAGAGAGGAGCTGATTGAGAGAGAGACTTTTGATGCAGCAGTGCGTTGTCGGTTTCTGGGAATTCCCACTTTTCTTCTTCTGCTTCTTACACACAACTTGTCACTCTGAACTGATGTTTGTGAAGTTGCTCTGGGCAGTTAAAGGTTCAGTTTGAAGTCACAGTAAGCTCCAAAGACACAACTATTATCAAGACAGTGCTAATGGTTGAGGGGCTGTTTTTAACCAGAGACAGTTCACACACATGCCTGAACAACACATGCTTTTGGGGTGAAGCCTTTGAAATGTATATACTATTGCACAGGACACCCTGTATTCTAGGTTTACTGTAGTATAGCACTTTACTCCAGACTAATTGTTTTCAATGGCTTAATCTGGACATTTACAGTAATATCTAGAATATGGGTTAATTCAGACTAATTACACTATCGTAGCTGTCCAGTTTTGTGGAGTTTTGTGCTCTAAGTGTTAACAGAGGTTGTATCTTGCTCCCACAGCCTTTAAATATGGATATAAAGTAACTGTGGATGTCTATACTAAACATGTTGTAGATTTTCTTACTTTAGGAATCCCAGAATTGGTCTTCAAACTCAGCAGTCTGTTCTAAAAAACTGAGTGAGATCTTCATGAGACTTGCTGAAATGATGAATGTCACATAAGGATCTCCTCAAGGGGTGGGCCTCAAACACCATGGCCTGCTTAATGAGTTAGCAGTTAAAATGAAATAGAAGTTTTTTTTTAGTTGTATATGATGTAAAGCCACTTCAGGGACAGAAAAAGGGCCTTAAATAAAGCACAGTACCCTCTCTCTAAAGTCCTTCAACATTTGACTTCAAGTCATTTAAATCATACCTCCTTCACTTTAAGCAAAAGCTTGAACAGATGGATATGCAATCACTGACTAAAAGTGGTATATTCAACCACTGGTATTCAGTAAAGTAGTATGTTTTTTGCCGTCAGATAAGGATGTTCTCTTAATTTTCCAAGGGTTTTTGTATTTTTGAATCTTAATGGTCTGTGTCCTTCTATCTGTCCTGCTGAAACGTTAACCCCACTCTAAGATACACAGTGGATGTTATGAATACCACACAATTACAGGTCACAAAGTCACATCACCGCTCATAATGTATGGACGTATTATATCAACCCTCATACACACTGTATAGCAGGAACTTTAACCAACCATCTGCCTTCTGGCTGTTTCAAGCTTCCTAGCCCTGAGAATTTAATAGCTAGGAAAAATTATCTTTATGACGGGATTGGTCATACTCAGACTGTGACAGATGTGTATATGTGCAAAAGAGGGCATGACGACATGATTGTTACATGTCCTAATGGTAAGATGACTCTCAGACTGAAACATTCCTGAGTCCAGGAAGCAGCTCCGTCAGAGCGGTGGACAATGACCTCATTGTTAAAAACTAGTTCATGACAGCTGAGATCTGGGACTCTGAGCCTGTAATCGGCATTAGACATACAGGTTCAAGAATTTTTATATTGCAGCAACAACTGGTCAATGGAGAACATTTTTCAACCAGAACCAAAACCTGGACCAAATGGAGATGATTCAACCCTGAGAATTGTCTCATACACTGGCTCAAATAGCTGGGGATATTAGTTATAATGGGCCAATCCATGGGTTCTATCCATTATGTGTTATTTTGTGGCAATTATATCCATTAGATATAAATTATTCCCAGCCTAAGCCCTCAGAGAGAAATACACATTACTAATTCAACACTTGTATCAGATCAGTTTCCCAAAGCTCATGATTAAGTTAGATCTGTCATCCAGAGAACAAAGCATTCACATTCTTAAAATTTGGTTAAATTTAAACCAAGAGCATGTCAAAACTGCCTAAATGTTTTATTTTGAAGGAAAGAGTAGCTCAAACACAATTTAGATCTCTAAAATGTTTCATAGAGAAACACAGATGTAACATTACATAGTTATTATATGACACCCATTTGCGCTCATTGACTCAGATGAGGAAGTTTACATTGTGTTATTTTAATGAATTAAATTCATGGAGAGCTCTGTAATGATTTGACAATCATATTCAACATCTGCTTCATGATGACATGTTGTAAACTCTATTAGTCAACCAGAAGTTAATATACAACCTGACAACATGACACACAGCATACACTACGGAGAGGAGTGATTTCAAATGATCCAAGCTGAAAACATGGCAACATCATATGTCAGTGCCACATTAAGTGTTTAAATATGGAGTCCCGTTTCTGACACACCACCAACAAATAACCAGCCAGTATTTAGGGTTTGTTTGGCTGATTGCGTCGTGTCATGTAGGAGGTGGAGCAAAGGACCAAACATTTCTACAGACCCTGTAATGACAAGCTATGTCTGCGCTGAAATGACATCTGGCTAACACACGTTTACACTCACACACATCTGTGTCTGCTCACATGCATGTCTCGTCTGAGCTTGTGTGCATCTCAGCAGTCGTCACTGAAGAAAAACCTAGTGGTTGTCAAACTACGTACAGAATCGTGCCGTGCGTTTGTGTTTGAGTGCGTTTGCACCACATATATCTGTATGTGTCGACACGTTTAATTGCGATGGAACTGGTTTGGAACCCACAAACAAGACTGAGATGTTGTAAATTTAGAGAAGTGGTGAAACCATCTTCTTTTTGAAATATTACACCTCTGAGAAAAGGCACAACAAAATGTGTGATTCTCATACGAAAAAATGAAAATAATAACAGTGTCTGGAAACTTGGCACGAACACATGAATTATAATCTCCTTTAACTGTCTCAAGCTTCAAAACAAAACGCAGACTCAATTTTCTTTGGAATATCCCAGCACCTGCTACAGTTAAATTATGGTGTAAAGTGTAATAAATGACCAACATATCCATTCTGAAACCGGAAGAAACTAAATAACTGCAAGCCTTGGTTCCAATGACACTCACTTTACTGAAAACCAGCAGCTTTGAAGTTCCTTCGCATTATCTCTTTATTTCACAACCATTGCATCACAATTCCACCTCATTAGTTGGTCTACACCTAAGTTTTTGTTCGGGATGAACAGTGTCTCTATTTTCCATCCCTTAAGTGATGTAATAGTGAGTGACAGCTCGCCCAAGTTATACTGAGAACACTAGCTCAAAGTAAAGATAAGACAAGGTAAGTTAAGTTATACTTTATTTGCCCACAAGGAGAAATTCACAGTCACGGCAGCAATGCAATGCTGCTGCAACAAGGTGCCTTTGAGTAACACTTGGAATGGTAGAAGTAGAAATTAATTAGTTAGAAAAGTCCATCAGAGATGACAGCTGTCTAAAGTGGAGCTGTGTCTACTGTTGTAAGGTGACCCATTTTTTTCAATCTTATTATTTCATTTGTGCTATTAACTAAATATATTTTTATTTAATGATGAAACAATCCCTATAGTCCCTTTTTCATTTGAAGCTGAGTTTTTGAAATCATATTTAGCTTGCTAAAATACCCTCCACACTGGAAGACATAAATTATTCAGAGAGAAAAACAAAAGCAAAATACTGTCGGCTGCTGGTTTCACACTGTATTAGAAAGTGTTCAAAGTCTGACATAAAAGCCCTTTAAAAAGCCTCAATTCAAATGTCTTGAATTCTTGTGATGGCTGTAATACCTGGAAAAAAATTGAGTGTATTGATTATAGACTTGTACACTTGGTAGGTGCAGTTGTGTATTGATTTCTTTAATATCAAGTACGTGGACTAAGTAACATGGAATGTTAATTTTTAATCATATAAATAAGCAAATAAGCCTACATCTATAAACGAGAAAAGTTTAAAGAGTACAAGGCAAAAAAGGAAATAAAATCAACAGCAATGGATATCTCAGTGTTTTCCTACAGCCTATCATGATAAATCAAAAAACAATTTCAACTTACTGCTTGTTACATTCATTTTTCTTCAGTTTAATAAAGATTTTATTCCCATAAATGATGTTGAGAGACAGGCAGGCCTCAGTAAGCCCATATAAAGCCATGCTGCAGTGAAGGTTTCACTTTCTCTGCTTGTGGTAAGATGCATGTAGTGGTTACAAGAAAAACACATGTGAAAGCTGTCAGCAGACTCTGGGCCTCCTCCTGCAGCAATTAGTAACCCAACTGAACTTCCCAGGACACTCACACACTCACACACTTCCTCCACATGCCCCAGGAAGAGCACAGGAGGTCAAGGTGCGACGGAAGATCCAGCCGAACAGATGAACAGTTGCGTGTAGAGCTTCAGTGTGCCTGTTAGAGGAGACCTTTTGTAACCAATTCATCTTGTGTGCCAGGCCAGCAAACACTGACAACACAGTGTAGTACAGGTATAAAAAGATTAACTGGGACGATTTGCTGACTTGCTCTTTGTTCGGCTACAATGGCATAGAACAAGCGACTGACTCTCGGCGCAGCCTCAGTGAATCAGGGCCGTGCTGTTTGATTTCTAGACCTCACCGATGCACAAAAGCAGAATTGTCTTTATGACTGAACATCAGCTGACAGAGCTTTGTGGTGACAGACAAGTGAGCCAGTCTGTTCTTTTAAAGGTACAGATGATAATTCAGGCCTGGAAAGCTCAGGCTAGACTGAGGGCTGGTCCGCTCTGGACTGGAAAATGAACAGTGCACATGAAAACACAACAATGCCTTTAGTATTATGAGTGTTTATATCTGTGGGATTATAATAAATGTGTCATGAGTTGTGCAGCCCAAATGTTTGGCAACCTCTGAAACTCTATAAGAACTTATAGTAGAAGACCTTTTATAGAAGAAGTCCTACACAGGAGCTGTTTTTCCTCATCAAGCTAATCTGTCTCAGGAGTTATCGTACAACACGCAAAATTGAAGCTCTTGTAAGGGGTTTTTCTCAGTTAATGAAACAGACTGAATTTATAATGGCATGGAAAATTATAACATGGTTATTAACTATCAACGCTGGATGTTCATGCTAAATGTGCAGAATTTCAAACCTCTACATATTCACAGATTGTAGAAATCCCTGAATATGTCTGTAAACTACTCAGTGCGATTTATTAAAAAAATAAAGGAGCATCACAAGAATTGCTGAAATTATGAGGTCATCACGTGACATGCCAGAAGATGAACTCAAACACCAAGGCCTCCTCTAGGGATGGGTATCTAGAACAAGTTCCTGTTAAAAGTAAGATAAGAAATGGTTCAATCCATCGACATCACTAGCCTTTATGCTTAGCAATTCCCTTGTTGATTCTTTATATTACACCTGAGCAGCCAGACCTTACGTCAACTATTCTGCCCCAGCTTCGCAGATAGACAACAGTTTCCCAAGAAAACTCTGATTCAGGATTTTACATTTGAGGCTCTGTAAAACTGAAAACACAAAGAAATGTACATTACTCTCTCACAAGAGACTCATATCTAAATCAGAACATCACAGCAACATCACGAGACATGTGATATTTACTTTTTTAAATTCATTTATGTCCAGAGATATCCATAAGGGAGCTGATATAGAATTGATAAGTGGAACTGATAAGAGCATTGATATCAACAGGCCTCTAGAGGGATGGCCAATCAGAGGGGAGGGGGTTTGTGGAGCTCGGATTCTTAAACAGACAACGACCAAAATGAAGTACTTTAAACAGAGGCAGAAATAAATGTGATACCCGCTCTTTAAAATTCCATTCATTTTATTTCTTATAAAGGTGTATCAGATGTAAAATTACAGGATAATTACATATTATCAACTACTTCGTAGTATGTTTTCTTCCCAATACAGGCTTGTGAATAGCCAAAGTTGAAGTGTGTACAAAATGAAACTTGCAAAAACACACCACAGCCTCTGATGACTCTTGAAACCACCTGACCATATCCAAATTTTCCATAATATTTCCATCAAATCCATCATTTTCAACATATCTGAGAGACACAGAACATCTCGTGTCTTTCTCTGACTCCCCCAGAGTGATGCTGAACACCATACAGCATCACACCTGCCCAACTGTGAACCTGTGAAACACACAGTTGTCCCTCCCTCCTTCTCTCTCTCTCTCTCTCTCTCCCTGCTTCTTAATGCTTTGTAATGTAAGCTGATGGGAACACACGTGCTGACAGCTTCAGAGGACACTATGCACTGAACACTCACTCACCCCCATGCCTTTAATGTGCCTTATCGAGAACATACACACACAGACAACAAGCTGTTTATATGGGTCCAATGAGAGTTAGATAAAACTTTCCAGAGAAATCCAGATCTGTCTTTGGCACATATGTATACCTGGGTTTGTAAACGCACGTGCACCAAAACAGCTCGTGGATAACTGTCAATCACCTAACCCTTGTTAAGTCACTTGGATTCAGGTATTTACTTACATTTCAGAGCCTGGATGAGCGCTTTGCCGTCTTTAATCAGCTCCTTGATGAACTTGTTGGTCTTGTCCAGCTCCAGCTCATGAGATTTGAGTCTCTCCCTGAACTGAGGGCTGTCCAGGTAACAGTCACTGAACTCCAGAGCAGGTAGTCCCATCTTCTGCTTTCTGACTGTGCAAAGATCTCTTCAAACAAGCTCCGAATGGGAGGTGGGAGGGAGATGAGGAGAAGATGAGGAGAAGAGGGGGGGAGAATCGGAGGAAGCCCTGAGCTACTGCTGCTGGAAATGATGGAAAATCCAATTACAACATGTAAACAACAGGGCGGAGGTGTATCCAAGAGAAATGCCTACCTTCATTACCCTGCTTTCTCAGCATTTACGGTAAACACTTCAGATGAATTGCTGCAGTCCAACGCGATATCCAATTCAATGTGATTAAAAAAGTCACAGCAGAGTAAGTGTTAAAAGAAAACAAGTGTCCACTTGCTCAGGTAAATCGTGGCTGCATTCCTCTCGACCAACTCATTGTGGACCGGACAGAGTCACTTAGGGGCGAGAAGGAGGAGGAGGAGGAGGAGGAGGAGGGAGGAAGAGAGGGAGGCAGCAAAAACCAAAACTAGCCTCGTAAATGTGGTGTCTTCCCCAGGCGGTTTTAAATGTACTGCTTTTACTCTACAGCCCCGCTCAGCTCAACGCGGCTGCACACTGTAATCAACCTACCCCGAGAGAGATAATCCGCTGATCGACTTCAGCCTCGACCAATCAGAGGGCCGGGATGGAGAGCCCGCCCACCAGGGGCTGGTTTCACGAGAGCTACTCCACACCGAAGATGGATTAAACAAGAAGATGTCACACTCTGGTTATTCTTGAAAGGAGTTTGGGGTTCTCAAATTCTTAAATCCAAAGATCTACCTAAAATCAAGTTCAACAAAACAATGAAATGTTCTCACCTCACTGCTCCTTACACTGCTCAAAACACATATTTCACACATTTACATAGAGTTTCGCAACTTATTCTGCACTGTTTACTAACCTATGCAACCCTTTTTAAGAAGCATTATTATTTTATCTATTAGTTTACTTGCAATATAATGTTATTCCTTTGTATTATCTTCTTTTTTTTTTTTTTTTTTTTTTTTTTTTTTTTTTTTTTTTTTTTTTTTTTTTTTTTTTTTTTTTTTTTTTTTACCTTTTTCATTATTTTTGTACAGCTGAATGTTGCACCATACAGGACTGCTATACTCTATTCTCTTTAAATTCATCTCATTTTCATCTTATTTATAGCTATTATATGTATGTGTGTGTAGGTGTATCTTTGTATTTTTCTTTATTCATTTATTTTCAATGATCTAATTATTTTCTTGGTTGTTCCATGATTTTATTTGTAATTACTTCATTTCCTCACAATCCTTCTCTTTAGTCAACCAATGTGTTGTTGTCGTTACATTTTATTTTATTCTGTCTTATCATTTTATGCTGTATGTATAAAACCCACTCATTCATCACTTGCCTGTCTCTGTTAAAAAAATCTTGTCTCCTTCTTGATTCTCTGGCCTGTTTTTAACTGTCAAAACACTTTGTAAAAATTTGTTTGTTGAATAAAGTATTATGAAGTTTTATAAACTCCCTTTACATGCATTGTGACAATAAAGGAATCTAAATCTGATTCTGAATCAACAACCTGAGGACGAGCTTTGCACTGAGTGAAGTACTGTGGCACTAAGGTATCTGTATGAGATGTTAGATATTAAGTTGTTATGCACTGTTATGAGCTACTTTACCTGATCACATTGTGATTATGCAGACATATGTCAGTAGTGGTGTACGATACTGCTACATTTTGTATCGATCCAATACATATAATGCCATTATCAATTCCGATAGTGATATCTTATTGTATAGAAAAGCAGTTTGTCAAAATTAATCAGAAATAATACACAACCACTACAATTTATGTTTTTCTTGTTTTTCTGAACGAAAGTAAAAAACTTATTTTTTGATCAGAAAATAGTCATGTGCAATAATTTTTCTCTGCTTTGTTGCAAAAGAATTAAACTTAAATGTTCAAGGTTTTCAACAATTACTACACTACAGCATCAAATCATAATTTTGATCAAACAACTTGCTCATACTGGTAAATTAGCTGTTACAAAAACATAATGTTATTTGCAATAATATTCAGGAAATCAATAGTACACTGATTATTGTATGTATAGATGTCATCTCACTAGTATTGATCAATACTGATACCAGCGTTGGTATCGATATGACAACATTTTTGATCAATCCGCCCACCACTATATAGAGTGGTCCATAAGTTCTCATACATAAGAAAAATAACATTTTAAGTTGGATAACTATTTTTATTTATATAATGTGCTCCATATGATTACCACTGTTTGGAAACATATTATTATGTGTTTAAAATGTCTTGGACCAATTCGAGGTTGATCTGCAACATTTCCAGTTTTCTGAAACTTGCTAATAACTTTTGCCACAGTGTCCTGTGTGATGTTTGTTCCATGTTTTCTTTTATAATTCATTGCAACCATGCAACTGTTTCCCGACCCACCATCAGTATAGTTTCATCATATAGTATCTCATCATATTACACATTTTCCTATGTATGGAAACTTATGGCCCACCCTGTATGTCAGAGTTTGATAGTCTAGTTTTGTTTAGGCTCTATGTATTCAAGACTGTGGTGAAAAGTTTCTTACGGTCTTTCATATACAGCTTATCTATTAATTTTCTCATTTCAAGAGACATCTATAACAATGTAATAGGCAGTTATTTTAAAGGTGTGTCACCCTTCTGTCAGTGGTTTATGTTTCCAACCTTGACCGTAAACCTTAGTGAAAACTATACAGAGGAATTACCATTAATTATCAAGTTCAAAAGTTTTCATTTTCATTTTCTTGACAATATTATAATATTTAGTTCCTCGGTGAGCCACAGCACATAGTAAGTGAGGAAGTGTATGTATCTTTGCTCTTACGTGAAACATCTGTCTCAGCATAGACAATCTTTGCATCAAGCGGGCTTGGAGCCCGGCTCGTGGGAGGAGGCGGTGATGTCATTTCAGGCAGAGCGGGGAATTTCTGTGGAGGAGGATCTGCTCTGGATCAGAGCCTGCGCCGCTCTCTGCTGCCCTCTGCTGGCGTTACAAACACATCAATAAATACAATGACAACTTCACCGTTTTAGTTGACACCGTTTTAGTCTAAATATGTGAAAGGTCATGCTCTAATAAGAAAGAAATAATATTGACTTGTAGTTTAATTTTTCTCGTGATTGATTTCTACACCATAAACAACAGATAAACATGCTGAGACCAGGGCAGTGTTATGGGTGGGCCCAAGGATCCCAGGACCACCCACAATTCAGCAGGCTGGCCAAAAACTCCTGGAAAAAACCTTTTTAGAGACATTTTTTCACTTCAAGTTTGAATTGTTGCCTGTGTGCCCTGTGTTTGTAAAACAGGTAAATCAGCTTGCAGGGGGCCCACCCAACACCTGCCTGAATTCCAGCAACTTTGAAAAGCAATATCTTCTAAAGATAAACAGACGCCTTTTCAGTTTCAGGTCATATCTTCACATCAGTTGAAAGTAACATGCAGTTTTTTCATATAGCAAACAGGGAGTTTGAGAGAGTTGGTCACCAATGATGATGGCAGAGGTTTAATTTTCAATGTTGAAGAAGTCCAAGCCTCTTCCCCCTTTGCCTGGATATTGTGGTTTTGCTGCAAGGAAGTCACAATATCAAAAATAAATCTTCTCATTTTTTTAAAGATACTTTACCTCTAATGTCTAAGTAAATTTTATGTCAGGAAATTATCTTTGATATTGAAGTACACTTATTAGACACTAATAGTTAAAAAATTTACTCAAGTAATATTCTAAAAGGTGATTTAAACTTCAAACACATTTTCTGGTAAGACACTTGCACTTTTAGTAATGCTTTCCAGAGCGTTATACAACTTTGGTTGATACAGATTTGAGATTGTGTGGTAGATTGATATCGTTTGAATATCACAGCAATTTGACATTACAAAAGAAAGTGCATGCTACGCATAACCCTTTCCATTAAGTTGATGATAATAACTTAAATCTAGATGGAGATGAGGGGTACGCCTCTTCTCAGGTCTGAGGAGAGAGGTGGTTGGAGACTTTGTTTTTCTGTGCACCAAGAAAACCTGAAAGACTGGCATGTTCAAATTTAAGGCCCGGTCAATATTTGTTTTGCCCACCCAAAACCAAAGTCCTGGCTCAGTCCCTGGTTGATACTAAAAGACCAATAACCTGCAAATCTCCTGAACCACCCAGCATAAACTGTATGTATTGACTGTAAATTGCACTTATGACACTGCCTCTTTTTAATTTAAATGACAGAAAAAATGGAAAAACTCAGCATAGCGTTCAGCATACTGACACAAACAGTCGGTGTTTATGGTTATTGTGTGAAAACAGCTCAGATTCAGTGGAATTGGCTGACACAGCACAGTGTCTGCTTGCTCGCCCATATTTCTCCATCTGTCACAGTGTAGTCTAGTCTACGAAGAGAGCCATTTACAGGGAGTCATAAATGATGTCTGTGTCTGAGGTCTGACAAGAGGGGAGTTGGTTTAAAATCCAGATGTGACCACTTAATATTCAGATACATGTGCTTTAACAGATAGCACCTTCAGTCGTCAGGCTTTAGTAATAACATTTAGGGGGAAAAATAATATCAACTGTAAAAAAGAGAAAACGTTTAAAAAAATCCCCCAGGTATTAAGGTCAAGGATTGTCCCCTTTGCTTGCCCTCTTCACTGGAAACATAATTGAGGTGATTCATTTCTTTTAGTCCAAACCTTTCCTCTTATTAAACTAATGTAATTGATAGCCGATTAATAGCCGTTAAACCAAGTTCGCTCTGTGACATTTAAATTATTAATTGAAAAACTTGTGACACACTTCACTGAGAACCTGTTTTTCATGTAAAACTACATCACATATACCAACCAGATCTTTGTATAAATGTGGTACAATCCCCATTGAAATAAGTTGTAAGCTTGGACTCACCTGAGAAATTGGCAGGGTTTCTGGGCCACTCGCTTTTGCCTTGACTGATAGATAAATGGCGCCATCTAATGGAAAAAGTAACTACAAACCTGAAGGAGGCCTCCTGATGGATTAAGAATTTAAAATTGACTGAGCCTGAGCAAGGTGGGAGGTTGATTATCTTGCTGGCTTTGTCATATTGAAATGAATAAAAGAATCAAAATATAGTTTCAGAAAATTAAAAGCATTGTGATAATTGGCTGCTCTTATTATTGTTGTTGGGGTTTACAAGTGAATCTGAAGAGGCCAAAACCATGGTTGATAAACTTTTTTTTTTTTTTTTCATTATTATTTCCACTTGAAGAAATATCAGACCACAAAATGAAAAGTGAATGCTGGCACAGCTGTGTTCAGTTACATCTTATCTTATATCTGTCATCCATAACTCTGGTTACAATAAAGGTGGGATGCTGAATAAAACTTAAATAAGAACTAAATACACTGATTTTTAAATCCTATTTCACCTATATTCAATTTAATACATTATAAAGACAAGTTTCCATCATGACACTTTTGTATGAAATTTCTCAGGGTGGGTTTTTATTCATCTGGCATAGACTTTGTAGAGATCAGTGAGAACTAAAAAGATCTTCAGGTCCTCCAAACTCAAAATTCATGAACTTATGATGGTCCTTCAACAAAAAATAATAATTATACAATTTGATGAAATTATCAACACTAAATTAACTGTAAGAAAAACAAGAGGGAGAAAAAGTATGTTTTGAATATAGATACTTATATGGGGGCTAAATTAATTGACGTCAAATCAACTTTTTTTTCCAGTGGAGTTGTTTATTTGGGTTGTAGTGGCAGTAAGGTAGAGCATCTTTTGTTTTAAAGAACAAATTGTACCCTGGACAGTTAGAAAGTTTATTAACTTCATCACAACAAGACAGCGGGGGACAGGATTTCTTTTCCGCCCAGAATATTTCTTATTAAAAGTGGTCAAACAATAAACATGTGTCCAATCATACAGACTGATATTTTTGTAGTTTACTCACGGCTGTACAGACAGTTACCTCATGAAAAGTTTGAGACAGCAGAAATCTAAAATGAGGTTCCCAGGACTTTGAAGTGTTTGTTTTTTTAAAAGTCAATTTTTTTCGATATAATTTTGTTGTATCTCAAATTAAAAGATATACATAACATTTATCTCAATCAATTAATTTCAAATCTGTAAAGTCTAATTTAAAATGAATAGGTTGATTCAGCAGTTATAATTTGAGTTCCTTCATTTTGACTCACTGTCGCCCCCATGTGGATAATTTTGTTTTTCTTTATTTCTGCTGATGCTGTTGTTTGGCTTTAAAGCATATGCTGTAGTGAGGCTCCTCACGGTTTTACATGGAAATGTTTTCGCATATCTTTGATGAACACTTCCAAAAAGGTTGCAGTCACAATATTTGAAGTTTTTTTTCAGATTCTTCTTATTGTACGCCACAACTTGTTGTTCGGCGAAAAAAGTTTTGGTACATAATAATTAATTACATATTCATATCCACTTTTAGGCACTTTTTAAAACTTGGGTATTGCAGTAGAAACTATAAGTCCTGCCTTCTTGCACAAAAAAACAAAAGACATACTGTCGCCTTAAAACTCCCATAACGTTACGACAACATCGAAACAACAGCCTCAAGAAACCTATTGTTCTCTGACACGTATCACACCAGTACATCAGTGCGTTGTAGGAGGAATAACACGTTCTCAATATTATTGAATGAGCCGTTTTTAAACCTACTTTACTTATTCTTAATATTTAACTTGCTCTGCCATGTTGTATCAGGAAAATGTTTCCGTTGTGTGAATTTTTTTTCTCCAAGTGTGTGGTATTTTTTCTTCAGTTACCATTTTTCACTTATCTTTTCTATTTATAAATTCCTTTCAGGGGTTAAATAGAAAAGCAGAACTTTAAGACTGTGGTTATGTAACTTTCACTTGGTCTGATATGCTTCTTGTACCTCCGTCGATTTCAGAGAAAGTGTCACTAGAGTCAAAACTGAAAATGCCATAGACTATAGAAAATGTTCGTGGCCTGGTTGGAGGCATGTTTCTTTTAAACTGTCTACAGTTTCTACACGACAGTCATTCTGGAGCCACATGGTGGGGGGTTTTAAAATAGGACACGTGCACCCTCCACCTGCCGGTCACAGCTGGACACTGCAGCCTGTATATGCATAAAGGCTGAGCAGGAACAATTTTTGTGAAAAACAGCCCATGGGCGCTGCCAATCACACGAGAGATTGTTTATACTTCATCTAAAGTTTCATGTTTCCAACTTGAAGTTTTGTAATGGGTGAAGCTTTTTTAGTATGTGTTCCATGACCATTGATTTGAAGGTTTCCAAATATTAAATACATAAATAAATCATTGTTTTTGTGACTGAATCTTGACATTTTTCTTTTAAAAAGTTAAATAAAAGGTGTTTAAAATTAACCTCAAACTTTTTGTAATATAAGCTGATAATTCTATGGTCAGTTTCTGTATCTTATTCAACTAGAACTTTTTTTATCATTGCATTCTGCTGTACTATGTTGTACTGTAATGTTCTAAACTGTATCATATTGTATTGTATTGTATCATACTTTATCATATTATCTCATATCATATCACATCATATTGTCATATCCCGTCACATTGTCTTGTCAAATTGTGTTAAAAGTATCATATCATTCTGTACCAGGCTGTATCTTAGCATGCCACAGTGAACCATATGTCAATCATAAACAATCATACCAAACTATGCCAAATTTTCTGTATTTTGTTTGTATATATTATTTTAAAGATAGGCCCACCTTAGAATCATACTTCTGCATTCATTCCTGTGTGTATAAAGTTTTTCCCATATATTATGACTTTGTGATGATTTCAGACTGATATGTTTAAAAATGCAAACATTTGAGTCTATGTAGTGTAGTATAAGATGTATCACTAGATAAATGGGCTTTCAGACCCCAAGTCTTATCTCAGATTGTTAACAGGTTTATTTTTGTGATGAAATTGGATTTTTTTTTTAAGATATTGTTTCCATGGCCAGCCCTAAACGGACGCTTGAAAAACTACAGTTTGTGTTACCTCTGCATACACCTCATGTTTTCAGACCTGAGGTTGACAATTAATGTAGTCAGGCTGCTCCTGGCATTTTGCTTTCAAGAAACAAAGCACCGTTGCTAAGGGGATTGAGCCAATTAGAGGTAGGTATTTCACACATCTATAGGTAATAGCTGTATAAGTATTGCATTGTATTATAGGTATTGCATATTGTATCTCAAACTGTGCTCACCTGCAGCTGCACCAAAGTTAAGCACTGCTTCAACATTGATGTTTAAGATTCAAACTTAAGGGTGCATGGATGCATTTTTAAAGCTTTGGTTCATCGACTTGATATTTAAGCTCCTCCAACTCTTGTCAATTAGAGTTTGATAACTACACTTTCATTTTAGATTACGTGACCAAAGGAACTGAATGTTTTGCACAAATAGATAAGATGTTTTCATTGCAATCTCCAGCCTCTGGTTCAATGATTAGGTAATGCCTATCAAAGCTTTAAGGACTTCTACTGTCTGAATATTACTGTTTTGACACTCAATCCTAGTTATCAAGCCATACAGTGCATATAGGCTGTGTTATTAGAGTCTAACAATGACTGTATGTGGCAGCTGTAGAAAGAGACATATATTTTTAGTGTTTGAATGCTGTCATTAGAGGGTAATGTGCGTCTCCACAGTACTTTTAACCCAAGCTGTGCTGACCGAATAAACTCCCACTGAAAATACAAACATGTTCCTCAATATTCATATAAAAGTAACAATCAAATTCAGTCAAATGTATAGTTTGATGGGAGCCAGGCATTGTTTCATTCCAGCTGAATATGTACATCAAAACAGACTAAACATAAAGAGTTTAGGATTATTGTTTACCATTGAATAAGAACACACCACTGTTTTTGAAAATTCTCTAAATGTTTTAGAGTTTTCTTCAAACTGGGAAAGAGCAATTATCAAATTGGCATGCTACTGAAATATATCTAAAAATTCACAAACAATATTTCAGTTTTTGGTTGCCAATTTGAAATCAGTCATATTGTCAACAGTCATAACATATTTGGAACAAGAATCCGTATAGGAGAAACATGTACCTGTAAAAAGAGCTTAGGTGCTCAAAGGCAGTCTGAAGTTTATACTATTGTATTTTAATAACCCACTGAAGGACACAAGACCACCAGGAACATCAACACAAATCAAATGTTCCTCAAAGGTGTTCCTAGCTATGAAAAGTTGCTAAAGTGGGAAACCTGAACTTTTTAAACTTTGAATCACTAACTTCTGACTCATTCCCTATTTTATCCCCTTGTGCAACTATGTTCACTTCTGGTTCCAAAAAAGGTCAGGCTGGTAAAAGTGACTCAACAATGTTTTAAAGTATGGATAGATAACAAAATAGTGATCTCACACCTCAAGAAACAACATGAAGAACAAAACTATTATGAATTATTGTACTTTTTTAACTTTTCAAAATTATATTAAGTTTGTTCTGAAATATATTTTCTGTTACAAAGCATGTTTCCTTCAATCAGTACATATCAGAAAGAGTTGCTAAACTTTTGATACTGTACATTTTATATGAAGATCTAAGCTTCACACACTGTGAATTGTGAATCAATGTGAAATCATTAGTGCCAACAAAGACTGATGTGGATAGGCTCAAATATCAAATAAAAGAGATAAACTGCAAAAACTGAAATCAAAGTAAGTCATAATATCTTATTTTTAGCAAACATAATCTCATTATTCTTGATATGAACCACATTCAACTTGCAAGTCCAGAAAAATGTCTTAATTCAAGATTCAGAAGAGAAACATGATGTCTGAAATGCTTGTGACAAGTCAAAAAATCTGCCATAAGATGGTATAAGAAAAGTTTCTTGCACTGACACATCTTTCTAATTTCAAGAAACTTGACAAGCACATTTTTCTTACCCCATTATCAGATTTTTTTTTCCGAATTATAAGACAATCTTTACGAAGAGATCTTAGGACTTTCATAGATTTCAAAAGTGCAAAAATGTCATCAGAGTTGTGGTGATAGATCTAAAATATTGATTTATTGATACCAATGATGGTGTCAGTATTGATAAATCCTGGCATGATGAGATCAATACAAAAATGTATCAGTATATTTCTGATTTCCTAAAAAATATCATGTTTCTGTAATGGTTAATCTACCAGTGTGTGCAAGCTGTTTGATCAAAATGATACATTTAATGCTGAAATACAATTATCCATGAAAACTGAACCTGACTGTTTTACAATATAGCAGAAAAACAAAAGTATGTGGTTGAAAATTTAGTTTTTCACTTTGATTCATGAACAGAGAAATTAGTTTTAGTGATTGTGTTTAATTCTTGGAAAGTTTTGACAAAATGCTAATCTATTGGTATTGATATCTGCAATACTGGCCCTATATTTACTTGGCATTGGATCAATTCCAAATTTTTCTGTGATACACCACTTCATCTGAGGAGATTGGTTAGACTTTGTTCACAGACATAAATAATCATTTGGTCATATGTTAGGTATATTTATGGAATAATGTGGTAGACTTTCCATATGGCATGGTGTTATAAGGTGATGTCTCAAAAGGCTCAAGAATAACAGTCAGAAATATTTTTTTTCCACCCATATTTATTCTTCTTCATGATCTGAAGAAGTATAATTTCACTGCACAAGTTTCTTTTGAGATAGTACTTCTACATTTTGATATCAGAGCGTTTTGAGCAAACCTGGACACTGAATTCAGTTGTAAAATTCACAAAAAATAAAGCCATTTCCTCCTGACTTCACCGTTTTTTATAAGGGATTTGATTTAAACCCTGCATCGTACCCAAAACCCAGCCCACAAATTCTGTGTCACCCGGAAATACGTCACACGGCTGAAGCTAAAGATGCTTCAACTGCCGTCTCACTGTGACTTTAACATTAAGTTGTACTCTGTGGCAAACTTTGGCCACACCTAGATCCTGCCCCACTTCCACACACACTCTAAAAAATAAATACAAAAAATAAAAAGAGGAGGCCTTTTCTTTTTTTTTTCCTCTCTCCGGTGCGTTTGTTTGTGTGACGGCGAGTCCCGGCGGTGTAACCGGAGAGGGGCCTCAGAGAGGGAATGCAGGACTGCAATGGAGCACAATGCAATACAGGTAAAGCGGATATATTTTCTAAATAAATGTCGATTTATTTCATGTACAGGCAGCCGAGTCTCAGACCTGTTGAAGCGAGAATTATTTTGATCGTGTATCGCTGTGGATTGATCCTTTAATTCGGCGATTTATTTCATTTAGTTTGAATGTCGTATTGATTGTTTTCTCATATCAACCGGAGCAGCAGCAGCAGGGAGAGTTGCTCTGACTGCAATTACAACTTTATTCAACCAGGCTCAACTTTTTTTTTCCTGCAGAGGTGGAAAATAAACGTCTGATATTTGTATTTTTACGGGGAAACAATCAACTGTGTCACCGAGCTTTCGTCTCCTTTGATATCGCAGACTCAGCCGTTAAATTCCAGTTTAATATTTCTGATATTTTCGCCGTGTTAATGATTAATTTCTTTGTGTGTCGTGTCGACAGTCTCAGCTTCTCCTCTGGCTACCAACCCCCACCCACACTAACGACACATTAGCGAAATAAAATTCAATTTTCAGCCTTGAAAAATATCAGGAAACTTTTGGGCTGCGGCGAGACGCTACGTCGACATTTTTTTGATCATTTCTCGAAATTATTTTGAACACACGGACGCGATATTACACATTGAAATAATTTTTTTTCGACAGGGACTAGGTGGAGCAGCAGTAGTGTTGTGTTTTAATCGGAAGCATATTGATATTATTATCAAATCCCTCCCGACATTTTGTCTCTGGTATAATTACCACAGTTTAAGGAGGAATGTTAATATTGTGTGTTTGTTGCTTGTGTGTGCCATTGAAAAAGAGAGAATGTGGAGTTTTTGTACTTGACATAGCGAGGATTTAAAAAAAAAAAAAAAAAAAGAGAGAAAGAAAGAAAAAAAGAAACAGCAGGAAATATCCAGAGGACACAGCTTTGAGGTTACATGTTAGCGACACAAAAGTCGTTTATTTGAACAGAATCCGCACTTGTAGCCTTTGAAATATCAAATATCACATTAGTTGCTATGTGAAAAGAGAAGAGAGAGCAGGAAATATCAAGAGGACGTCGGTTTTGGGGTTAAATATGAGCTTTTTTCGACAGAAAGTGAGATATTTTGACAGAATCCTTCATGTGTGGTCTGGTTTATATTAAAATTGCAGTGCTGGTTGTATATTTTTATAATGCTGTTTAAATATTAATATTTTGCAGTGAGCTATTTCAATAACAGGATATACCCAAGGTCAATACTGTAGCCTGAGTGTGTGTGTGTGTTTGGATGTTATTTATTTATTTAATCTTGTTTAGAGAAGGAGACATTTTATTATTAATATTTGCTTGAGTTTTCTCCCCCTTCTTCCTTTCCTGGACTTTAACTGTGTAAAGAAAAAAAGGATCTCACTGCATTATTCCCAGAAATATCACGAGAACTGACGTAGGCAGGGTGCAGATTAAGGGTTTCCATCTTAAATTCTTGTGTGTGTAAGTGTGTGTTCACATTTTAGACAGTGGGCTGCCTCTCTCTGCTCAGATTATATTATGTGGCTTTTATTTTCCTGCCTCGTTTCACCACTAGGCTGTCTGTGCAGCAGGAGCAGCTCTCTGGTGTTCATGTAACTCTCCTAGTATGTTTGTGATAGTCCATACTGACCTGATTATAGTATTTATCTTTTAGTCTCTGTGCTTTTAAGTTACATAAGTGTATCATGAAAATGATTTGAAACTAAGATACTATTTGAAAACCATGGATTTTGAGTTTGACTCACTGAATTGAAATATTTTAGTCTCCTGTTGCTATACACCTTTTATCTACCAATCTTAATATTTGTTTATTTAGTACATGTGACCTCCTGTTTTGAACTTGTTTTGACTTTTATTTTCCTTTTCTATCTCTGTATTGAAATTTATTTTTGTGGATTGACTGAAAATTTCATTTGCAAAGAACACAGGCACAGTTGGAAAAAAATCTTTCTGTTGCAACTCATTTCTTTGCCTTCAATTTTTGTTCTCTTCAAGCAGTACAAATTAAAACAATATTTCAAAAAGTTTTTCTAAGATGCCAACAAATGTCTCACAGTTATATTGTTTTATATAGCATGTATTGAAGCCAGCCTTATATACCTCAAACTGCATCTTGCACTTTATATAACTTTAAAAACATAGTAATCGTTATTGATGTTGTCATAGTGATGAAAACATTGAGGATCTGTTGTTTTATTGGTGGTTTAAAATGCAACTCGATAAGCAATGTGTTACCTTGTGTTTGTGTCATACATTTATTAGTCAAAGACAATTTTCTGCGTTTTGCCTGCCAAAAGGTAAAATGTAAAGTTCAATATCTTTATCCAACTAGAAATGAAGAAAAATCTGAAGTCTTGATTTTGCTGTTTGGTAAACTTTTTGAGGCTGTGTAGTGCTACTATTAAACTCATTTAAGAACAATGAATCCAACTTTACAATGCTCTAAGATGAACTAGTATACAGATATGAAAAATATCTATTTGGTTATGGATTTGACAAAAATTCCTTGAAACTTTACTAAATTACCTGGTGTTAGCTTGTAAATTGTTAGCTTAAAAGCTGAATTTGACTTTATCACGTTTTTTCCCCAAATTTATACAGCAGAAATTATTTATAGTATTATCAAGGCACTAGAAATTCACCATCAATGTCTTCATGATTGGTTTCTTCTTGGATCAAGTTGCAGTTTGAAGCATTTTTCTGTATTTAGCAGAACAAATTAGGTTGAAATGGAATAAAATATTTACAAGTTTGTTTGAATGTGTGTGTTTAAACGACCGGGTATCGAAATTTAGTTGTCATTGTCCACTTACAATTACCCTTTTTTACTACATAAGAAGCAGGTCTCCATTCACAGAGGTGGACATTTTGTACCACCATATTTCTACTGTAGCACAGTAATGAAAACAAACTAGTAACAAACCTCCAGATGGAATATTATTATGCATCATAGACAAATCTTTTCTAAAAAGGTGACCACTGCTTTAAGAGCTCGTACCTTTTGAATATTTTAAACCCAAAAACTTACATAACCAAATATAGACTAGTCCCCGTTGACGTAATACACTGCACCTTTAAAATCATTTCAAGATAGAGTTCGCAGATTGTTGGTGTGGGCAGCATGGAGCTCTATCTTGCTTCATTGTGTCTTCTTTTCAAGCTAACAAGGAAATCAACTTTTTTCTTCTGGCTACTCGGGTATTTTGATCATGTACTGCTGTGTTGTTTCCCTTGCTTACATATCTAATTATATGAAACTGAAACGAATAAATACTCATCCACAGTAGTGAACATAAATAGCACAAACAGTATGATATGATCGATGTACTTTCCCTATTAGAATGACCTGGCTTTAGCAAAGCCCAGAAGAAGTTGTATCATTGTATTTTGCTCAATTATTCTTTGTTTTTGTTCTGCTTAAAACTAAATAAATCACTAAAATATTCAGAGCTGAAAGGATTTATTGATTAATCAATATGGACACTGGAACACAAGTTTGAGTGATTTATGGCTCTGATGTTTATGAGCCAAATAACCTGACTCTCGCTTTTAAAATGAGAGTTTAATGTTGAATTAATCGACTTTCTTCCTTTTTTCTCTGGTATTTTCTGCTTTTATCCACACTCATTTCCAACATGTAAATAGAAAAGCGCAACATCATAATCTGACTTGTATTGAGGCTCTTTAACACGTCCGACTCTCCTGATGATATAGACGAAGGCAGTCGATGAAAAGGACATCAATCTGCAAAAACTGAAATAAATTATTCAGATTATCTTCTTCTAGCGCCTCACATACAAAAGCAATCAAAGACTGACCACGTCTGTGTTGTCTTCTGCTGACCCTTTCTTATTTTAATGTTTTTATTTTCTTTTTATTTACTGTATTGATCTATTGATCAATTTGTAGATTTATGTTTCAAGTCCATAGGATAAATCTTGCTGACAGATCCTACCTTGTGGAGTCAAAATGGTGCATTGCTTTTAAACTTCCTGCCTTTTCTACAGTATTTTTATAAAGCATTGTTTTTGACCTATTTTTACACACAGTGTCTCAGTGTCTTGAATAGTATGTATGCCCCAACCCCCCAAAATGCCCCAATTTTTCAGTTTCAGGATATTATAGTCAACAGATTGATCAACTAATCTTTCCTTACTTAATAAGACAGCTAGGCTTTTAAAATGTGTGGGGAATTTTAAATTTATCTTACTTTTTGCTCGTATTTCTTGCGTTTGTCTTGCTCATGGACCAACAAACAAACAACTGAAGGTTAAAAATATTGGTAAGATGTCAGACAGAGGATGTCCAACTGTCAAAAACATGATTGAAATGATTTGGTCCTGTCTAACATAAATTATTAGTGAAAATAGTTTTGATATTTTTCATGGTCCATTCTCATATTGATGTTGTCTATTTCTTCAAATTTGCGCATCGTATTTACTAGCCAATGTCCGCGGCAGTCCTACATATCTGAAGAAATCTTTGTCCCAGTAACTCATTAATCATGATTTATCTCCCCTTTAGCTTGTTTTTACTTATGCCATCCAGATAACTTTTAGTTCCTGGAACTATTTTTTCCTGTGACCCATTGTTTTCTGCTTTCCACCAAGACCTGAAGTCCAGTTGAGATAGTGCAAATCAGACCAGTGACATACGGAGAAAAAAAAACAAAAGTAATTGCACTTCCCCGCCACATCAGTAGAGGGCAGTAAGATAACGAGGAAGGTCAGTTAGCAAACATAACACCATAGAGTTTGAAGACAGGCAGGCATTGGTATGTACAACCCCAGAATTGATCTGTTGGCATGGTGGATATCTAGCAAAGTTTTGATGGTGCATCAGCCCACTCAGTCAAAAGAAGTCAGTTATTCTAGCTGAAAATGTTATTCTCATCTGTTATGTCTGAGATGACCTTTTAGTTTAATACCAGGCACTTTTGTGATTTGCTGCTAAGTTATTTTAGGTTAATACATTATATTTTGCAAGCTAGATAGCGTTAATATTTGTTTTTGTGGTGTTGCTTTGCATGTAGCATTTCCAGAGTTGGCTGAATTATTTTCTTTGTCAAACGATGTAACGTTGAAAAAAAATGTGTGACCTGAGTTTATTTGGGTGTCATTTTACTCACATAATGATTGATAAATCTTTAGTACACCCACATTCCTGGTTTAGATCCCCTCTGTTGGTTCACAACAAAGAATCTTTTGTTATTTATTCAGTTCTATCTATTCTAAATACATTCTTTAAACTGAATACACAGCAAAAAATGTTTGAATCTAAATGTAATATTTCCCGTTTCATGAAAACATATGTATATATTATGCTGTTTGGCTACTCTGAATTATTTTCAAGCAAATCTTTGAGTCTGTAATTATTTCATCTAACTTTAAATGTCGTTCTGAGCTCGGAGACTAAGTAAATACACAATCCTACAGTGTCTTTCTAATGTTGCTATAGTGACTTGCAGTCAGAATGCATTCCTCATTTCTGCTCTTAAATATGTTTTAGTCTCTGTACGCCGCTGTAATGGTCCTGTAATGTTTCCATAGGGACTGTGAGTTAGATTATATCTCCAATGGTTTTGTCATTTCAGCCCCTATGGCGGAATATAGGGTGTGTTTGACATTACATAGTTCTTGCCTGTGTTTGGTGATATTCTTGGTGAAATAAATTCATTAAATACAGGTATTATGTTCCTGCTGGAAGTGACGGTGAGCTCCTTTGGCTCAGTGTTGTTTTTCATGACTTTTCCCTCGAGGCCTTTTCAAAGACTGAGTCTGATCCTCCACAGTGACGTCGTTCAACATTATGTCACTGCATTATGTTGTGCAGAGGCTTCTTTAAAATCTGATGTTATAAATAATGCTGCCGTGTGTGGCTGATGTGAATATATTTCTGCTGTGGTGACATTTATTTGGTATCTTTCTAAAAATTGATCCTGGGCCTGCTGCAGCTGGTCTGCAGAGCTACAGCGAGGTGGGGGTTGGAAGGGGAGGGAGGGGGGGAGTTGACTGTGGTGGGTTATGGGTATTGGGTGGGGGAGGGTGTGCAGGGTGGGTTGGGGGATGTGGATGATCAACACAGGAGTGAGAATTTGAGAATATTCTGCATTTAGGCACCAGTAGAAGCAGCACCAACAGACACAGACAGAGCTCCTGCTGCTGCTGCTTGTTTTCAAATATCAGAGAATATTTCTGCATTTTGTAGAGAATGAAAACAGAATATAAAAAAATCCTCTGTCCTAAATCTTTAAGTCACATCTATCAGCAGTAAATGAAAAGCAGCTGCGTGGCTGGCCGCGCCCTCAGCTTAAACACGAGGTCTTTTATTCATTTAATGAGGATAATAAGCAGGGTGAACGTGACCTCTGCCTGCTTTATTTTAATTTACTTCATAAGGAAATAAATGAATCAATCATGCTTTTAGAGCAGCGCAGCTCGTATCCATTTAATTATAAAGTGATTTCTTTTTTTAGTGTATTATAGGAGAATTCATTTGGAGCCATTTTGATGAAAAGATTTATAATTTTTGGAGTCAAAGATGCAGCCTTTCACATGGAGAGAATTTTCAGTCTTTCTTTGTCATCTGATTAGAATATGTGTGAGAGGGTGTCTCATTTGGGAACCTTTTTTGAACGCTTTAAAGATAAAATAATGATTCAAACATACAACCTTGAGATGAATTGAACCAAATATGAAGGAGACGTTTACTCCCTTTCATATGTTTGGTAAAGAGGTATACAAAAGTTAATTGGAAAAAATTCCAGAGAGATGGGATTTCAAAAATTAATTCATCAAAATGGATGGAAATTCTGATGCCAGATAGTTTAAAAATTACAGTTTAGAATGAAATCACTGCAACATAGCAGTATGAATCCAATATAGAAAGGCTTATAAGCAAAGAATTGACTGTTGTAACATGACAAACAGAATCAGTTGGTAACTGTCTAAAATAAACTGGGTTTTTTGTTGTTTTGTTTTTTTTAAAAAAAGGAAAATTAAATTTAAATTGAAAACAAGCACTCTCGACCATAAGGGTGGTAATGAAATCCACTGGAAGGATCAGTGAAACACCAGGAAAGAATATGGTCGTGGTATATAAAGTATTTGTTGTATAACTGCGAAAATGTTGTGAAGTGAATAATTTGTGTATTGATTGAAACAAATCCAGACCCTGACTAACTTGAAAATCAAAAAGTATGAAAAACAGTTTATCGAACAGGGCTTCACATAAGATCAGAGATTCTGAGGGTAAATAATGTCTTACTGGTTTGTGAAATGCGGCTAATTTTAGCAGAGCTAGTGGCGCTAGCTGAGGCTAAATGCTACTTGACCCCAACACCAAAGACTGTATATAAAATGAACAGCATGGCTCCACCTTTTACTGTTGCACAGTTTTGAAGTTTTTAATCTGGGTTTGCTCTCTTACATGAAGTTTCTTACTATATCAGAAAAAAATACTGAAGAACGGCAGCTGTCAATCATTATAAAATGTAGCTTAAAACCCAGTTTGGAAGCTAATAACTAATGTCAAAACAACTCCTCCTGAAAAAAGAGGGGTTGAACACAATGCAGTCAAATAATACCTTCATATGACTGCAGCTTTAGGATGTGAGAAACATTTCTACAAGGTGTATCCATTTTTTGAAGTCTTAACACCTCCAATCTGGAATGCATTACGAGACTTAGTTTTTGACCTATACTGCATCCAGTCACCAGGGGGAGCAGTTTTTTTGGTGACCTCAGTTTGAGCCGACTGTTACGGCATCAGTTGGTTTTTACAGTCTATACCTGACACAGCTTGCAAACATCTTGGGAAAATAAGAAATCAAAATACTAATAAATCATACAAAACTTTTACAAGATACCATCTGTTGTCTGTGCTCATTCACATTGAGGTAATAAAGCATTATAGCATTATGCGGTAGCTGTAAACCAGAGCTACAACTGCACTCATTGTTGAGGGGCAAAGTTCCAGCTTAGACAACATATTATCAGGATTTGGTCCTGGAGTGTCAAAGTAGTGGCTTTTACTACTAATGGTATTAGCATCAGTATACGTCTTGTGTGAGCTCAAGTGTTGGCATAAAATAGTTTTATCTATTAACATTGCTATAAACTAGCCCCATGCTGCTCAAGGCTGAATCACTCACTTTAAATGATATATTTTTCAGGGTCAGCAGCTTTTAATCTGCTTTTATCTAACCAACTTTGCTACTTTCAGCTTTTGGAAAAACCGTAGAACACAAGATTTTTCTTGATCAACACCCTAAAAAAGCTTACAATAGATTTCAATATCAGTAACTCCCTGGCAGAGATTAAAAAGGGAAATTCAGTGCCTTGTTTGAGCCTCAATTTGTGCCACAGAGATGTCCAGTTCTTTGATATCTGGTGTAATTTCCAGCACGTATGAAGCAGCTGTGCGGATGTGTATTATGTTTCCTGTCAAGCTGCCGTATTTCAGTCTTTTCTCGCCTTGAACTCTAAACAGAGGATTACTGAGGAGCAGAGACAGGGAGGTGGATTCAATATCAGAAAACAGCAGCAGTTTTATGGCAGCAGAGTTTCCTTTTCGAGCTGTTAAAACTGCAGTCATGCACCGTAGATGTGCAGGTTTCAGTTGAGTTTCTGAATCTAATCAGTTTCACAAAAAGAGAAGGCATAATAGACAGGAAAAAATGAACAGGTACTGTGCCTTTTCATTGTACAATGCATCTTGTTTATTTCAAATATGGAGCTGAATCAAAAAAGCTACAAGAGGCAGATGAAAATGACACATCTGCATACAATTTGAGGATTTATCTGCCACTGCAAATTGACCCTGATAAATGATTTTTCCTCTTTAGTGTGTAATTATGGAGCTTAAGTGAACTCAGTGTGTATTTATAATGTCTAATGTTAGTGAGATTTTGCTGATCATGGGGACATGTAACTGACATTTTCAACTTGTCAGGATTTCGGGGCAAACAGTTACTTTATAAATCCCAGAATGAATAGTAGTTAACTAGCTGGATTACTTTATTTGGAAATTACAAAAACCTGTAGTGTATCTGAATTAATTAGATTTTTAGTGTTGTTCCACAATCAATCCCTCTCAATTTTAAACAAACTAAAATATTCCTCATTCAGCAGATGCTTTTGTCCAAAGTGCTTTGCAGCCAGAGGAAGAGAGAAAACTGTTTCGGGGTTGAATACAAAGGTATTGTTGCATTTTGGCCTCTTGTTTACACGTACATTGTGTTTTAGCTGACCTGAAATGGAAACTTTTGAAAACTGGAGGAAAAAAAATGTAGGAAGTTTGATTAAGTTTTTTGAGATCTGATTGGCCACAGGTGCTGCCCTCCAGTGCCATAAATAAATCATAGGTTTTTTTTTTTTTTTTTATATATAAATAAGTTATTACAACTAACATTCAACATCAGCAATTCCATTCAATATAAAATATGTTGAGGCCTGTGATCAGAGACGACTTCCCTTTTTTGTTCTGGCACTCAAAAACTTAGTGTTACAAAAGTAGTCAGCATTTCAAAACAAAGTGTTTGGAATTTGCAACTTCATCTTGTTTATTATTGCCCTATTTGACAAAACATTAAGTGCACCCAATTTAAGCTAAGGAAACCCCACATTGTTTTATTTTTAGAGGGAGGGCCAGTCTGAGTTTCTTTGGTTTTGTGGTTTTATGTTTCAGACTAACTGAAACTGAAGATCTGGATCCAAAATGGCTGCCCACACTTCTCAGAACAGACGCACAGTGTTTTATTTTGTTAATGCACTTTATTTTTCAAGGAAAAATTTGGCATTCAGTGAATGGAGCTTAAAAGTTTTTTTGAAAGCCTAATGCCTCCATTTTATGGGTGCGTTTGATTACAACTTGTAAAGCTTGTCTGTGTTTCAGGCCCGGGGCTCCTTACTCCTTCTCGTCCTCCCAGAAAACAGTGAAATCAAATCTGCAGCAGCAGAGGTAGTGTTGGTTTTCAGATGTATCAATCTACTCAAGGAGCACTTGGTTTGTCGTCTGCGTTGTCTAATCAGCCTCAAACACAGAGTGCTACTGGTGTGTGAGATTCAACAAATCAAGTACTCCTCTTCAGATTAGATTAGAGTTTAAACAGGCTGAAAACTCAGAGTAAACTGGACTGAAGATGAAATTAAGACAAACTCAATATGAGTCATGTTGCCACTGAATCAACCCCATTTTGGGGCTCTGTACCTTTGTGCCTATGATTTAATTTTTGCGTAACTGACCATAGTTTTACAGGAGGGGGCGTTCAGAAAGGTTTTTTGTAGCTAAATATTTGACATCCCTTCCCGGGCAGATTCTCAAGCTGTGTTAAATTAGGTTTGCAGATTTGATTATTTTTTTAGTACTGATTGAAGGATTGGAGGTTGATAATCAAGTATGCAGCAGGTTGATGTGTTTTGATGAGCTTTTGAATCGGTTTTTCTGGTTTTTGTTGTGGTTAACAAGAAAGAAACAGGTAGATTCTTCGATAAAACCTATAATTTTTATATTAAAACTAACATTTTTTGCCTTTGCTTGAAAATAACAAGAAAATCTGTTCCTTTAATTTCAACCTATTTTTATCAGGATGAACAGGTCACATGACTTTCTTTTCCAAAATAGACCCATAATTTAACATCACTGAACATAAATCAAACAGGACACATGCCCTCAGGATCTCTTAATCCAAGTTTTCATGATTATTTTTTTTTGGCCTTGTATAGTGTTCTTTTCTATTGTTACTGAATGATTAACTATTTGTGATGATTTTATGACAGTTCAGTGAGCTATCTTAAAGAGTTGTGAACAGTCCAGCCCGCTGAAGATAAAAGTGTAACAGCAGAAAGGAAAACACTGATATTTGTCTTTGTTTACCATTCAGATGAGGATGCACAGCATTTAAAAACCATGACAACAGGGAGTGTGACCGTACAGTTGTAGTTTGATGTTAACAAGAAAATGTCTCCTGTTCTGCTGAGTCAGCTGATATTTTATTAGGTTTCAGAATCTGAGTAAGAATTGTGAAACATTCAGAGTATTGAGATAGAACAGGTTTCTACTCGTTTTTTTTCAGCGCAGTGTTCTCAGTGTGTGAGTGCAGGCGTCTCTGTATCAGGAGTTTGTGTCTGCAGCCTCGGTGATATCTCGACATATTTTGGGTGACTATCAGGGACAAAAAATGTTGTGAGGTGTAAATGTTTAACATTTTCTCTCCCATGTAGTTTAATCTGTTACATTATCCTACTCACTGTTCTGCTCATACATGAGAAAAATTGCCTCATTGCAAGGTGCTGCAGTTTCATTGTGGGGCATGTTTATGTCTCTGCAGTGGCTTTTAACACAATCAGGTATTTATAGTTTCATCCTGTAGCAGTCTTTTTTTGAAATGTTTTCTTTTTGGTGCATCTTCAAAGGAGAAAAGCTGAAAAACCTTTCAGACACCTTCAATGCAAGTTTAAATCAATATTTCCCATCTTGTGGTGTAATATTTCTGAGTATTTCAAGCTTTTGTTCCAAGAATCTGTGAAAACCGCTTTAAAACCTTCTGGGCATGGATAAGTCATAACTGTTACAGTTATTTGAACTCTAATTTTTTTCAGTTTTTTTAAAAAGATTAGATGCCATTCTCTTCAAAAACAGAGTGAGAATATTTTCCATTAGCTTCACTTAACACCCCAGTGTTTAGTGATGATGTAGTATCTTTCTCTTTGACAAGTAAAAGATTTTTGCAATCAGTTAAACACTCATGATTCATAACCCTCACCAAGACAGTTTGTGACCTTTATGTTTCAAAATTTCACAAAAAGATGCACAAGTATGGTTCCCCATTGAAGGGGATGATGTTTATTATTCTTGTTTTGACAAGAAAAACACATGCATGAGAGAGAGGAAAGGTCAGATTAAAAGAAAATAATAGTAAAAAAAATCCACAAAAGAAAGTCTGTTAGCATAAACATGCACATCTCAAAAAATTAAAATACCACAAAGAAGTTGGTCACTCAATTCAGAAAGTGAAACCAAGATATTTTATACTCATTGTATACAGAGTTGATTATTTCAAGCATTTATTTTTTTAATTGTGGATGATTATGGCTTGCAGATAATGAAAACCCAAAATTCAGTGTCGCAGAAAATAAGAATTTTGCATGATTTGAATAAAAAGGAAGATTTAAATGGAAATGTCATGCCATTTTCCAAATTTTCTTCCAAATTAGCCTCTTTTCACCAATTTTTGCTGCTATTTGACCTTTTTTGCCACATTTCACTTGTATATACCACTGATTCTCGCTGTTTTTGACACTCGTCACCACTTAAAGTGTTTTTCTCGCAAAGGTAGTTTTCAATGATTTGGCTCTTTGGTTGAGCAGGGTTGAGTTCAGGGTTATGGAGCACAAAACATCTAAAACACTGCATCTTATATTCTTATGAATGAAATATTGCACTGTCTGAAATTAGAATATTGCCCGGACCATATTGCGATTTAATCGGTTTTGGGATTCATTATCCAGCCACACAGCTGAGCCCTTCAGCTCAGCCTTTAAGACATTTAGAGTTATAATAGAAGAAGAAACAGACTAACAAGCCAACCACCCAAGTAATTGCACTGACTTTTTTAATGTGTTGTTTTTCTGCTGTCCTCCTCAGTGGTTGGGTGCTCCCTCCTGCCAGCGAGGCAGCTATGCCTTCTACAAGTCGGTGAGCAGCCGACCCCAGCCGGATGGGCCGATGCAGGTGTGGAGGCTCGGGGAGTTTTACTTCATCCGCTGTGGACCGCAGGACCCCGTCTGCATCGCAGAGGTGAGCTGTGTATTGTTGTGTCTGTGTGAAAGTGCCGGACTGCTCCTTGCACTGTTAACTCAGATGTACCTAAACTAAACCCTGTAAACTGAACCGGGAACTGTGAAGTGGGTCACCTTGCCGTGCTCCTGCCTGAGATATAGAAGAGTAATAGTATGTTTTATTGAGTCCCAGAGCAGAGCTAAATTTAGTGAATTTAGGTCGCTAGCTGGAAACGTGTTAATGAGATTGTTGTAGTTAGGCTTATAATATTGAAATGGCAGTGAGTGATCATAACAGATAAGAAGTTAGGTAAATTAAATGTATCCAAAAGGAAGAGCGCTCTTGATGTGTTACAAAAGTTTGCTCTCTAAGTGACCTTATTGCCAAATAGGTACAGGACACTAAGATTATCCAACTAATCACATAAGCTACATAATAAATTAATGGCTCTCAGTGTCTATGAATCTCTATCAGAATCCAAATATGTGAATGAAAGCTGTAAGTCATATTTTAGTTCTGAGTTCAAACACAACTAGTGTTGATGTTAAATTCATACATGGGTCAATGACAAAAAGAGGGTCAAAAAACGTATTTTTAAAAAGTTATTTGAAGATGGATAAAAACATATTTCTGAGAGAAGAATTATGTTTTCTAACAGATTTCAGTAGTTGACCAACATTTCAAAGTTTTTAGGTTCATAATTTTTTAGTATTTTTAATTTGAGCACCCAAAAATGTCAGGTGGCGCAACCAAATATATGAAAATATATTTATATGTTCCTGTTATTTTTTCTGTGTGAAATTATTGGCAAGTATCTCTCAAGTGTCTGTAGTTACTCATACATTTTGTGTGTTTCATTTCTTTTATCTGTGATTAAGATAAATAATTTTATGTTAAAATAACATTTCACATTATTACATTGGTTGTACCACCTGAAATGGAAATTTTTCCAGTCACCAATGAACAGAAAAAAAACTTTTTTATCAGTATTTCAGAGAAATCTACAAACTTTTCCACTTGGTCACAAATGTCATTTGGGGTTCTCTGGCTGATGCAGTTTCCTGTTTCCTGTTTTGTTCTCTTCACTTTAAAATAAAAGTCTAATGTTACGGTTGCACCACCCTGACATTTGACAAGGTGAAAATTATGGGACAAAAGTTTTTTAAATTTCTCAACAGCTTTAAAAAAAAAAATTATTTGCAAAGAATGTTTTATTTAAAAAGGTTAAAGCATAAAATAATGCCACTGTATTTTTAATTTCCATTTACAATAACTGACATTCAATTTTTAGAGTTTAATTACTGTGGATACTTGTCAGGACGGTTGCACCACCTGACATTTTGGGGGTTTGAGGTACCAAAACACAAAAAACCATGTTATATTTTAATAGTTTAAAGATGTGTCCAAATAAGACAGGTTTCATAGAATAAAGAAATAAATGTGATGAAATACTCAATTCATGATGGAAGGAAATATTGCACTCGGACACAAAAAAAGGGACGTCACGTCATTGACCCACATATCTTTAAATGCATAGTGCAGTCACCAAATGTTAAGAGGTAGCCAAGGAAGAACAAACAGATGAGAAGGACAAAGGAGGAAAGGTAAAGAATGTAAAGTGGATGGCTTTGGACTGTTGTTGTTTGGCTCACTTTGATGGACTTGTATCTATAAAGCTCTGTTCTAGTCTTCCTGACTGCTCTCTGTTTAAAGACAGATGTCTTATAGACTTTCTCTGCAGACACTCACACATTACCAAAGTGCTCCTATGATAAGCAAAGTCAGCATAAAAGATCCCCCAAGTGCTCTTTTCTATGCAGTGGCCCCTTGACTTTAAAAGTCCTGAGATGTTGCATAAGTAGCTGCCATCTTGCTGTTTTCTTACCTGCAGCGTCTTGTTTTCTATGCGTCACTCTCAAAAAAGAAGAAGATAAATCAAGGATGAACCTAAGACACTCAATAATGATGTGATTGTCAATTTGTTGGCATCACAATTTGTTCTCCTGTCCAATTTTGTTGTCAGTGACGATCAATTATGACACCTCTACAATTCAGTTTAGAGGCAGTGTGAGAGCTTACAAGTGATCTTGAAAATTTTACTGGTGAATATTTGCCTGTTCTTAATTGGTCATTTAAAATGAGATTGAAAGCACAAAATCGATAATTTTGAAATGCTATATTTCAGTATCCATGGTCGGGTCAGATTTCACTGGTGAACACACTCACTTCAACTGCTTATTGTGAAAGTATCTTATCTTTTGAATCCTGGATTCACAAACAAATCACCTTTAAAAAAGTTACATAAATAAAAGAAGAGGAAAAAGGGAGAAAATCTTTGGTTTTCTATTTTTACATTCAACGCCCTCTTCTACAACTTGTCTGTTGACTCAGTGCTAAAAAATTAAAGCTTTATCTTTAGTCTGTTCTTCTATGTGTTGCAATTCCGGAGAGGCCATTTCATCGTTTTTCATATTATTTTGAAAATGATCAATTACTTAACTTTATCAAGAAGGAAGAGAGAGAAAAGAAGAAGCAGCAAAGAAAGACATGGTTAGGACAGGGTGTGCAGGTCGTAAGATAAGAAAACCAGTCTGCCAAGTCCATCTTCAGAGTAAATGTCATCTTTTTGTCATCTCTTCATAGTAATAATTACTTTTTATATTTGTCTATCAAAATATTGTTCCACTTCCTTAACCAAAGTTTCCCTGTAGGTGAAATTCATTCATGTTTTCATGTTCTTGTCCTTTCTGTGACTTTCATTGCTTCACAAAAGGAAATTTTAAACGACTCACACTTTGCAAGTGAGTCAGCTGATTCAGACTGTGTATTCAGTCCAACATTTTCTGGATGAAGAAACAAAATCAAACAAAAGATTCATCCTAAAAATCAACAGTTATGTTCAGAAATCTTGATGTTGTTCAGCCAAGAATCACGTCTGACCCACAACCCTGCTCCGTCTGCTCCACTTCTTTGCTAACACCAGACCTTTCAGCCCAAACTGATTCATTTTAAGGCTTTTGTGTTTGATTTTCTCACCAACATTACTCGTCTTGTGGCAATTTTTGTGGATTAATGGTGTTTTCAAAGGCTCTTTGGTATTTTCACATTTAGAACAGAATAGAAAGGAATGCTCATATTGCACAACCCCAGTTACAAATGTTGGGATGTTGTGTAAAATGGTAATGAAAACAACATAAAGTTAAAGCTAAAGATTTTTTTCTGAAAATAAAACTTTTTAAAAAAAAAGAAGAATTCATTTCCACAATACAATTTAAAAAGGTGGGACTTGTGCAAGTTGGCCATTTTGATATTTTCAGCTTCATGATTCACTGATTGTTTTCAGTGGGTCATAAGTGGTCCATGCTTTCTTTTGTAATGTCCTGCTGAAACATGTGAATGTGTGAAGTTTCCTGTTAAATACATTGTCTGGATGGTAGCTTGTTGCTCTAAAACCTATATTCAGTATTAATGGTGCCCAGACGTGGAAACTCCCCCTTTCATGGATACCCACGATTAAGGATCGACCATTTTATAGGCCGACTGTTATAATAGGCCAATTTTTGCATTTTCACTTGTATCAGCATCAGCCCATATGTGAGTAGGTTGCCAGGTATATTTTACCCCGGCATTATTTACAGATAGGTATTCACGTGCAGCTCTGTGTTGCTAGGAGACACTATGGTCCATGTGCAGACCATGCCTTGCTCCTCCCCTGCTTGCAGACTGCAGAGTGAAGCAACTTCAAAACTATATCAAAATATGTGTTTGATAAAGTTGAACAAAGATTAAGCTGTTTCTACTGTGTACCACATATTCGACTTCTCATTTCCCCCTAGTTGAATTACATATAGTTCAATAAATGTTCCTTAAAATTGAGACCCATAACATTTGTCATCATTATGTCATTTTCATGATGTAAATTGAAGAAGCAAAAGCAGTATCGGCTCCAAATAGACACAGTCTCCATGATTTGCCAACAGGAGGGCAAATCTTGACTCTTCTGACACTACAGTATGGTTTTGTTTTTATGGAGCAGTTTGAAACTTGTGGACACAGGAATGAATTATGTTCACTAACCTTGGTTTGCACTATTGGACATTATGTATGAAAACATAGCATTTTATCTTCTTTTTTGAAATATGCGTTTTTTTGAGATGCAGAAATATTTTTGTAAACAATTTCTGTATTTTATATTTTATATTTTAACAACCTTGTATAAATATCTCATTTTCTTTTATTTATGTGCAGGTGACTCTTTTGTGGGAGGACCAAACACGGCGCCACTTGCTGGCCAGTGCTAGACTCTATTTCCTGCCCGAGGACACACCAAAAGGCCGGACTAGAGAACATGGAGAGGTGGGTCACAGAAGCCACCAGCTTAGATTGCTGAGTAATTAATACTTAATCCTAACAAAGAATGGTATTGAAGTCATTTTAGCTTTCCTTTGTAACATTAAATCAATTCACCTCAGATCATCTGTACTTAATGCACAGCAATTATACAGGTTTGGATATTGGAGGATGATACCTGTTAGTGTTCATGTTCTCCGTGAAATCTTCATTCTCTCATTTTTACCTTGTGGCTAGTTTATATTTAGATTGACAACATCATAATAAACTGTCCTGTTCCTTCATTTCACGTGTTTGCTGTAAAAGTATAATACATGCCTCTGTGTTTCCTTTTGACTGCTAATAGACGTGAAGGTCTTCCTAATATAAGCTGCTTTAGCAACATCTATTAATAACTGAAGTCACAGGAACACGTTTGCTTTTTTATACAAACATGTTGCTTTAACAGGTTTAACTGTGCTCCAAATCTTCTACTGATGAAGTGAAGCATCTTGTTTGTGGGCCTTTTTTGTGTTTGATGAAACAAAAATCATCTGCTCAATCTGCAAAACACAAGCTTAAAACATAATCAGAAATAAACTTTTTCAAACATTACTGTGGTCTCATATGTGTCTGTAGCTGCAGAGTGTTTTTGATTATCACTGCTCTCATGCGGGCTGCAGCTCAGACTTCAGAAGAAAATCCCCCATTTGGGAATGAGACTAATGTATTATCCAAATGTAAATCGTATGACTCGTCTGAAACCAAATTTTCCACATTTTCAAAGTAGATATTCCGTTGTCCATGTCTTTGAATTGGGGTTTTATTTTCCTTCTGGAAAAATGAGCCTCTTAAGCAAAGAGATAGTTTGATTTAGATTTCAGTTCTAGTGACTCAAGTTAAGCCAGTTTTAAATATTTACAACACACAAACCTGGATCCCAGAAGAGATAAGGCAGAGCACACATTTGAAAAAAACAAAGAGCAATAATTTTACTCCTGGAATTTATTCATAATAAACAGAGAAACCTTCCATGTAATGATTGAAACTACTTTGTTGATTTAATTAAAGTCTAAAGCTTAAGCAAACCCTAATTGGCCCCATATTTAAATGTGCATTTTAACAGCGCTGTTAACATGTTTGCATCCTGGTATAAAAACAGTTTGGATTGATTGAGCCAGTTTCCATCCATTTGCACTGCAGAGGAGGCAATATTTTAGGAGGCAAGGTATTTTTGATTCTTGTTTGCTATTAAATCTTTAGATAATCTTGTGCATCCTTAGGGTCATGACTGATTTCTTAAACAGGCACATTGCAGCTGTTCGACAGTAGATTTAGCTTAGCCTGTCGTAACCAATGTCTTTGCCTTTTTGCTCAAGTGACTAAAGGTTTGGTTGAGCCAGCGTTATTGTCATGTTTGGTTTAGTTTATTAGTTTACTTCACTGGGACCATTCACAAAACAGCTGCTGGGCAAGAGTTAGCTTAAGAGCTAATTTATATCTGTACTCCCTGGTCAGGAAAATCTGAAAACACACAATACAAACCATAGAGAAATTCAAAATTTGTCAACCATGAATCGTACAAAGTTTACAAACAGCAAATAACATTAAAGCAAATCATCTAGTTACATTTCATTTGACGTATGATGGTGGTGTGCAATACTGCAAAATTTCCCATCAGAAAAGAAGTTTGTTCAAATTCATCAATAATAACATACAACCACCAAAACTAATGTTGCTGTCCAAAAATGAAAGTAAAAAAACTGATTTTTTTAAACCCGAAAATAATCGTGTGCTTTAACTTTTTCTGCTTTGTCGTAAAACAGTAAGTTTGAATGTTTGTTGATATTAACAAATGATTGATTGATTAAATAGTTTGCACTATGGTAGATTAACCATCACAGAAACCTAATAATATTACGTTTTTAATGTTAATGTTAATGTTTGTATATAAATGTTATACATGTGATACAAATACATTTTTCTTTATTTGGGCTGAATCCAAAGCAGTTTTAATGCTACTTGGATGTTTGTTTTTCTTGGCTGATACTTTAAAAATAATGGAAAAATGATGGTCAGTCAACAGAATTAAATCTTTGAGAGAGCACACATCTTTTGTGAGTTAAAAAACAAACATCATATATTGTTTATTTGATCTTCCTCTGAGCTGCCTTGTGTTAACAGTCCTCTGTCGTCTTAGGTGTGAGTTCACTCACACCTGGCCGCTGCAGGAGCAGGAATGTGGGGAGCTCCCACCTGGCTGAGCTCCAACTGAGATGGAGGGTGTTTTTTACGTTGGAGTGGGGGTTGTGGGTCTCTGTCGTCTTTGCCTTGAGGACTAAACAAGATCACAGCTGACAAACTGGAATGGGAGGAAGTTGAAACTGGGTGAACAGTTTGTCACGTTGTTCACATGTGTGAACTGTTTGTGTTGGAGGAAACTTGAAGAGACAACACAAACAAGGAAGCAAAACTGTGATGTAAAGGGAAGCTTTGATAGATTTTTATAGCTGATTTAAATGAGCTGCTTTTCATCTGGGTCCGTAGAGTGCTAGTTAAACTTATATCAAGATCAAGAGTACTTGTTCTTGATGGTGATTATTTCATATTAATTTTGATTTTATCCAAATACATCGACAGTACTACCGTGAGGATAGAAAGGAGAGAGTGTTGGTCAAGAAAAAGTTTTGTACGAATAAAAACAACAGACTAAAACAAGCAGAAAGTACATAAATCAGTAAATCAGAATTCAGCAATAAAAGGTTTGCCTTCACTCCTCAAACAACTCTTAATCCTGATCTAATAATTGTACAAAGTTAATAAAATTTTCTGTCCAGTGGCTTTTGAAATTAAAATTGGTATTCTGAATATTTGGATGAGAACTATGAATAATCAGTTTGATACAAGAGTTTATTTTTGTCCCTGTAAACAAATAAAGTAACATGGGGGCCTAGTGTGTGCCTTACTTAACATGTACTGCTTTTAGACATTAACAAACAGGAAAATGGAGTAGATCTCAACTTGCTGCCGTCACCAGCACGTTTTGGTTTTTTTCCTGCGTGATGCTGTTTCTTTGACTCTCTCACTCTGCATGTGTGCAACAAAGCAGGGCTGCAGATTTCACATCAGATTGTCCCAGGCATACAAATTTAAAGAGACAGTGTCTTTGCTGCAGAGATCTGTCTGCCTTATTTTTTATCACATTTAAACCTCACATATTTTGTATTCCACCTTTAAAATGCCTTAGGAAATATGTTTCACAAGAGCAGCTGAGCCGTTTTTAATCCAATTAGCAAACACAACAAGGTGTCGAGTTTTTCAGTTAATAAAAAAAATCAAGTCATGACCTCAAAATTGATTCATTAAACGCACTTCAGGCATTATTTTTGTCTTTAATATCTTGAAATTGGATCACGGTGTTCCTGTTGCCTCTATATAAACCCCTCTGTTCTTGCCTCTGATGTCTGCTCAATGACGTCACACACCTGGTGGTCTAACTATCCCATCTTTAAATGGGCACATGAAAAGAGATGTGTTTCGTAGTTAATTTCCATCGAAAAAAAGGTTCTAAAATCACTTCAGGATTTTACTTGAAACTTGTTGTTTTGTTCACTGCAAAACCTGGAATCTAAGCAAGTCTCTACATCCTATTTCAGTAAAAGATATCTTTTTTGACTTGACACGAGTCACATTCACCAGATCAGTCCATAAAAATGTGTTAAAAGTTTTTTAAAGACAAAAATGATGCCTGAATTGCTTATAGCAAGTTAAAAAATTCTGCCAATGGGATAGGAAAAAAGTTTCTTGTTAAGACAATTTAATTTCAGGAAACTTGAGGAGCAAATGTTCCTTACTGCATGAGCAGATTCTTTTGACTTGTTGCGAGCAATTCAGACATCATTTTTGTCTTTAAATATCTTGAAGTAAAATATGCTCCTGGACTTGTCAGTTGAATGTGGCTCATGTCAAGAATTATAAGACAATTTTTACAAAAAAAAATAAGACACAAACACTTGCTTAGGTTTCAGTTTTTGCAGTGTTGCACAAAGATAGTTCTCTGAGGCTGTCGTTTTTATAATAAAATGTTGTTTGGTGCTGACAGTCTCATTGATCACACTCTGCAGGGTTTTCATGCATTCTGGGGTAAATGCCACACAAACTTATTCCATGTTCTTATGCTTTGAAATATTTCCATATGGTGGTTGCACTTGGATATTTGACTCATGAAGGCAGACTGTACTGTTGGTTTTGTAAGGAGCATCTTGATGCAGCCTGAAAAACAAAACACAGGGCAGAAAGAGCCCACTGCACCAGCAGCTGCAGCTCGTTAAGCTTATTGTCTGAGCTCAGGGTGATAACTGGAGGTGATTCATGAGTGCAGCATCATTTTTATCCTCTCAGTCTTAATCTCATCTGCAAACTGCTTCACTGTGACGTGATCATTATTTCCAAAATTTTAAAACAGAAATCATTGTCCTCATTAAGTGATTATTAAAATGTATTAGTAAACTTGAGTTATGGGAGAGGAAAGTACAAGCTAAAAATGTGTCTATTGTGAAACATGCAGGTGAATAAACAACAGCTTTATTGTGATGCAGAAAATCTCACTTTTCTTGTTGGAGGCTGTCATTGCATTCTTAAACTGATGAAGTCATCAAAAGCTCAGGTTATTGTTGTGGCAGCACATCAGAACAAATCCAGTCCAGTCCTTACTCATATAACACGTCTCACGTTGCCTGTTGCCCTGAGTGCTGCATTGTGATGAAATAAGTGAAAATAAAACTACAGAATGATAGAGAAAACACAAAAAGTTGGAATGCAGAATAAGCATTATTTTTCAGCTCATAACAATAAGTAGTAATACGTCCCCTGATAGCTGATACCTTTATGATTACAGCTATACATTGTTTTATTTTGTGTTTTTCTTACCTCACTGGCAGCTTAGGGCTTTCTTTTAAGCTTGTGATATTTTGTAATAAGACTCATCTAGACTTGTCAGGTAACTAGTTCCTGCAGTAGAACTGCATTTAAAGGTGACAATAATTTGCATCCTGCATTCCTGAAAATGTTCTAGTTTCTAGTAACTGTGCTTGAGTCCCTAATAATAAGTTATCACTGCTGCTGATAAAATGATAATAAATGTGTCCAATTTTCTGTGTGTTCAGGACGAGGTTCTTGCAGTGTCCAGGAAGATGGTGTTGCGGGTGGAGGACCTGGTGCAGTGGTCGTGCGCAGAGCCAACAGGCTGGAGGAGCAACATGAAACCACAGATGCCGCCATGTGGGCCAAATGGGCTTCATAAACCTCTGCAGAGCAACGATGGATTCAACAACAGCAGCAGCAACACTTCTAACAAGATCAGCGAGCCACTAAAAGACAAAACAGACAGTAAGACACAAAGAACAAAAACAACTAGAGATTATCAAGAAATGTGGGGTTTTTTGTAGTCTTGAATAAGACTTGAAGGCTCATTTTTATCCCATCAAAAATGCAGGAGGTGAAAATTTTGTTTATGTCAAGTAAAGTATTAATTTCAGCCCACCTTTGTAAATTCTCCTGTCTCTCCTCAGATGAGCAGTTGGAGCATCATGTTGTCAAAGTGCTCAGCTACCCTCAGTACTGCCGCTTCCGCTCGCTGCAGAGACGCATCCAAGATGGAGCAAGAGGGGCTTCGCTGCAGGATCCTCACCTGATTGCGCTGGGTGGGATCAGAGTGTCACCCAGCACCCGACTGATGTACTGCAGAGACACCTTCAACCACCCCACGCTGGAGAGCAGCGCCAGCTTCTCCTGGCAGTTTAGTGAGTGATTCAGACGTTTGATCAAATAAGTCAGATAGTGTATGGTGATATAACAATGGTTATCCAACAATGTGACGATTAAAACCTTACCATATTTTTATTATTTTTCTGCAGGGTGTCCATCACTCAGCCTTCGTGGGCGACCCCGGAAGAGGAGAGGACGGGACGGCAAAGATTCGCCAACCTCCAGCCAATCAGAGTCCTGGATTGACCGGATGAAGGTTAGATCATTCTGCATATTTAACTTTTATGCACTGTGAAGTTTCAGATTGATGTAGGATCAGGTTAACAGTGTAATTTTTCCCCCCAGGAGAACGTGATGGGCAGTGTGGAGGTGGGCTGTGAGGGCAGCTGGCTCCCTCATCCTGAAGAGCAGCTCTTCCTGGATCAGCTCTTCTCCTTCATGGAGCGGAACGGCTACTCCATCCACAAGGTCCCGAACCTTGGATTCAAAAAGAGTGAGAGACCAAATCTGTTCTTTACCATTTCATTTTTAGTTGGTCTTTTTCACTAATTCATAAACTCAGTAAAATGAAAAGTATGAAACTAAATTTTCTCTTTCTATCTTTGTTAAAATTTGAATTCATTTTTTTCCATTTCCTTTTGTTTTATTCCTTCCTCTTCCTTACCTATTTCTGCTCCTTTTTCTGGCTATGGTTAATTATTTATTCCCCCCTCTCTCTACAGCGCTCTGATCTCTTGAGGCTTTTTTCCGTCAGTCTTTACTTTTTCCCCTTGATTTTTCATTTTCTTAAATGTCTCCTTTTTTTTAAAAAAAAAAAAAAAGAAAGGAAAAAACCCTTTCCCCCAACTTGATTTTCTGTCTGCTGTCTTCTGTTTTTCTCTTTTATTTTTCTGTTTTATTCTTTCTTTGCTTACATTTATTTCTCCCAGCTGTATTCTCTCTCCCTATGTAACCTTTAGTCCACCTTGATAAGACTTTGTGCTTTTTTTTACAACCCATTACAGAACTTTCTTTTTCAGTCTGACACCCCCCCCCATAACCCCCCTCACACACATGAAGTTGAATGAAAACAAGGATGTTTGACTTTTATAAAATAATAGGTCACATGCTCATTTCCTCTTCTAATGCCTCTGAACTTGTCTGAGTCATTGTGATCTGAAATTTCAAAAGTTTTTACTTTTGCTTTCTTTTTTAAGCAGAAATCAACTGTTTTTATACTGAACGTTTTCAAATTCTCTGTTTAAAAAAAATCATTACTAAACCAACCAACAACTTTAAATTTTTTATTGTTTTTTCTCCAACACAAAATTTTGAAATGAAAATGAAATAGAAAGTATTTAACTCAAGATCATTACTCTTGAGTAGGCTGTCACAGTGTCCTGAATTAAGAGATAGGTTACTCCATTTTTCATTCCTGTCAAAGTTTATTGTGATCATGACGTTTCTTGGCCACAGTAACCATCAAGTAAAAATCTGGTGTCATAGGAACATTATCTAAGAGTAAAAGTCACAGCAGGTCATGATACATTCTTCTTTTGCTCTTTTTACCTGGACTTCAACATAAAACTAATATTTCCTTGTATTTTATTTTTCTTTACTTTTTTTCCTTGTGTCATTCTTTACCTTTCTTTCTTTTGCCATCTTTTAACTTACACCTTGTCCCTATCCTCTTTTTCTTGAAGCTCTCTTTTTATTTTTACCTACTTCCTGTTTTCTCTCTTTTCTTTCTTTCTCTCTCTGTCCGCTCTCTTTTTTGTTGATTTTTCCTTGTTTTCTGTTTTTCTCACCTCTTTGTGTATCTTTCTTCAGAAGACATTTGCCCCTCTTTTGACACTGAGTACCTCATAGTTTTTCCTTCTTTCACTTTCTCTTGTCCTGAATGTGAAATCAACAAAATGATAGATTTTTCGTTCTCTTTCTCTCTTTTTTTGACTTCTTATCAATGAGCAATGTTAGATGCAGGTTGTGTTTTTTTAAGAATCAATATTAATTTTGCAAATTCAATGATTTTTTCCATTTGCAGAAATTTCCATTTGTATTCTCTATTTTAAATGTTACACTCAGTGAAATGTTTATCAGCCCTAACACATTTCAAATTGAGAGAAACCTTTGTATAAAGGTGTTGGAGTCGAAGCCTCCTGACAGCCATGTGTTAGAAAACGCATGGAGCTGAAATCAGGATGTTAGCTCTGCTTATCTCTGCTTTCGTCTCTGAGGTCATTAAACTTTCATCTGATCTGGTTTATTAAGATTAAAGCTGCAGTCTAACCTCCTCTGCAGAGCTGGAAATTTGAAAACAGCAGGAGGTTGATTAATCTGGATTTTATTTTATTTTTATGAGATGGAAAAACGTTGTGTTCTGTCAGGGCTCTGTGCTGATTAGTTTTATCAGATTGTGTCTATTAAGTCAAATTGACACTTTATATCAGAGTTAAAACATGATTTCCATTCTTATCAGCCCTGTTTTCATTATTAATATCGCTGCTGGTTTCCAACCTTCGTCATTCTTTCTGTATCCTCAGTCGACCTCTTCCTCATGTACTCAGTGGTGAAGAGACTTGGAGGATATAAAAAGGTGAGTTTCTTGAATGTTGTTGCTTCTCTTAGTTTTTAAAGACCACACTTCATAAACAGTGCTGTTTTTGGTTGAAATGATGAGAGGACATGTTACAGTATATCAACTGAAGGCAAAAGCAAACACATGAATGAAAACAAGTAGACAGACAGTTATAGTTTCAGCTGAGAGCTGCTCTGTTCACAACAAAAGGCTTTTCTTACCGCTGTACTGCAGTGAGCCTTGCACTGAACAATACTGTACTACACAGCAGCATTACAGCTCTTCATATAGACAGTCTAAATCATTTAATTGTTTCAAACACAATTAAAACAGTCCATTCTTCACAGAGGATTGTGAAGAAAAATTAATTGAAGAAAATATCACAAATGTGTTTGAACACTGTTGGCAGTTTCAATTGCTTGGGGTCTTTGAGGGGCCGTTTACGTGACCACGGTTTTAAGATGAAATGCAAAAGTTTAGTTGCAGTCATTGCATAAGGATCTCTCAAGGATCTGCCCATGACAGGCCTACAGAGGACTGGCCAATCAGAGAAAGGAGGGTTTATGAAGCGGAGAGCCTTGAAGAGACAAACATTTCGGACGAAGGCTGGAATAAGGGGTTTCCAAAACACCAGAAAAAAAAGAAAGGCAGTTTATATGTTTTGTTTAGCCATTTTGAACATGTACCTCTGAGGGTTTACTCATAAGATATTCACTGTGATTATAAAGGTACAGGTAGACCATCTACAGTGTATTAAGGCAACTTTGAACAGAAGCTGTGTTTTTTGAAACTTAAAATATTTAAAGAAATGAAGCCAAACTTGCATGCTTTCATAGAATCTCTGAGTTGGAAAGTTGCTGCATTCTGTTGAGTTAAAACAGACCACAAAATTATTTTTAGGCAACAACCCTGTTACGCTGAACTCTAAAAAAAGAAGTGTGGAACTCATAGGAGTGTTTTCCTTGTTTATACTTTTTTCCTGTTTGGTTTCAAGGGTTTTGAGAATAACAACTGTTATGATAATATGTTTCTCAGGTGACAAATGATCGCCTTTGGAAAGTGGTATATAACGAGCTGGGAGGATGTCCAGGAAGCACCAGTGCTGCTACCTGCACCAGGAGACACTATGAGAGGTAAGATAAAAAAAGAAAACAAACTGAAAATTCAAGTAAATAATTAAAGCAGAAGTTTAAAATTTAAAGGTCTTCTTTAAACTTTTTTTTATCCCTGTGTGTTAGGTTGATGCTTCCTTATGAAGAGCATCTCAGAGCAGGAGGAGGAGGAGGGGCAGAGTTCAAAATCCCTGAATGCCCCTTGCCACCGAAACCTAAAGGAATCAGAGGAAGGAAACCACTTCCACGAGGTAGAAAACCTGGACCTAAAGCCAAGGAGAAGAAGGCCTTAGCTGCTGCTTCTGCTCCTAAAACGGTAAGTGTAAATGTAAGAGCTCCAAAACCTAATAATCGTTCTTCACGCAACAGTAATAAAACAGTAAGGCTGTAATAAGATCAAGAGAGAAAAGATGCAGCATTCCTAAAATGAAATTAACAAAAGGTTAAAGATGTGAATTATGTCTCTTTATCAGATTGTTAATGCAAACGGCACCATTGTGGTGAAGAGAGGACGAGGACGACCGCCAGGGACACGCAACAAGTCCACGCTGATCGCCCAGGCCAAACTGCTGGCTCAGCAGCAGGCTAAAGCTAAAGCAGCAACCGAGTGTCAGCAGCAGAGTCCTCTGCTTCCTCCAGCCAGAGCTGCAGCAGCAGGAGGGGGAGGAGGCAGCTCACACAGGGTAACCACTCAATACGCTTCTGTTCTGTACTGCAGGAAACATCAGATGTTTTAGGTGATGCATCATGTGCAGAAAACATTTCAGATTATCACCATATAAGGCCTGATTAGACAGCCTCATTTGAAAATAGAAAAAAAATATATCTGCATCTCATATTCTGAAAGACACAAATATGGTTAAATTTTTGTTAAAATACCACATTTTTTAGCCTCTATGTGATTAGAATCAGCTCTCCTCTCTGACCGGGTGATATATACAGCCTGCAGATATAGCAGATGATTAGAAAGATTCAAACCACACAACCTTTATCAGTGTTCACAGATGGCAGAGCAGGTAAGGTGCCCTCTGCTGGCTGGAGAGGAGTGTAAAATGATAATGCCAGAATTTAACTGAAAGCCAAAATAATAAAAAATACAATCCTGGGATTTTTTGGGGTACATTTTACTTGTCAACAAAAAAGAAATGTTTCTGTGTTTTCAAAAATACACTTCTTGTCACTATATCCTTGTGACATTCTGACTTTTTCCAAACGATCTGAGGAAAAGGAATGTGGAAGCTTCCACGGTGTAATGAAGCCTGCACTGGTCTTATTTTGTAGATTGTACAGTTAAACTAGCTTTAATTTTACTTACTTACTTGTACTTTACACCTCTAACAATTTTCAAGTAGTTTCTAGAAAATAAGCATGATTAAATGAGAATCAGTGAGGACAGAGAAAAATGGACTTGGTGAGTGATGAAAATCATTGACAGAGAGATGCACTGGCTTAGACAGACGCACAGTGATGCTGCAGAAGGTAGTTCAGAGTGTTTTAGACCATTGAATTGTTGTTAACCAATCAAGAAAAAGAGTTAAAATCTTGCTTTTTACAACTTGAAGTAAATGAAACCTGAGAGGAAAAAAAGTTTGCCATTTTCTTTTTGTTTTCTTTGTGAGTTTAACCTAACATCCTCCATCTTCTTCTCTTCCCTCTGCAGCCAATCCAGCCAGCTGTCCTCCTTCCCAACATGCCTCTCACCCCTGAACTCTCCCCCATGTCCACCCCCTTCCTCCCCTTCCAGCCCAAACTGAAGGAGCTAAAACCCGACCGAGGAGAGTCTGCCACCCCAGCTCCAGGCGTGCTCATTTCAACGCTGCCTCGGCATTTTGTGGGAGGGTCTCTAGGTGGATTCAACCCCATCAAAGGTGTGTGTCCCCTGGATGTCCTCAGGAACCGCATCAGCCTCCAGAGAGGTCTGGAGAGTCCAGCTTTGACCCCTCAAGATCCAACCCAGCACCTTCCCGCCATCTACACCCTTCAGCCCAAAACTGGAAGCCCAGAAACCCCTCGTCCAAGCGGGGACCAGCTTCAGGCTCAGCCCACCGTGCTACACCAGCCGCACAACCACTGCACCAGCTGCACCGTGGATGATGGAGCCCAGAGAGGGGGCAGCCTGGAGGCCAGGACCCGACCCCCTCTTCCCCCTCTCCGGGTCCTGCCTCTGAACCTGGACTGCAGCGTGCAGGTGTGTCAGCTGATGAGGACTCGTCTGGGCTCTACTCAGTTCCAAACCTTCACCCGTCGTCTTTCTGAGGCTCTGTCCCAGGACTTGACCAACAAACCCCCCTGTTCCCCCATCACACCTCCCCCCGAGCAGGCGCTGCCCCTGAACCTCAGCAGACGCTTCCCCGTTAAGAGACCCAGCACAGATGGACCAGAACCAAGCCCAGCAACCGTCAATGGCAACACAGACCAGCAGCCATCCAGGAGACCCAGACTTAGCTGCACGGAGCAGACCGAGGACAGCAGCCAGGGGGATAAAACCAGCTCTGGTGGAAGCTCTTCAGGAGGAGATCAGGACGAGGCCATGAAGAACCAGGAGGAACCAGCAGACCTTAGCTCCCCCAGCAGGATCAGGGCTTTCCTCCTCGGGTTGCCGCCCTTCCAGGTGAAATTTGAGGAGGACTTGAATGGGACCAGGTTTGGGAAGTTTCTTCCACCAGAATCAAAAGCTGATCCCCAGAGGACTGAGACTGAGAATGGAGAGGGAGTAAAGAAAGAGGTGAAGGAGGAGGAAGAGGAGATGATGGTTAAAATCGAGTAATGTTGAACTCAAATTCAAGATGGAGGAGACAGATCCTGCCTCCTGCCCTGGTCCTGTTCCAGCAGAGGTGAGGAGAAACTGGCTCTATGATTCACACACTGTTTTTAACATTATCCCCTCTCTTTGTTCGTATTTGTGATCAGGAAACACTCTGCAAAGTCAAAGATTTGTTGGTTTGGAATCTGGAAAAATGTATCTGATGCAGGCTTGTTGTTGCTGTTGATACTTCTGGGTTGATCCAGCTCAGATTTGCGCGATCAAGAGGAGCAGGGATGTTTCTGTCTTCATCTGTGAGAACATTTGACTTTCTCTCAGTTTCAAACCGTTGACTCTTTCTTCTTTGTGATTAATCTTTGCAGAGGAATGTTAACACAGAGACTCATGACAATCACAGATTATTTTCTCTTCCTTTCTCTCTTCACATCTGTCCTTTAAAAACATGAAAATAACGACTCAAAAAAACACTGCCATAACCCTCCATAACACTATTAACTCCCCTATTCAATGTTGCCCTGGAATATTGAATAAGATCCACATGACAGAGATGAAAACAGAAAATCAATATTACATCTATGGGTGATGCTATGCATCATGTCTTCATGAATTAGCATCTTAAAGTGTACTGTAGTTTGGTAGTTGATTTTTAAATTGTACTCTACTTCTGTAGAGAAATAGTTATTTTCTGATAAAGTGTCTGGATGTTATCTGGAGCTCCTCAGTCTTCACGTTATAGCTTGTTGAGTGAAGCCTTTCTATAGTCTTGCTTGTTAGCTGAAATATATAAATTTTCTTACACATACGTGCCTTAAACAGCCTGCAGTCTGAGTCATTGCCGGCTTCAAATCCATTCAGTTAAAGAGATACCTTGATGTTGGACCTGTAGTTTTCCTTTACCCTGTCGTTGGGCTGGAGATTCTTTAAGTACTTTTTTGGATGCTCATTTCCTGCAAACAATTGAACAACATAATCCCAAAGTTTTCAAGTTTGAATGTATGGAAGCAACAACAAATAGACAAAAACTGGTAAAACTGATCTCAAAACTGAGGTTTTGAATAGAAGTGGTCCTAGCTTTTATGATGTAGAATTGTTGATGTGTGAGACAGTTTTGAAGCTTCAGATCTGGATTTTTGTTAATTTTTCAGGGCCAGGTGGAAGCATAATCAGAGAAGAGGGTCAATCTAGAGTGTGTGCCAAGAAACTGATTGCAGCCGGTTGTTTTGGATGAGGAGTCTGACGAAGTGAAAAAAGGCTTTGAATGAAATGTTCCCACCAGAAAATCAACAAACTAATCTCTGGTGTCTGTAGAGTTTGTATAACCAGTAACTGAACAGCACATTTCATGTCCTTAAGGTCACTCAACTATAATTCACACCCAATGTTATCTCATATTTGATATCTGGTGGGAATAAAAATGTGCAGTTTTTAAGGAAACCTGGAACTTAAGTTGCCGTAGACCCAGGAAATATTGACCTACCCACAACTTGGACTTATTTTCACAACTAGTGGAGCTGCCCTCTGCTGGGCAGACAGAAAATTAAAGAGGCTACTTTTTTATCAACATACCCTGATACCAAACGCAGCTTTTGACATTATACAAACCACTGTGCACCATCTCTCGTGTTTTATCAACACCCTTGTTCAAGTTTTTCAACCACATCAGCACCTGGGAAAGTGTGTTGAGCTCAAACATGAACATGTAGCTGGAATATTCACCTACCTCAGGTTACTTTTTCAATCAGCTTCTTTTAGACATCTATAAACAGTCTGAAACGCTTCAAACCCATTCGTAGTTTCCTCTCTGTTGCTCAGATAAGTTTAATCATTGCCAGTTTTTGGCTTTTAAATGCTGACTCTTTGTAAATATCCCAAGACTGTCCTTTACACATTTTTTGTATTTCTACCTGCCCTCCTCATAATATTTGGCTCTCAAACCAGGGTCAGAACAGATTGTTAATCGTTGTAGATGTAACTGTCTCTTCTGTCAGGCTTGGTCTTAAATAGTGAACCTATCAGCTTATTGGGGGATGATTTTTTTGCAACACACATTGCCTGAAGAGTCAACATGAAGCTGTACCTCGGTGCTAGTGAGTTTAGCACAAGGACCAGACAGGATCGGGTCAGAATAGGCGAATCATTTGCCTTAATTTCTGAAAATAAAGTAGCCCTGTATGGACTAAAACACAGGCAAAGAGGTGGGGCTGAGACAGACTTTAGCCTCTCTTAAAAAAGCTGTATAAGTCCGCCCACCTTTCTGTTGCCTCCAATCATTCAAATCAATAACAAAACATTATAAGAATTACAAAAATGTTTTAAAAATTTTCATTGTATTGTGGATTTTTATGGGGTTTTCACCAACCGTCTTAGTTTGTTACTAGTCCACCAAATTGTGAGTGGCATTGATCCTCCATGAGTATTCTTAAAAAGAAGTCTAAATAGATGGGAAGTTTTTTCTATTGAAAATTGTAATTCCATCTTGTTGTGATTCTTATTATCCAGAATTGGATCTCCGGATTGTTTGTCAATGCCTGGATTAAATATGAATTCAAAGTATTCACGCTGCTTCACCAAAGAACATGTTTGTTTATAAAATTACTCCTCCCAGCTCCTTCCACTTCTTAAGTAAAGTGCCAACACAAAACAGACTCTAAATTGCAAGGAGAAACTTTTAACTGTAAAATGTAAACATCAAGGTATCTCTCGAACCGCAGCCTTTTCCTTCGACTTGTTTGTTTTCTAACGCAGACAGATGTTGGTTCAGATTTGCACACCTACTGTACAAACTTGCTTCATTTATTTTCCATATTTATATGTGCCAACTTTTTGTTATTTTACCAGAGTAGTGGATTAAACTACGACACCGAAACTAAGTGGTGCTGTTTATTCTTAGTTATGTAGCTAACGCCATTATGTTTTTGTTTTCTCCTTTTTTTTATTTTTGGTGTGTGTGTGCGTGTGTATGTATGTACAAATCTGCAAACTATTTCATCTCAGCAAGTCTTAGATATCAACCTCAGCTTTTTGGAATATTTTAAAGAACTGAATAAAACAGAAACCTGACTTGTTCTGAAAATATTTGCAGTTTTTACAGATGTATTTGACTGTTGGCCTCATGTGAAATAGATATGAATTGTTTATAAATGAATGCATGAGTAGAGCAATGTATATTCAAAAGATCATTGCTGGATCATAGCAGAAGCACCAAAGCACGTTTTCCAGCAGATTTCACCAGAATCAAACGGTTTTAACTTTTACGGTCACATTGAAAGCAGAGTTGTTGTCATTAGTTTGCTTGAAGAAATGTCACTTTTCACAGTAATGTCTGTTTTGATCTGTAACAAGCAGAGGAGGGTGTTATACAGAGTCATATTTTCATCGATGCAGTAAGAGTTAATATATCTCAAAATAAGTCTGATCATGTAACAACAGTTAAATATATATTTTGTGTCTCACATTGCTTCATCATGTTCAAAAACCTGTATTTATAAGGGTGAGGTTTTGTCTGGAGCATGCTCAGAGTGTAACACTCAAGCGATAAAGGCCTTTGTGCAAGTTGGAGGGAAACGTTAGCGAGGGGTAAAAAGTCATTTTTCGGACTGTATACACCTCAAGGCAAAGTCCACGTTAAGCAAACGAAGATTTCAGTGACTGAAAAGACCAGAGCCTCATGACTGTGCAGCTCCTGGGCATTTTTCATTTTTCCTCTAAGACAAAGGTTTTGAAAGTTCCCTTTGAGCGAAACTGAAAGACTGCAACCACAAACTTTTCCCTTCAGAGTATCTGCAGGCTTTATGACTCACACTGGGAGCCTCCCAGTCAAACCACAGCGCCACTGGACCAGATTTATCTCAGAGTCCCTCAGTCTGTCTCTCCTGAACATTTTGCCTTAGTTAGTATTATTTGATTTTATGATGTGCATGTTGATGTTTATGTTATGACAACATGCCACTGAGGGCTGACCGCCTGCTGTGTCACTTAAAGGGGATAGGAGGTCTTTAAGTCTATGTTAAACCAGTATGAGAGATAATAGTTTTTCCTTCTTCTTTGGTTATTTAAGCTTTAGTTTCTAAAGGTTTTTTTGTAGGTATCTTCTTTGATAAAGTTAAGATTGAGATGTTTACATTTTCTTATGCATGCTCTAACAGATGTGTTATATCCACTGTTTTGCACACTACAGCAGCATCAGTCTTTAGCGGCACTGCGCATTTATGTAAACTAAGTGCCTGATACTTAAGAATGAAAATTGGAGTGAATATTTGAAAGCAAATAGTTAAATTTGCTCATTAGCCTTCATGCTGTAAACTGGAAAAACAGCTCAAGATGTCGTGTCATGTTTTTATCAATGTTTGAAATTTTATTCCCGCCAGAGTAACAGTTTGAAAAAAATCGACCTTGGGAAGCGCTTTCAGCCCCTCATAACATGCAAACTGGACCTACAAGACTCAACAACTGGGTGGCCACCGGAGCGCTAAGTGATGCTACTGATCTTGTGACAATGTTCATGTTTAGAAAATGATCAAATTAAAGGTGCTACATGTGATATATTAACATGCATATAAACATGCTGAAAAAAGTTGCGAAGCTTCTTTTGGGAAATAAATCTCTGGAAATCTTAGACAACAGTAATGCAGTGTCCTCACACACTGTTATTTAGCCTGTCCAAGAAGTCATAATATTGATTTTTCTCATTGTAATTGCTTATAATTTCAGTCATCTTTTGTCATAAAGTCCAAAAGGTAACATACAATAGCGAGTCATTTTTTTAAGCTTATTTTACAGCCGTATAACCATTAGCAATTTTAATCAAGACTACCTGCTGAATAACAACATTTAAGAAATGCCACTTTACATTTTAAGGCTGTTTTAAATACAAAAAAATTCAAAAGAAAGATTTGTAGCTAAATTTGCTGAAAAGACAAGATAGCATCAGTACCCCAAAATGCCAAAAATGATACGATTAATGAGTCAGTGCTGATAGACAACATTATCTACATTTATAGATTATTTTTCTATGGTTTTACACATGGTTTCCTCTTATGTAAGCTGCGAAAATCTCTGCACTTGAATCGATTAAGCTGAATGATATGCAAAGCCACATTATAGGACTGAAATAAATACAGTCAGAAATTTTGATTTGTTCAAACGTCACTGTAAAGTTCTATAGTACAAGAAATACTCTAATTTTTTTCACACAATGAAACAAAATTTGGTTTGTTGAACACAATGAATGGCCAGTTAGAATTAATGCTTTAAATCTTGATAAGGAACATTCAATTTTTTTGGCATTTTTAAACCAGTTTTGACCTCTAAACTTTCAGATTCTTTACTTTGAAGTGACGGCTGGAAGGAACCAGATAGAATTGATACACACCTAAGAATCCCTAACATTGTAATACTTCACAAAGAAACAAATGAGGATTTTACTGAAGTGAATTTTGATTTTATGTGGATGTTAAAAATGCTGGATGTGGCACCTCTTAAACAGTTGGATGTTAAAAACTGATGAATGTCTCACCTCATGGAATCTCTTTGTTTTTGTTTCACTGGACACCATTTTGCTTGTGTTGCATTTTTTTCTAGTCCCTTAAAACAGAAAACCCTGAACAACTTATAAACACAAGTGTTCTTTTCTTCATAAACTGTGCTGAACTTTTGCTGGTTTTATTTTTGAAAGAACACAAGCTTCTTGGTATCATTACCTGCCTGTGTTCACATAAAATGGTCACCGAGGTGTTTGACACTGTGGGAACGTCATGCTTATTTTTTTTATTTCCCTGTTGAGTGTGTGTGATTTGATGATTGCAGAGATGTAACACAGACTCAAGTTCCATTGTTTTTTGTTTCTTTCACAGAAAACAGCTGGCAGTGTCAGGTACCATTCCATTTTAACACTGTATATTTATAATAAAAGTAATCTGTTCATAAAATCAGGGCATTCTCTGTCATTTCTCATTTTCCTGAAAAGTTCAGAAGGAAAAGTTTTTTAAAGTGTGTTATTGTGGTTACCTGTAAACTATCATTTACTGTGGTTTAAAGTTCATTTTTAGAAGAAAAAGAAGTAAGAAGAAAAAATATATATATTGTTTTGATGTAACAGATGCCAATACCAACAGGGCTCTAATCACAGAAAAAGGTTTATATAAATGCATCTACTAATGCGTTTATCAGTTTTATAATTATCATGGAGCCTTAAGTTTAAAAAAATAAAATAAATAAACCTTAAATGGCATGACAGTTCATTTTGAGTTCCTTCATAACATTTTAGCAAACACTGGAAAAATTTAAAGTCTTTTCATTTTAAGTCAAAGAAATAAAAAAAAGACACAACTTTAATAAATCAAAAAGATTTCTGTCACTCCACAAATTGGACACTAGATGGGGGTAGAGATTTAATACACGTCAGGATTTGGCTGTTAGAACTTATTCACATTCATGTCTTCATAATCTAAAAACTTGATGCAGTGTATTTTTTCTTAGTCTTTTTCCTGGTTAGATAAAATAGTAGCTCATTACCCTCAAAGCTTTAAATAAATTTAGGTTCCTCCATATAAATATTAAAGGGTCCTGCTTTGTTTGACCCTTTAACCGAGCTTTAACTTAAAGAGCCAAGTACTTCCCTCAAAATTAATTTATCCCTGCAGTCACCTCCACTTGTCTCTGTGTTAATATTTTCACAATCCAAGTGCACAAACACACACAGGGACACACACACAGGTAACATTGTTCCTGTAGAACACTGAGGAATGTGTTCATTTCCTGTTTGGTGTGAATGTTTACACTCTCAGAGTTTCTGAAACAGACTGAGAACAAAAGTCCTGGTGGGGAGGAATGTGTGTGTGTGTGTGTGTGTGTGTGTATTTCAAGGGGCACAAACCATAGTTTATGCCTTTTAAAGGGTGGCTGCCTTTTGCAATTTGGAATGTTTTGAAATGTCGTAAAACATTTTTGATCGGTTATTATTGATCCGCGATTGGAGAAAAATAATATTTTTATTTATTTTATATCAAGTACTGCTTTGTTTGCAGTGGACAGCAGCAGAATCTTCAACATTTTCACATGAATGAACAAAATAAAAGGTGGTACTTTAAATGATTAGGCTCCAAGCTGAGATAGTTGTCTGACATTGTCAGGATAGCCTCACGAATTCCATGAAACTGGGAGCAACTTTCGACTCACTCAGCTTTCATTCCAGGTGAATAACTGTACATTAAACTGCCCCATCGAACATGGCTCCAGAGGTCAATCGGTAATATTTCTGAGCTTTTACTGTAGTCAGCAGACATTGCAATAACCTATATCTAGAGTCAGAACTTTATGTTCCATGAGCTGGTTGTTGATTACAGAGCTCAAGACTATAGGAGCAAGAGCACAGGGTTAAAGGTGGAAGACATAAATATAGGTTCTGAATATATCCCTGCAATTCTGACATAGAACACTCTGGCATAAATCCAACCCCCGGATTAGAGCCAGGTGTGTGAATTGAAACTGAATGATAATGAGCAGCTCTTGAACTCGGAATATCTGATTTGATGTTGCATTTTCTCATGGAGCTGGACATGTACAATACTAAAACATAAATAAGGGATACAATAAAGTTATTTTTGTCTCCAGTGTCTATCTCTCCAGTCTACAAATTTATCTGGTCATGGCTTGTAGTTTTCCATACATTTTTTCTCGTTACTTATTAGACACAAAGACACTACAAAACCATTCTGAATGTTTCTGGGTCTCCTCTCTGTAATTCAGAAAACAGAGCCGAACAGTGCAGACAGACTTCACGGCAGGGCTTCATCTCACTGCTTTGGTATGTGCGTTATATTCCTCCTGCACAGTCAGACAGACTTTTAACCCTTTGGGACGCATAAATATTTTTCTTCTGAAGTCGTTTCTTCTTTGTCTGAAAGTCGACTGGCTTACTGTAAACACCGCAGCATCATGACTCTCACCTCCAGACTGACTCCTGATGATTCAACAGCAAGAAAGACCAGAGATGAGAAAAGAAAGTGCTAAATTAAACTTTTAACAATGTCAAGATAAGTGCAAGATTACCTGATGTAGATTGGTGGGATTTGATGTCTGATCAGCTGTACTTTTTTTAGCTTTTAAGCATTAGCCAATCAGAAACAAGTAATAATAAGGCTTTAAAGCTAACCAAACTGAAAAACTATGTAGACTCCCTCAAAACTGTAAAATAGTCCGGTACTTGAATAAATATTTCCACCACTGCCTGATGCTTTATTACCCTGTAAGGGGAAAAGCAGATAGTTAGTTCTACTGGAGTTTTACAGGCAACAGAGACCTACAGAGAACAGACCAGATCATCTCAGTTTCACGACTCCATTATGTCCGAGATTTACAGCTTGAATCTGCTGCAGACAGCCAAAACATTCTGAATTAATCCCCCCAACAGAGCTCTTATTTCCCTAATCTGTTTCCTCTCTAAATCCGCCGCATCTTCAGTGGACCTGGGCAAAGATTCAGAAAATCAGATCTTCACATTTTGACTTTCAGCATGCGTAAGTCTTTATCAAATGATTGAGTTTCCATGTCCAAGGCATTCAACTTCAATCTCCTGATGTTTATATCTGAATTCATGCACTCAGAAGATAAAATTAACTCATTTTGATCCATTACTTAAAATAATGCATTGCTAAGACAAATCAATGACAATAAAAAGGACTACACACAAGTTAAAGAGTAAGTAAAGACAAAAAACAGTCACACAAAGACCACAGATGGGAAAGCTCCTTTTCTTTCACCTTCTGTTTGTTCTCCATCTGTCCACCTGTCTGCCTCCTCCCCCGTGAGACTCCCCATTTATAGAAGCTGATCAATAAAATCCATCAATAGCCCTCTGCCTCGCAGGAGCACAATAACAAAGGAGACACTCGACACCTGTTTAAGACTTCTGTTTTCTTTGTTACTCTCAGGGTTTTATAATAAACGAAAAAGGCATTAAGCACTAAGTGTGGTAAAAATGGTTCACATCTCCAAACATTAGCTGAGATGTACGTGCTCTGCTCATCTTTTCTTTTCAAACTATTTCTTTACGCACTTTTTCTGATCTCATGAAAAAGAGTAAGTGCAATTCTCTAGTCTTAGCTCTGCCTCCTTGTTCTCTCTTCAGATTTATTTTCCATTCTCTCTTTTCTCTCCACTCCAAAAGATGAGGAAAGAGGGGGAGGTAGAGCGTACAGCCTGACCTGATTGAACCTGGACAAAAAAAGCTTGGTGTCATATTTGACCCTAACCTCAATTTTATTCCACACATTAAAAATATAACAAAATCAGGATTTTATCATTTAAAGAATATAGCCAGTCTGCCCCTTTCTCTCCCAAGCTCACACAGACACCCTCTAGTCGCATTGACTGTAATATCCTGCTTTCTGGTCTTCTCAAACATCTCAAGTTTCCAACTTTTACTGAACTCGGTGGCCCGTGTGCTGACAAAGACCAGAAGGCAGGTGCATATAACACTGGTTTTAAAATCACTGCATTGGCTCACTGTGTATTTCTGGGCTGATTTTAAGGTCATTTTTGATACCTTTCAAACATCTTAAGGATCTTGGACTTTCTTATCTTTCAGGGTTGCTTTTACCACATGAAGACTTGCATACCCTGAGAAGCACTGGTCTTTTAAAAATCCCAAAGGCAAGGACTCAAACTTTTGGTGTGGTATCTTTCCAGCACTGTGACCCCTGTCTATGAGAAGTACTTTATAACTAAAGCTTGATTTGATTTGAGCGGCGTCAGCTTCTGACCCAACCTTGTCTTCTTTACCGAATCGTTTTCCTTTCTCTTCGCTCCTCTTTTCCATCTTGAAAACAACGTAAACAGGGGGAGATAGAGTGTCCATCCTAACCAGCATAGGTGAGTCTTTCCCTGGCTCTGCTTACCCCGTCCTTTTCCCTATGTCTCTGTACATGTTCTTCTCACTTTTTCTCTATATTTTTCTACTTTGGTACACAAATTTGATGTGGTCTGGGAGTTAGCATAGAGGGAGTCGGTTCTGGATCCTGGAAGGTGCCAAATTTGTCTCCTTCCTAATGTATTGGCTCTTCCTTTCTCTGTATCTCCATCTGTGTCCTCATACTATGCTGTTGGAAGACAGTAGGAGCCACATGATGGATCGTATTACTGGAGGTAAATCCAGAGCAGTAGCCAGGGGTAGCATGGGCCCCCTAGTGCCTCCCCATAAGCCTGACAATTGATTGGCTGTTTGCTCAATCAGAGGCGGGACTTATGCTACAATCATGCACTTGACCTCTGTTGCAAAGGGTGCTGTATTTCAATGCTGTGATGGATTCTTGTGTAAGTCCAGAGATTTATCAGAGTTTTTCAGTGTTTCCACCTGACTTTTGGATGCTGGTAATAAAAGCAGGCGTTAAGAGTGATATAAACATGTTGGTGAGACATACAGCATGTGCCATCCTGGCAGAAGTGGGTAACCCAGTTGGGCTGCCTCATTTACTGAAGTCTGAACATGCCACTGTGTAAGGTAAAAGGAAAAAACTTGGCAGGACACAACATAGAATGGATTTCCCCACTGAGAACTCATCCTTTTCATCATCAAACACCCTGTATGTTTGAAACTTGGTCTGTATCTGTTCATCTTTTTCACCCTTTTCAAGATTCAACACAAAAATGTTGCTATGATTTGAGCTTTCCAGGCCACCAAACATCCTGTCTTAAAAAAACGTTCTCCCAGCTTTCTTGGGATCCACACAAAACCAATTGAAACTAAAAGTGTAACAATGGATTAGAGGGCTAAGAAAATAACATTAAATTTTCAAGATTTTCAGTGCAAATGTCAGCAAAACAGGTACATATCCTTAGCCTCTGATCTTTTCTGTTTTCAAGCAAACAATTTGACTTTTATGAAGGTTTTTTTTTTTTTTGCATATTTTGGCAGAAAATCTGGCCTTATTTGGAAGGCAGTATTGCTCCTCCTCTGTTTGGTTTGGTGGATTAAAAGTCACTCATTATCTAAGTGTTACTTACTCCTTCCTGACTCAGAAGCAGAGTCGGTGTAATCTCCGGCGTTCAGCCCTGACAGGCCAATTCATCCGGCCAGAGCCTCCATTAAGAGAAGAGCAGTTTAGTGTCAGCTCAGTCTGCGTCTCTGAGTCTGAGTTTGGTCGAAGGATTTACACTTAGAGGGTCGAGACATCGAGAGAAGCTACTTTATTCAAACCCAGGGAGTAAAAGAAACACATTTTAATGTAACTTCCGTTTGACCGGACATAAACTTTCACGTTATCTGTGATGTGTTTGCTCATTGTAATGACCATGAATAATCTATGAAGAGGAGAAACTTGTTAACACAAGCGTCCTGTACACACATGCTAAACACAGTGTCTGCTGGAAAGGACGACCTGCAGGCCGCAGAGAATTAATTAATACTAACCCACTTAACGGGAGGGGGAGGGGCAACACTGTGTGTGTGTGTGTGTGTGTGTGTGTGTGTATGCGTGTGTGTGTTTGGGGGCTTTTAAGGCAAAGAGAGTCATCGGATGAGACAGCAGGGATCAGAGTCAGAGGGGGGGGGTTTCAGCTTTTCTAGCCACGCAGGCCGATGGGTCAGAAAACAGAAAAGTCTGTCGGTCAAAATATCTCAGAAACTTTTAGATGGAGGGTCCAAAACCTTGTCCTCAAAAAACACCCTTGTGTCTGTGGTGTCATTCATGTTACAAGGTGAAAATTAGTGGTTAAAATATCCACAGTAGTTTGAGTTCACTTAAAGAAGACAGTTTCAGCAGCATTTAGTTTGGGTCTGAATTTTGTTTGGTTTCTCTCTGTGACACATTTTGCAATCCGAGCACAAGTTGAACAACTGACATTAAAATGTTCATCTGGTTCATGGGTAAATCCCTGCACTGTAAACGTTAACTGTAACGTGATTTTACACGTTTGTTATTCTAGCATATTATTCTATGTCAATATGACAGAAGATCACAGAAGGTGTTGCGATAGTACTTAATTTTAAGGTGGCATCGACTACGAAATACACTTCACCCTGAAATCCTGAGTCCAAATTAACCAGTTATGCTTGTAAACTTGACAATCACCTTAGCCCCTCCCAGCTATTCAGTAAAGCTACAGCTTTCAAGTTATTCCTAGATGTTGAAATAGATTTATTGTTTCAAACAGCTACCTAAAGAAGTTGTGTTAACAAACAAGTTTAAATCAACCAAACCAAGACAAGGGTTAACACAAGACACCTTATTTAATCAAGAAAGCTTCTGTTGGTGTTATAACCACAAAATGTATCTTTTGACCTCACATAAAATTTAAAGGCAGCTCTTTACATCAAATTTTCACATTGAAACAACAAGTAGGGTTGACAGTGTATACAAGAGCCGAAAATTTAAAAAATATATATTAAAATTGGTTTTCTACTCACCCTCATATCACTGAAGTAACCCCGAGTGAAGCCACTGTGTAACTTGTAATTAACAGTGAAGCTGCGACTCTCCAGTAAGATTTGAGAGCTTCTCTGAATGGAGCCGGAAATGATGGTGTTTCTTTCACAGTGCTACAGTGCAATAATAGAGAGGTTGACCCCAGTTGGTAGCTTAAAGTCAGGTCTGGTTACAAAATTGATGATGGTTTAAAGTTTCAGGAAGAAGCATTTATGGAAGAAGCAGGGATAACAGCAGCAAGGAAGAGGGGGAAAACCCACCATGGCTAAATTATGCAAACTGATTGTTGTGTTTGAGGTTAAACTTGTACTACGTCTCTGTTTGTGCCAATTAAAGCATCACCCCTCCTCTTTCACCCCTTCCTCAGTGTGGAGCTCTGGGAGCCGAGGGTGAGGTATGTGGGCTCGGTGCCAGCTGCACCGGGCCAGCCTGGGAGAAAAACACAGAGAGAGGCGGCCCGTGTGGAGTTTAGAGCTTTCTATCTGAGACGGGCAGGCTACCATGGCAACACACCAAGCACCTCTGCCAAGGGACGGAGGTGAGGGGACTGGGGGGGGTTTGCCTAAATGTCAACTTTTCCAGGAAAGGGGAAGAAAAGAAGCTCATTTTCAGTCCATCATTCAGGAGTGTTTTGTGAAGACTCAAAAGAGGAGCTTTAAGAGGAATTCCTGAAACATAAGGTAATTGAGAACTTTATTAAAACTTTAATTAAATGAACATATCTCAACTAAATCACATGCAAGTCATCTTCGTAGAACTCAGTGTTAAGTTGAAAGGAAAATCTGACGGATCAAGGTAAGTTTTAAAAGAGAGTTCATTCTTCTTTCAGAGGAAATACAATGAGCTACTGGAGGTTTTATCATCACTGAAACTGATTTTAGTTTGAGAGTCTGTTTATATGTTAAGGTTAAGTATGTAATCTTAGCATGAAAATAAAATTCTAGGGGAAAATAGCCTGGGATATTTTGTTTTAATAATTTTAAGGGTGAAGTAACCATTGCAATAGGGAAAAGAGATGTATTCAATATCTGTTCATCAATTCACACAGGAAAAAAATTTTCCCCACTGAAGATGAGTTCGGAGCAAAACTTTACCTCCATCTCTGGCAAATAAATCACAGAATTTCTTGGTTCATCATGTCCCCAAGAAGGGATTATTGTAATGGCATTTTACTAATCTTTCACTATAGCTGTGGGTGACTTTTTCAGGTGTTGCTGATGAGTCCCAGTTTCACCGTAAATAGTTACACTGAGGCTTCGCTGCCTCTTACTGTAACACAATGAGATTGAAAGGAAACTAGTTTTCTCTGAACTAACCTGCAAAATTAACTTAACAATGTATGTAATTTGCAAAAAGTAAAAGATCTTCAGGCCACAACCAGAAACCACACACAGCTCCGACATCCTCCTCACTGGGAGAAACCCTCCTCCTCCTCCACCTCTTTCTCCTCCCTCTCTTCCTTCTCCTCCAGGCTGCAGGGAGACGAAGCAACAGGAGACACACTGACACATTTCTGCTCTAGCAGGCAGACGAGAGAGTCTGTCTGGAGGAGAGAGTCATGTGTTCACTGGCAGAGTTTCATTTGCACTCCCTGTTCTTTCAGAGATTATACAAAGAAAATACATTTTAGTGAGCTTTAATTTAAAAGCAGTTTCTTTGAATCTGATGCATTTGATGAAAACAAACCCTTCATTTCACATTGGCTTATTTACTTCACTAGATGCCATTTGAATGAGTCACTTCTGTCTTTGCAACAACTCAAGATGCATAGAATTGACTAAAAGAAATCATTGTTCAGTGAAGAAAAACCTCGCTCCCCCAATAGAGTGATGTCAGAGATGACATCACCGACCTCCTTGAAACTGGGAAGTTTTTCTCTGTTTCCTGCAGCGGGGCTGAGTGGTTGTCTGAACTGAGTAGCAAACAGATAAGTGTGAATAAAAATAAAGAATTATACTGTCTCAATCTTGGCAAAAATAACTGATACCATGGTGTTTTCAATGACTGACTTTACAAGACTATACAGAAGAGCAAGATTTTCTCCTTCCAGATGAAAATAAGAGCTTTGATCTCACAAAGACTGGCTCTGGACCACAGATTTTATGAATGAAAAGGAAATAACCTCTGTTTAGTCAATGCAGGACTTCATTGCCACTGGTCAGCAGGGGGGAACTGGTTGCAAAAGGGGTTTATGTTTGTAGTTTCAGAGTTGTTTCTTCATCCAGCAGGTTAAACCAATGATTAAATTAACAAGATCCACCTGCTGGAGGACGCCTATGTTTATACCGTATCATAAATACGTTTGTAATTACTTATAATAACATTATAGTACTGTATAACCAAAGTTATAAACATTCATAAGTTACCATAATACCTTATAGCAATAATCATAACACACTATAAAGTATTTACTCATCACTTATAAGGTCAGATATTATAATATGTTATAACTGTTAGCAACTCACTGACAATGCCTACAAAGATAGTGCATTATACAGATATGTATCATATTTTTATAAACATATATAGCTATCATTATAAACACTCATAAATTACCAAACCTCTTTATAACGATGAGCATAACACATTCTTACACTCCTTCAAAAAACTTTTAATGACCACATTCACAATGAGTGGCTATGCTGATAAACAAAAGTCCTTCAAAAACAAACAAACCAGAAAAGTACACATCTTTTTATCCATGCAAGAACAACAGATAACATAGCAAAACTTATTTTTATTAGTATTGTGACTCCTTCAAAAAACTTACATGGCAACTATGATAATTATAATACCTTGCAACAAAAATCGGTTATCAAGGGACCAACAATCATCTTATAAGACATTATAAAAGGCTATATAACATGTTATGCTCATCGTTATAAAGAGTTATGGTAACTTATGAGTATTTATAATGATAGTTATACATGTTTAAAAGAATATGATAAATATTTGTATAATGCATTATCTTTGTAGGCATTGTCAGTGAGTTGCTAACAGTTATAACATATCATAATACCTGACCTTATAAGTGATGAGTAAATGCTTTATAGTGTGTTATAATTATTGTTATAAAGTATTATAGTAATTTATGAATGTTTATAACTGTAGTTATACAGTGTTATAATGTCATTATAAGACATTATGAATGTATTTATAATGTGGTATAAACATAGGCGTCAAGTAAAGTGTTACTGTTTCAGTTTTCTGTGTTTTGCATTGATGGTGGATGATGATGCCCTGTCAGAGATGCTCTCCATACTGTTAGGACTAGGACGCGGTAATTTGCCGGCGCTAGGACCTGTCAGACACCACGAGCTCTCTTTGTCTCCACCAGTCAGAGCCTCCTCCTCCTCCTCCACCTCCTCTCTGTCCCTCTGTAGTCTCATTCCGTGTCTCTCTCCATCAGCAGCGGTCTGGATGCTTGCAGGGACAGAAACATGGCTGTGAATCTCGGCAAGAACAGACTGGCCCTGCTGACCGCCTACCAGGACGTCATTGACGACACCTCGGACACCGACTGGTGAGTCCTTCACTCTTTTTTCCTTCTTTTTTTCCATCGCTTCTCTCGCTTCTCCTCTCTGTCCGGGTTGGTGCTCGCTGAGGATGCGCAGCGCAGGTCACAGCAGCATCATCCCCCTCACACCCGGACGGTGCGAGAACTACAGGCTGGGTGTTAAAGTCCTCCTCTTACTGTCAGGACGCACGAGTTCATCTTCAGCTGAGATTCCTCGCGCAGCTTTACCTTCCCCTCATTAAGCGCATTACGCAGCCCTGTGCGCGCATGGAGCACGCTTTAGAGCGGAGAAAGTGAGAGTTTTTGTAGCCTTTAAACACAAGGTAGCAGGTTTCATGACATGACTGAGCTGCACTGCAGAGTGGGGCCAATCTGCGCTGCTGTGCAACACTGTGCAGTGCGCACTGGGCAAATAATTGTGCACGCCGAGGAAGCGCTTTGTTTCCTCTCAGTTTCTGTCGGGACCAGGTTTACTCTCAACCAGCTGGAAGCAATTTCATGGTTTTATGTAAGGCGAAGTGCGTGTGTGAGTGTGTGTGTGTGTGTGTGTGCATGTGTGGGAGGCAAACGGGCCTGGTCCAGAGATACGGATGAGACCCTGCATCCCCTAAACGAGGGCGGAGAGGAGAGGGGCGAGGCCGGCGGGTGGGAGGGGAAAGGAGGGGAGGCGGGGGGCTTCCATCATCACCCTTTGTGGCCTTTCCTCACATGGAAATAGTGCAAGAGGAGGCAACACAGTGACTGCTGAAATACTGGATGTGGAAGTGAAAATACTGTTTTATTAGATATCTGTGAGGAATAACATTGTTCCTCATCGAAACTAATTTTACAAAATCAACATGTGGATTATTTAACATCCACATTTCATCCTCATACATTGAAATATTTATAAATTCAGCCCAAATCATAACCTGACCATCATAGTATTTTACATCTAATGTGAAGAAATCCAGAGTTAAAACTGGGCCTTTATGATCAAAAATATTTTACTCTTGCTCTCAGGTTGTATTTGATTTGCACAGTTAGCTGACATGAAAACCTGCTAAAGACAGTGAAAAGCTGGTTTCTGCCCAATCAGGCTTTTTTGAAAACATTAGGCTAGAAAAATAGCATTGGGCTGATTGTTCAAAGTTGGGCTGTTTTTCACAACATTATCTGGTTTTTAGAAAATATCAACAAAATAGTTGCCATGAAAAATTAAACCTTTATCAATTCACATAACTGTTTCACTTATATGTTTTTTTTTAATGGAGAGAATCAGTCCAACTTTTTCAGTATTATTAATCAGTAATGATTATGGTTTAAACAAGAGTCACTGTGATATAGTATTGGTCGCTACCAACTGGATGCTCCCCAAAGAGTTTAACCAAGTTATAGTGAGGTGTGTCGGCTTTTCCAGTCAAGCTTGGGGAGATTACATTATGTCAAAGTCAGGAAATTATAAAAAGTATACAGAAAGTAATGGGAGACTGATCTGGGACTTGAGTCTTCAGTTCGTCCCACAGTATAACTTCAAGGCTCATTGCAACTATTGTAACAGAAATCTGAGCATGTTACAGAGCCACATCTTTGGCAGTACCACAGGGTTTTGACTTGAGATTCTTGGGCTGGTTTTTAGTGAAGTTGGTGGGTTTTACGTTGTGTTTGGGCTCCAAACTGTTGGTCAGATCTGGCAAACCTGGCTCAAGACGCTTGACAAGGGAATAACAGATTTTCGACCTTCGCACCAGCATTTGGAGCCTCTATTGTTGATCTAACAGGTGAACTAAATGATGACAAAAGAAAGAGACAGAGATTTGATTACCATTTCTTCTCTTCTCTGTCTGTTTTTTTGTAATCAATTGGGATGTGATTAGATTTTGTTGATTAAGGGTATAGTAGAGTTTTTTTTGAGTTGGTGACTCATGCACCAGAAGAGAAAATATTTGACTTTGAGCTGCTCTGTAGATTTAAAGTTAATCAATAACTTGTCCTTGATCAAGGTGAATGGATAGTGGCTACTGCAGATGTTTGAACAGGAACTGTAGGCCACTCGGTCATTTGGTTTGTTTTTTTATTTTTCAATGGTTTTATTGATTTTCTTTGGCCAGCAGTACACAACTCAACATCATATCCATATCTCTGTAAGAGGTAAAAAGCGTAAAATAGGAGTAGAAAAAATAAGGGTAACATGTCATTTTAGCTCCTCTGTCCTGTTGTTTTGGACAGTAGGATACCTTTTGTAGATAAGTTAACTCCTTAGCCACCATTGTTGTCACCATTGTTGATGAGTGATTATCGCATCCATGTTCTGTAGTTATATTATGTGACCATTTGATATTGGATCTGTTCATATTGAAGAGAGGACCCCTGTAAATTATCTTTGTCTGGGGTAAAAATTGTCATTAAGTTAAGATTCTAGAAACAAGTTCAGCTACCTGCCCAAAGATGTAATTAAGACAATGTTATTCAAAGCTTTTTTAACTTAACTTGTTGTTGTTATCGACAGTTACAAGGATCTTGGGGGAAGGCCCAGTGTAAACAAAGATGTAGTACTGTTATCTATTGGTCATGTGACTGAGCATCTTGATGTGCATCAAGTGTACTGTGGATAGTTTGAGCTTAGTTGTCCAAAGTAACATCATGTCATGGGCCCCCTCTGTCTTTTAATCTCTGGTTTTGGTCTCCACCACCACATGAAAAACTGTCAGTCTTTTTGGCAGCTTTAAGATTCCTCAAACCAAGGGTCTGGCCCTTCTATGTGGCCTCACAGTTTTTCCCTTGGTGTATATGTTTGAAATTATGTTATCATTTTCACAGTCTGGCCATAGTATTTGATCCATGAGCAACTTTGTGTTTCTAAATCACTGGGGCATTATTGCGATTTTAACTCCAATTACAGATCCTGTTTAGAGTCAAGCTCTCTGTAGTCACCATCTTAACCATGAAATGTGAATCTGGACCATCTGCTGCTGGTCACTAGGCTAAATGAGGTCACTTTGCCTTGAAAACACAGTCCCTGGTTCTGCTTTCAGTTTGTGGTGAGTACTGTTTGGAAGAAAATTCTAGTTTTGGTTCCACTTTTTGTCTCAGATTTGGAAAGTGTTGATCTCTGGTCATGACAGGATGATTTATTTTTCTAATACCAATAACCAGGAACATTGGGAGATGGATATAACATTTATCCAACTATTGAATTGCAACCTTCAGGATGAGGGCTTTTTTATGGGGCCTTTTGGCAACTTAAAATCAGATGTGTTTTAGGACCTTAAAACAATGTGTTTGGATAAGAACATTACGTTTGGGTGCCACTTTAACAAATGGGGGCTGGTCTACACTTCTAGTTTTCTGCAAGGGTCCAGTACAAGGTCCAATTCCTGCGATGACATTTTTAACCATGTAAGGAAGATTTTCAATTGAGTCACATGGTCGTTCTTCTTCTGAAGAACTCTTCCTGTATTCAGCAGAACTGAGGCAAAAGATAGTGCTGGAGACTGGAAGCCAAAAAAAGACTAGATTGTTCCAAAACGAGAAAAAAAACAAGAATCACATGGACCAAATTCTGCTTTTGGTTTGGTTTGAATTCAACTAAGCTTTCAGCAGTGTCTAGCTTTCGACACCTTGAATATGTTTTCTTAATCTATGAGTTCAACGTTTAGTTTTTCTTTAAACATTTCTAAAACTTTACAACAAAACTTGCATTGAGTACATCTTTCATAGAGGACTGCAACTTCTCTTCGAACCTCTGTTAAAACAAGGATAGGTGTTGCACACATGCAGCTATAACAGAACCTTAATGTCACAAAAGAAGGATTAAGCCATCCATAGCTTTTGATTGAAATTTAGATTAAATCCTTTGCAAAAAAAAAAAAAAGTGAATTAAACCGAGCTCAGCTTTTTAATGCCACACATTCCTTTATGAACGCTAAAATTTGTCACCCTAGTGCTTCTAAAGGCTGCAGTGTGATGGATTTATGAAATCCAAATCTGCATAACTTTTGCTGGAGTAAGATGCATGACTGGATTGGTGTGAACCATTATTCTTCGTTTGGTTTTTCCACGGCAGTTTGGTACTGATCCCTCTACTTATGCCTAATATTCTCAGACATCTTTGTCACTGGCGTGTTAAGCTGTGGATTGGATCATGAAATGATGCTTTCTCCACTCACACATCTCCCCGCTTCTCAGAAGACTGTAAACGTGTAAATGACGTCTGGCACCCCGTTAGCCTGAGACACTGCAGTTCTGTACATGTGTGAGAGAGAGCTGCAAACATTCAACTCAAAGGTTAATGCCTCCTGTAAAGCCGTTCAAATGTTTGCTTATTCTGACAGATGATCCTGTGCTGCAGAGAGATGATGCTCGGGCCTCAGGCCTGCCCCCAATTTTCACACTTGATGAGGTTTGAACAAAGGCAGAGACTTCATAACACCGCTGACCCCAAACAACACAGGATATCGCCCCCATAACCCCCATAACCCCCACAAACCCCCTCTGCCCCACTAACTATCTTTCAGGAAGGTAGGCTGGAGGTGCATCTGTCAGATCTTTTAAATCTCAATCAGTGCTAGAGTAAATCCTTGACCTAAGGAATAGCAATTTCAATAGATCTTACAGTACAGAATTATGATGCACGGCTGTGTTGAATACTCGCCTCTGATAAATAGAGGCACTCAAAGGTCTGATATGTCTTTATCATACTTTTCATAAAATAGAAAAATGTCAACTCCTGACACTTCTTGTACAGAATGAAATTAGTGGTTTCTTTGTTTTCTGTGAGTATTGAGGATTAATTTGTAGACAGGAGCTTTTTTTCTGTATAAATAAGCAAACTTAGGCTCAAAGAAACACTAATCAGTGTATTTGACTTTGTATAAGATGGAAGGATTAACTGAGAAGTGGTGAAGAAGGAGATCAATTTCAGCCTGGCTTGTGTACACAATGATAAGAAATCCTTCAAACCCTTTGGACTCTGTTAACTACAGACAGCCTGTGCTGTCAAAATAATTAGTATGATTTTAAACTTAATGATATAGATATTCCCAATATTTTATTATTTTCTTACATTAAGTACACAACAATCAACTGGCAAAAGAAGGAATATTAGGGTAAGGCTAATTGATAACAAAAAGTCCTGGAATTCTTGTGTGAAGTGAATTAGATGGACCTCAATAATATAATAATATCCCTTTAATTTACAGCTGTTAAAGTCAGACATCCTTTCTTTCTGGCTTGTAATTAACTTCTCAGTTTTCTTCATGTTCTTTTTCCTGCTACCTCTTTATTATCTGGTGAGGGTGTAATTCCAGTGTCTCGCTTTCTTTGTTGCAGAATTAATCATGAGTCTGTTTTTAATGCAACAAGAAGCTGTCGAGGTTTTTCATTAATTACACGACATCCGCACATAAAGCCTGTCCTCTATGAGCAGCCTTATCTCAGGCTGGGCTTCCTAACACTTCAGCAGCTTGTTATTCAGACACTGAGCTCTGCCCGGCTCTCTGTGTTGCCTGAAGCCATGACCACAGTGACCGATGGAGGCCTCGATACTCAATAAGCTGAGAGCGTCTGAGAGCTGGCTGCAAAAACTTAAGTGATAACAAGCAGCAGAGATCCAGCTGAAGGATGAGTCGGCCGTTTCCTCTCGTGGATGGATGATAACGCCAGAGTGATCCTGACAAGAGCGCTGTTAACTTGTCCTGCAGCTGAATTACCACTGCGGATCCGTAAGATGAGGCAAGATGAAAATCTGTCCAATGAGACGCAAAAGTAGACTGGTTATTGTGAGAGAAGAACCCTTTGAAGTTTACAGGCTAAATATGAGAGGAGTAATCATAATTGTTTTCTTAGGCATCAAATTGAGGCTTGTTATGGTTTGAAATTACACATGGACAAATATTGACAGAATAACCATGACATGTGCCAATAATTTTTTTTATTTTCCCAAAAAGGTATTGAGTGCGATGTGTTGATAATATAAAAACGGAGCAACAGTCAGGTACCACAAACATTGGAGTGTATGAATCCAAATTATTGGGGATCTAATCATAGTCAAATCCATGTTTCATCTTGTTTTGGTTGAGCAAAAAATTGCCTTTGGTTTGTGCTAGGACTGAACGAAAAGCAAAAAAATATCTTTTCCCTATCTTTTCATTTTTTTCCCTGTATTGCACTGGCAATATAAAAATGTTATGTTGAAGTGGATTCTTATTGTTCTTGTTTTGAAAAAGACAAAACACATACATAAGGAAAAAAGTAGGATTTTTGAAAAAATTAAAAAAAAAATCCACCAAAGAAACTCCATTTGCATACACACGTACATCTCAAAAATTAGAATATCTTGAAAAAGTTCAATATTTTTTTGTGACTCATTTCAGAACGAGAAACCCAGATATTATATAGACGCTTTAGAAAATGTGTCACAGAAAATTTGGACTTAATGCAAGATCAATAAAAAGGATATTGGAAACAGAATTGTCAGACCTCTGATAAATTAGCTGCTTCCTCACGGTTTTCCAAGTTTTCTCCCAATGTTTCACCCCTTTTCACCATTCTTTTGCTGCCTTTTGACCATTGCTGCCACCCTTAAGTTGATTTTATTGCCACTTGTTGCTGTTTTTGCCACTTTTTACCACTTAGATTGTTGCTGGCTTTTTGGTTGAGTAGGATTGAGTAACCCTAGTGTGGAGAGTAAAATGTCTGCTGCAAAAACTTCATCTAGTATTCTGACATATTTGAGGTTTAAGAAATATTTCACTGTCTGTAAATTGAAAATTGCTGCAGGCCTTATTGCTATGTAATCTAATTTGCAATTGATTGCCCAGTCCTCATTAGTGCACTGCTGCCTATTATTGTGTTAAAAGAAATGATATTTGTATCAAGGTTATCTTCCCTTAAGGACCAGACAGTCCTGACTTTGTTATGTTACGTGTTGTAAATTAGCTTTAAATGGTACTTTTATGGAAAGCTGCCTCTTTGAATTTGGGGGTAGAGATTCTGAGGGTGCACTGGTGTAATCAGTGTTTTTCTAGCATTAACCAGGAAACATTTTATATTATCACGTGGTTGCACCATAACAGGTGGATTTAATGGGAAAGGAGCAGCAGGAAGAAGTGAAAAGAAGCTTTTAAAAACTTGCAGAGTGTTGTGATGTACAGCTACACGTGCCCAGTTATTCAATGTGAAAATGTTACCTGGTAAGACACAAGAGGATTGTCTTTGCAGGCTTTTATCATCAATCTTCCTTTGTCCAACTCCAAATCACAAGATGATATCACTAATTTATCAGCTGCCTGCAGGACAAAGTAAAGAATGTCTCCCCTCAAATGTCAGACTGTAGAGGAGGGGACTTAATGAAAAGTGCAGTTCAGGGTTCAGGGTTATCCAATATCAAACAAACAACAGATGTGCTGGAATGTGGAGCGCTCTGTGGCTGCTGATTGGCCCCAGGCTGCTGTCACATGACCCTCTGTCCCCCACCAGCTGTTTGAAGAAGCCATTACCTGGGGAGTCACCTCTGCCAGGATGACAAAAGAGAAATTTATCTGTAAGAGGAACCGAGGCAGGGTGGACAAAGTCTTAGTCAGACTATGACCCATTGAATCTGATGCTTTTACTCATTTTTGAACAGCAAGCACTCCAGCTCCTGCTCCCCTGCTCCTGTTCTTTAACCCTGCTGGTCAGTTATTAATGTACTTTCTGTGTTTGCCCCGAGGGGAAGCTTTTATATGCTCTTAGGTTTTGATTCAAGGTCGGTAACACTCAAGAGGTTTGGTCTAGGTCAAAGGAAAAACAAAATCGTGCAGCCAGTGGTCATGCTCTTTGGCGGTCTGTGTTTGCTTTCGTTGAGAGGCAGAAATCTATTATTGCAAAAAGAAAACTGGAAAAGTGAGAAGTGAAGGTCTGACCTCTGACCTCTTGTGTGGATAGAGAACACAACCAGCCTGATAATCTAATTTCACTTAGTCATTCCTCTCCTTCTCCTGTATTTCCTCTGTACTTATTGTTCAGTTTTTGCCATGTTTTTACCAGACGTATCATCTTTGTTTCTTTGTGCTCAGCCATCTCTCTCTCAGATTAATACAGAAACAGGGCCAGTGATACAACATGTAAAACAGGCTTTTACTTTCATCATTTCTGATTTATGAAACATCATCTCCCTGGACTATTAATCTGCTGCTGCAACATTTATGGCTGATTTATATAAAGGCTATTCAGACTATTTTGTAACTGCTTCTTGATTCTGCTTGGATATATTCTAACAGGATTATGCAAAATGTGGCATCCAGACACTAAGACTACACCATCTTCTTGATTTTCATTTTTGAATTCAACTTTCTAAAAACCATTAGAGCATTTTGAATTCACCATCTCTCTTCTTCCTCTCCCTCTCTGTTTGGTGACTCACTGCTGCTTCGTAATGGGATCGTGACCTTCAGTAAATGTTGCGGAGAAACGTGAGATTTGGGGGTCAGTCGGCAGTGTGTCAGGCTGAGGTCAGTGTGTTGATGAGGAATGAGGAGGGTGAGAATGAAGTTGGTAGTCACCTAAGGGCTCTTTGACATGCTCTGCCACTCACCTGTGGTATTTTCCTGCTCTTTTAGACGGCATGGACAAATTGCACAAAATAACATTCATTATTAGTGTCCAAAAGTTGAAGGGTAACAAAGCAGGAGACCAAATGTTATTGTCGAAGGTGATAATTTATCAATCAAATGTGCTGTAATGATGTGAAAATCTGGAGCAAACAGATTCAATGTGAACTCTCTGGTATTGGTAGTTTGGTGTTGGTTTTGACCATTTTGTTACAGTTTAATATACTGGGGGTGTTTTTGATGCCACCATTTATGGTTCCTTAACATAGACCAAGTACAAACTCTTTCTTGGGAAACTAATAATGCTTAAATCCAAGTTTCTTCCCTAAATTTTTCTGTTTGAAAACTTTTCTGGATGTTTCAGATATCACCCTGACATCTAAAAGTTACAAAAAGGTCCACCAACCTTAACTCTGATATCACTGCTGGATATATTTTAATAGATCCAAAGAACTTTCCCCCCTCAAAGATAACGACAGGATTAATGAGTTTGTCTTGTTCTCTTTGCTGATAAATCAAAAGGTCAGTTTCAGTGCTTGGTTCTCCTTGATTTATTTGCTTTCTAAACTTCCATCTCTGATATTTCTGAAAATTACCTCATGACATTGCATTTATTTGAAGAAGGAAAGACTGCATATTTACGTGATCTAAGAGACTTCCTCTTCATCAAACATTTACAAAACTACATTATTTACAGAGATTTCAAAGCAGATTTCTTGCCATTTTACAACTAAAGGTTATTCAATTTCCAGCTCGTACTGTTGTTAGCCTTAGTAATACTATTATATTGCAAGTAAAGAAGAATTTTCTATGTCCACAGGCAGCTTGTGCAATATCCCATTCAGCCAATGGTACTGGCCAATTAGGGATTAATTCTTTCTTGGTTTATCCAATACAAACTGCTCTCAAACTGTTTTGACAGCAAAGTTGGTGCCTACAATTTTCACTCCAGCTCCAAAATTGAATGCAATCACCATCTTAATAGGCAAAATAACCAAATTGTTACTACCTTTGCAAGAGGAACAATCTAAGTGGTGAGAAGTGGCAAAAAAATTGGATAATAGTTGTAAAGTAGCAAAACTTTTCAGAGGCCTGGCGTTTCTGTTTTAAGATCTCTTTTTATTAATCGTATGTAATATTCTAATTTCCTGGGACATTGAGATCTGGGTTTTCATTAGCTGTAAGCCATGATCATCATCATGCAAACTGTTTCTTTTGAGGTTTTTAATTAATTAATTAATTAATTAATTAATTAATTATTTTGTCTCCCTTTTGTTTGTGTTTTTCTTTTTCAAAATGAGAATGATGAAAATTATCATCCCCTTCAATTTAACACTTGATGAACAACCTTAAAATAATCCCACAGTAAATGATAACTGTGATATAGAGAAAAATAATTGCAGTTCTTTGGGTCAAAGTCTTTTTGCGGTGCTTTAATAGACTTTGCTGCTCTTAGGTGGTCATGGAAAGATGGATTGATCGGTCAGCCCTGTCGATCTGTTGAATCTTTGTGAGGCAGGTGGGCAATTTCATCTACCTGGGCTTCATCATTTCAGTTTCCTTACATTCAGGAAAATCTTTAAAAGCCAGTTGATTATGAAGCCCGGGTTTTGTGAAATGAACAGTACAAAGTCCTCTTCATAAGAACATGGAGTCAGTGAAGTGAAAAGAAACAGTCAGTGTCGGGCTGAGTGTCAACTTGTCATTTTTTCTGCTGCTGTCAAAGGTTTGAGTTCAGCCGGCAAGTGCTGAGGCTAAAGAGATTTCTCAAGTTTTTCTCTCTCTCTCTCTGAATCATTTGCACTCTGTGCCGACAGTTTCCGAGCCAGAGGAAGAGAAGAAGTGCAAGATGAAAATTGGCCAGATAGGAGAAGTCAGTCAGCTTTTATTTTTAGATATGATTTCACAGATTGAGTTTATTTAAATTACAACAAGACTCATCCCTTTATGAAGCAAGAAGTGAGCCACTCAGAGCTTTGAACACATGACAGGTCTAATACCAAGTCTACAAATCCCATCTATGCAAAACCAAAACTAAGTGGTGGCTTCATAAAGAATGAGTTTGTTTTAAAAACTTCACTTGTTTCTGTCACTTCACAGAGCAGATTCTTTGTAAAAAAGTAACAGTATCAGAGGCAGAATCTCAACAGAGAACAGACCTTTTTCCTTCATCCAGACCCTGTACTTTCATTTCTACATTCCCACCACCCACCAAAATCCATTCATAGGTTTATGTAGTAAGCTGCTGTATTTCTATACATGTGATTGTTGTTTGGATCCTGATGCTGCTTATCAGAGCTGAAAATGTCTCTTTGCTATTTGCAGTGTGGGGTTGAAAAAGTAATCATGAACAGAAGTCTGGTTTAGATGAACAGACTGTTCAAGTTAAATGTGACATCTGCCAAGAGTAATACAGTAAAAGCACATACGCTCACATGCTGCAGTCAAGCATTCTGCTGCTAAAACTAACTTTATAGCTCTGAGTCTCATTTTGAGTCTTAATATTTAAACACAGCTTCTTCTTTTTTACATTTTGTGTTTGAATTTTGACGGACAGAGAGGAGTGTCAATCATGAGCTGGAGAGATGACAAGAGTCTGATTCATCCACAGTGAGAAAAGAGGAAACTGAACGATGACTCTTGGAGGTGAAAGAAAAGCTGTGATTGCTGGTGTGCATTAGGTATTTCAATAACTCGAGTGTGTGGATTGCTCTCTTTCTCTCTCTCCAAGTCTATCGTTAGCTGTATTGTAAGAGTCATGTTAATGCTGAACAAGCCTGCCTGAAGGCCATCGCTGAATAATGGACTGAAAGAGGCAGGAAAAGACTGCTGTGGGAGAGAGAGGATGGCCTTTTCAGTTTTTTTTGACAAAACAGAAGTAAAGACACAATGATATGTCCTTGTAGAGAACATCTTGTCAATAACAGCCTGATATGCTCCAAACAGGCTACCCTGGAAGAGTACAATGAGCCACGTAAAAAGCAAAGAGGGTCCTGTGTCTTCTAATGCTGCACTGGCTTATGCTTGGTTTAATGGCAATAAAACACTTCAGTTACAGCAAAATGTGTATACTTTGTGTCATTATCTAACACTTTTGAGCATTTTTCCTGGTAGATAATGTAGGGACAGGAAAGCAACCATTTTCATAGAACAGTATTGGCTTTTCTGTCGATATCTGATTTTCAGATATTGCCCAACTCTTCATTTCTGATACCAGTATGCGCAGGCTTTTACACCGCTGTAAACGTCCTATGCTGGGTTCATGCAGGCACAGAAATGCTAAAGCCTGAACAACAGGCATCAGCTTTTAAAGACCCAATACGGATAATTCCCGATATTACATTTTTAAGCCGATATTGGTCAGTGATATCCAGGGGTGGAAGTAATTAATTACAAATACTCAGGTTACTGTAAATCAGCAGTTTTTTTGGGGTACTTGTACTTTTATGAGTAGATAGTTGAATACTGAATAGAACTCGACCTTTTATCTGCATTTTTGTTGCCAGTAAGGTGATTTGATAGCAAAGAAGCCAAGGATGAAGAACAAAATAAAACAAAAAAATGTTCATAGATATTACTCATTGATCACAAATTGATTTTGTGTTAAGAATTTAACCAGTTAAAGCAACTGCACCTCATCTGATTTTGTTTTGTGTCTGCCTGAGACCTTTGCTGAATAAGGAAATAAAAACTCCAAATGAGAAAAAGAAAGACAAAAAAACAACCAACCAAAATGAGCGAAAAACACTTGTTTTCTATCTTATCAGTTATTAATGATTAATGATTGTTAGTGTTTTAACTATTGGTAAAGCAAAACACAAAATTTAGAGCCCTGTCTGAAGAGGTGACAGTGACATCACCAGTTAAAAGTAACTAATAATCTGAGTAGTTTTTTTTGACGAATACTCTGTACTTTTACTTGAGTATTTTTTTAATACCAGTACTTTTACTTGTGATTGATTAATATTGTAGCAATGTAACAGTACTTGTGATTGAGTATAGATTTTCAGTACTCTTTTCACCACTGGTAATATCAGAGGCCCGATATTATCAAGCTTCCCCAGTCTTATTATAATTCCATCACTGAGTTACTTGGCATTATCTTATACTGCTAAGATGAAAGCAGGTTTACTTCAAGTTAGACTTTTTCACATAAAGCCATAAAAGAGTTCCTCATTTCCATGGCCTGCTCCAAGTGGCCACAGTAGGAACTGCAGCTTCCGCTTCAATTGGACTTTGCTTGACTGGAAACCACTTAGTCTGCTTTTTTTATTGAATCAAAAGCCATCAAACCTGGACATGCTGCCTCAGCGACTGGATTCTGATTGGAAGTCAATGTAGTTCAGTCTCTATTTACAGTGACAGGACCGCTCGTATGACCTGTGGACTGAGTGTAATGGCTTTTTAAATCAGTTAACCTTTGTGCAGAGCAGGCTTTATCTTTGTTTTCAGTTCTCCAGAATTGCTAGCATCCAAGGTTGACTCATTTTAACAGTAAGTATTTAACATCATTTAGTTTGTCACAACTTTAAACAATAAATCATTAGATTTTCTTCAAATGTTTCTCTTTAGGATGCAGCTGTTTTATTCTTATGTTTCTTCTATGTTATTTTCTTTCACCTTCATATTCCTCTGTCTGCCTTCTATACCCTTCTTTTCCAGGAAGGATCTTTTGTTTCTTTGTACTTTATCAAAAATAAAAATATACATGTTCCAGCCCCTCTATTGATTCAGAGAGCTAAATGAAAGAAAAACTGATATTTCTGGAAACTTTATGCTCTTACTCCCTCTCTTTACTCTTATCCGCCACACAAACACACTTCATTTTCCTCTTGAACACGAGCAGTACTGAAACAAACCCCCGTCATCCCTTTGAGTGTGTGTAAACAATGGGTGGAGGGACGGAGGTCAGCGTTTGTCCTTTGTGGACCCCTGAGTCATCACAGCCTGGGACTGAGCGAGGGCGAGAGACAGAGACGAGTAGAGAGAGAGACAAGATCACTCTGGTCTGTGTGTTTGATTGTTCTGCTTTCAGTGCAAGAGTTTACGAGAGGCTGTGGTGACAACAGTGTCACTGTGTCGTGTGTGTTTGGGTCTTACAACACTTGGGTCCAAACACTGGGATGAGACCTTCACATTTAGCAACTTTTCACAAGATTCAGCATCTCCTCTGTAATGTGTTGAACTCTAAAGCCCCATGTCCACCAAGTGTACAGTTTGGTATGGAGTTGGATCTGTAAAGCCTGATCCTGTTTGTGTTTCCACAGCCAATCGTGCCCCTCTTGGTAGGCGGTGTGTAAGCTGGATGCTGGTAGCTGCATTAGCAGTGTAATAGTGTGACAGCATAGCAGCACAACACAGTGTACCCCACTCATAAATCCAACAAAAGAAGAAAGACGCAACACAGTAAAGGTTTAGAACTTCAAAGAAGGTCTGCACTTCTGTGGTTGACCATGGAACGCTGTTCCGTGATGCCATTTTCCAAACAAAAAGAAATTTATCTCCAAGAAGTCGACTGGAAATTTATGGCTAAGATGCACTGCATTCATCTGCATTCTGTCTCTGCTCTGTAACAGCACTGGATAATGTATGTGTCATTCAAGTCTATGTGACAACTCACACTGGATCCGTTCTGTTGCTTGCCTAGTCCAGCAGATTGCAAGTGATATGCAGCAATCCTATTACTGCCATTGGGACACATCAATTCAGCGTCGGAAAGGTGGAGCGGGACAGGAAATAGTGTCTGGAAACCATCTATGAACTAACATAATCAGCAGATACACAAGAGGAGTCGGCAGGTTTAAGGTTTCACAGCCTAACGTAAATGAAAAGATACTATTTACTGGAGTGGGGAGCACAGGGACTCCTTGACCTTGCGACACCAGCTGTCTGTCAGTCATGTGGCTTGACGGACTGAACGTGCAGCCAGTGTGAGTTGATGAAGGCAGTCAACACACACCATAACAGAGCTGGACTACAGACAGATGAAGTGTATCTCAAGGGTTAAACATGGAAAGATTATGTGAAGTGATGATTCTTTTGCCCAATCAATGGACTGCTGTGTTGCTAGCTCCACCTCCTGGGGTTCGATCAGTTTAGGTGGCACACCAACAGGAGGGTACCAAAAAGTGGGACAGTGCAGATCAGTTATTTGGAGACCCGACTATGTTTAAGTCAAATGCAATGCCACAAAATGCAAAATGTGTGCCTTGCAGAGACGACCTGAACTGAACTGCTTGGTGGAAACAGGGCTTAAGAGTGCCAAACTGACAGTGATCCAGACTGAAACCTTGGTCTTGTACTTTTTTCATTCAACAGTGTGCAAATTTATCACATCCTCTTTTGATTTCACTGTTATATAAAACCTGTTAAAGTTACAGGACTTTATATAACCCAGTCTTCTTGGAAGAGTTCAGCAGGAGGGCATAAAGTGCAAACATGACAGTTTTCTTCACCATACCAGGCTGCATCCACCAAATGTTGGCAGCTCTCGAGCCTTCATCAGGATGGTGTCTGAGTTCTCTTTTTATCTATTCATGCAGTCCATCAATAACTTATTTGGCTTCCTCAAAAATTCTACCCAAAATGTTTGGATGTGAGTCAGGAGATACTTTAATGAATATTCATGGAGAGGTTAATGATTTTTAGGAGACATTTGGTGTAGCAGGGCTCTTGCACGTCTGATTTTAATGAAGTTTGTTCTGACAGCAAATATTAAACACACTCTTGTGTAAACACAGTTTTTACGCAGTTAGGTCAGCTAAACAGAGGTAGTGGAAAAATCCAATATTTAATCAAAGCTGATTATTAGTCACAGGTAAACTGTACTTGTTCATACAAAAAAAAATCAGTGTTTGAGATAGAAAAACAAGAAATACTTCAAAGATTTAAGGAACTTTATTGTCATGCCAGCTCACGTTTGCATGTTAGTGGTACGAAAGTCGTGTTCAGGTCTTGGTTTTTAAAGCCTTAATAAATCATAAGTACACGATAAGAGGGTATAGCAAAAATGTTCAGTCTTCAACTGTAGATTCAAAACAAAATCAGTATGGTTGATTTTATTTGTTGTGCTAAATGGACATTTAAAAATTCTTGTAAAAAGTGAGAAAGGGTAAGAAAAAATAAATTAGGAAAGCTTTTGAACCAAATTCCAAATATGGGTCAAAAACAGGCCGGTGACCTTGTCAGTTTGTGTACTTTATTAATACTGTGCACTTTGATTTGCCCAACACTGGTTGGTCTGGTAGTTTGAGAGTGTGCCCCATGAACGGAGGCTGTGGCCTGAGTTGCAGTGGTTGCTGGCTTGACTCCCAACCAGCTGCATGTCCTTCCTCACCCTCCACTCCCCACATCTCCTGACTCTCTTCAGGAACAGACTTTTTTTCCATGAACAGCTGTAAAATGGATTTAATTTGGTTGAAAATAACTTTTTTTAAGACTTCCAGGTTGATAAAATGTCATATCAGTGCCTGGATCATAAACATTTCAATTGCTCCAGAATCAATGTCTGAAAAGAGAAATAAATTCAGACAGACGCAGTGAGCAATGATGGGGGAGGGGAGGGGGCAGATTTAGAGGAGCGGATGAGGATTTGGGAGGATAGAAACTGAAACTAGTAGCTAAAGAGGTCAATGAAGGGGGGTGTAAATACTGCAGGACTGCTGACATGAGGCCAAATAGGACATTAGTGTGTGTGAGGGAGGGGGGGTGAAGGATCGTATTTGGATCATCTTCGCATGAAAGTTTCCATTTTTAATGCTGGATTCAGTTTATCTTATTATCCATGACATGGAGAGTCAACATGATGTGGGGGTTTTGCATGCAGATTAAGGGTAGACTGATATATTGGTCGGCTGATTTTTGCGTTTTACACTTGTATCTGCATTTGCCAATACGTGAGTGGGTTTGCGGATATATTTTTCCCTTGGCATATTTAAAGATGGGCATCCATAGCAGCTTTGTGTTGGTAGGAGACACTGCAGTCCACATGCAGACTGCAGAGTGAAACAACTAAAGAAGAGGTTTACAACATATTCTACTTCTCTTTTCCATCTTGTTTCAGTTTAAGATGTGACTCAATAAATGTTCCTTATTTTAAAATTGAGACCCATAATATTTGTTGTCATTGTGTCATTTATATGAGATCAATTGAAAGAGCAAAAGCAGCATCGGCCCCAAATATCAGCCCAATAAAATCAGCAGCCTGAATCAGTCATCAGGTGAGGAGGATGAAAAGAACCAGTTTCAGCATCAGCCCTAAAAATTTAGCCACGCAAGTGAACCACTTACCACTGAGGCCACCAGTTACTCACAACTACAGCAACCACGGGATGAAGGATGGAGTGACACATTGATGGTCCAGAGCAAAGTGACATGAAAATATTTCAAGTCATAAATCAGTGTAAGGCAGAGTTTGTTAATGCTTATTTTACCTTTTGGATTAAAATCTTTAAAAAATTATTCTTACAATTTTCGATGAACGAGGATCAAGTTTGTGCTCTTAGATAAGATGAATAGGATTAGGAGGGTAAAGAAAGAAAAGAGATGGGTGATTCCTTTATTTTCAATGTTATCAGCCCAGATAGTAATATGTAAGCCAGAAAGATGGCTTTATACTGTATGTATTATACTTTGAAATGTGTTTTTTTCACTCTGTAAAGTATCCCATTTTGTACCAGTCTCTCAAAACAAAAATTTCAAAAACCAGTCATGCTTTTTCTCATGGATTTTGCCTTTGCTGTTTGCCTTTTTATTTTATCCAATGCCATAAATATGACTTCAAAGTCCAGCATCACCCAGTTTTTTTAGATGCTCTTTGGTGTGGATCTGAGGGTCCTTAAAGATTTGGCACAGAGGGTTTATCGGCCAAATGTCTCTGCCAGGCTCGCTCTGAAAATCTTCTGAAACCTTTCACCCCAGGCTGTGAAGATTAGACCAGGATTTTCTTCCCCGACTCGAAGGCTCAGTCTTTGTGATGTTCAGTTTTTCAGTCCTCTGAGAGTCTGAGTTTTCTTTTGACTGGAAGACAAAACCACAGAGCAGTTAGCAGCTTTGGAAAAGAAGCAGGACTGCAGTTGTGAAGAATTTAGTGTCTGGATATGAGAAACATTATCCGTCTGTCTCACTTAGTCCAGACACAAAGGTCTGGACCAGTTTAAAAAATGTCTTTGCTAAAACCCTGCTAATATGTTTTCTGATGATGAGGAAAGGAAGAAAGAACTCCTGAAGATGCTTCTGATAGTTCTGCACTGATCACGAGAGGTACTGAGATTTACTGTCCCTTGCAAACTAAATTTCACACGGTTTAACATGGGGTCACAGAGTTTGCAAGTAAACATAGTCAAACTGCTTTGTCATGGTTACTGAACATTTGCGGGTCTAGCACTGGCCGCCTTAAATCCTAAATTTTAATTAATCCAACATCAAGTTGTACAGCTGCAGAAACGTTGTGTGTGTTTTTCTTTGTGTGTGACGTCTGACCTGCTCTGACCCTCTGTTTGGATCCCTCCCAGCTGCCGGCTGCTAAGTGGCCTCAGCGAACAGTTGAAACTCTTAAATCAGAGTGTGGAAGTGGAGGAAGTGTCCCAGCTGTGCAGCCTCACCCCTCCAGCCTGCAGACATTATTTCTTCCACATGTCTGTTTCTGGAAGACAAACGGTTTTTATCTACCTTTGAGGACTTCAGTTAAAGATGCTTCATGAGGGAGATGGTGTGCAGCTGAAATAAGCTCGCTGTTTGTGTATGTTGGAGTTTGGGTGTGGATAATGGCAGCTGTCCAGTCTCATTTTGTATCAGCTCATTAGTTAATATCACGGTCTAATATCTGTGTGCAGCTATTGCCTCCACATTTCATGCTGTAAATAGTTTGAATGGTTAGGCATCATGGAAAAAGACTGGAATCGGTTTCAAAGTATTGTTTTTTTCTCTCTGAGTTTTGAGTGAGAAGAACAAGTTTAAAGCCTCTTTCCTTGCAACTCTGATGCCTGGTTATTCCTTTTTTCTGTATCTCTCAGATTCTGCTTTAAACACCCTATAATTTGATTCTTTTCAGAGGTCAGATTTCATTATTAACACACACACATGATTTGTGTTTCGCAAAGCAACTTTTTATGAACTTTTCCCTTTAATGTTGTTGTGAGCATCGTAAGTTTAAGAACCAAGAAACAATATGAAAAATGTTGTAGTGCATATCAAGGCAGCCAAATTAAAGTCATTTTCCAATAGAATTGAATTTGCTGGTTTGAACAGAAGAGAGAAGTTTTTGTTTAGGGTCTGTTTTCTTCTTACACAACTCATAGCTCAGTCTGTTTCACCCTTAAGTTCTTGCTTTCTGTACCCTCCAATATCCATTTCGAGGTACCTAAAGAATTGTATTTTGAGTTGTCTTCATTCCTGATTCATTGCGTGGTCTGTTTTATTGTATTTTTAAGTCTGTGTGAGTGAATACTTAATGTCAGTTACCTAGAGAATATAAAAAGGCTTCTTTCATTACGTTTCAAGTAAAGAGCAAGGCAACGAATTGCTCTTCAAATTTCAGCAATGATATTATAGTTACTCAAGCAAAAAAAAACAAAACTCATTACTCCACTGTTATAAACCCAATAATGATCTAAAACAACAATTTGCAGATCAGTTTCATTGTGCACATCAGTCAAGTAGCTGGGCAGTTCAAATGTTTTTTTTTTTCTTCAGAATTTAGCATCTTTTTAGATGTTGCTGCAGGTATCAATTTTTTGGTAGGTGAGCTTGTTTTTTCAGTTGTTGACAACCTTACCTGGCGAACTTGAAAGATGAAGCAGTGACCATTTACTTTCAGCAGCTGGAAATATGCCCATTACTTTTGTTTTGTCAAGAAGAAAGACGAAAGAAGAAAGAAACATTGTTGCCAGCTGTAAATTGTGTCCTAATACGTGGTCTCTTTCCACTTAAATCATTCTGGACGTGATTTCAAAAACTGTCTTTTGTCCTCGGTTGAACCAGGTATGTATGTCATGTTGCCTGTAAATTTGATGGATTTGTGGGCTGCAGAAAAAATGCACATGCCGGCAATTTCACTGATGACATTCACACAGAGGCCACGTGAAAACTCAGAATCATGAGGGGAAAGGACACAGTTACATATTTCATGGGGCATAAAGAAAAGTAATGTAAGTGATAGAATTGCTTTATCATTAAATTAACAAGTAATGAGTAATTTATTACTTTTTTCAGTATTGGGCCTAACAATACCCTTAACACCCATTTTAAGGTTCTTTAAAGTGTCTTCTTTTTGGTATTTTTTTGTCTCTTCCATATGATCAGGTCTGTTTCGCTGTCCTTAAGCATGTTTTAAATTATTGTCTTCACAAATCCCTGATTAAAAGGTTTTATAGAGATTATAGAGGATTAAAGCATTTATTTTAGGGCGTATTGTCTTTGTATATAACACGTACATTGTGGTACATGGTAACATCAGAGTCACTCTTTTTAGGAAACCATGAGTCTTTGTCTTGAGGTACCTTGTACTTAACTAATTGAGTTACATAGAATTTAATCATTTGTTATTAACACTGTAACAGTTATTCCGTATTGGGTTCATAACTAAGAAAACACGTAAAAACATCACAAATAATCTATCTCAAGGCACTCAAGTAAACTACTTATCAGCATCTGTTTCAGTGGACTGGTCAATTTCAAGTACTGTCAAGCCACAGCTTGAGGTAAACTTAAGTTTGGCTTCTCTTTAATGTCTGTTTCCTTTCATTCTTAAACAGTGGTTTGCTCCGTTTCAAAGTGCCCAATATTCACTGTTTCAAGGCACCCTTTGGTCCGGTTTGTTTATGATATACAGTGAACTACTTTTCCCCTGAAACAAAGAAAAATATCAAATAGGGACGGAGTAGAAAATATGTTTTCTGTTTTTGTGTTTCAGAAAGAATGATAATGCAAAGATTTTATATGCAGCTCTTAAATCTGCTCTCTCTCTTTCTGTAATGATGAGTCTCTCTCTGCTTTTGTTTGAGGCTTCAACCACAAATTGCTGCTCAATCAGAGAGGAGAAATTAATGGCTTTGCATGGGTGCAGTTTACCAGCATTGTTTTGATCAGAAAGTACTTGCCCCTGGCCTCCGCCTCTCCCTCTATCTTTCACTCCCTCTCTCCCTCTCTCTTTCGCTCTCATACTGTATCTGATGGCGTCTTTCCTGATGGAGCAGAGTGGTTGCAGTTTGCTGACTGAGCAGGCCGGCTGCCCGTTCTCTGTGTTAACAATTACTACTGAGCTGTTTACTTTCCGGAAACATCCCTCTCCATCTGATCGTTGTTTAGCTGCAGAGATAACGACAGACGAGGTGGTCTGTTCATTGTGATCGCTTTTTCTTGTCCCCAACATGGTTTTATTCCTCTACTGTCACTGATATCTTGTTTTTCTCTATCCATAGCAAGAGCAAAAAGTCTTGGCAGAGACATCAGTGTTAACATCTAAGGCAGTGTTGGTTTTCTTTGGGTTGCCACATTTAAATCGTACTGTATTGAAGTATTTGTCAGAAACCTGGAAAAGTTATACATAAACAATTAAAAAAACTACTCATCATGCTGTTGTGTACAGGAGGCCATCTCACTGCAGGTGTTTGTCAGTTGAAAATACAAATTGTGGAAATCTGCACGCATCATGCTGTGTCTTCTGAGAGCAGCAGGAATAATCCATGGTGGCACTTGTCACTGTGAGGAGGACGGCTGCCGCTCTGCATTTAAATCTCAGGCATCATCAGACTGCAGCTGACAGTGTAGAGCCTCTTACAGAGAGACATTTACAGCTCAGGCTGCAGACAGGAAAAACAGTCTTATCTCTGTCCTCACATACACTCCTTAGTCTGCAAGAAAAAAAACCTTCCTCTCTGACTGATCTGTGAGAGCTCTTCACACCACACTGTGTTTTTAGTGCATTTTTGACAGCCCTGTGATGAGATGTGTGCGTTTTAGTTGGCACGGCACATTTGGCTGACATAACGAGTCAACGCAGCACTGGAGCTGTTTGTCAGGTACAATCATTGTTCCAGACAGACAAATGCCGATTGTGTGCCGTGTCCAAGCTGAAAAGCAGCCATCAGAGGGGGCTGTAGCTCCAGTTAATGGCTACCCCTAAAATTCTCTGCTACCCTTATGTAAAGAAGCACAGACAACAGAGAGCATCCAGTAGAGTGGAGCTGACACAGTCCTGCAGGCATCAACCTCTGATGACGACCAAAGGTCGGAGGTGCTGGCTTTGACAACATTAGCTTTTTGAAGCTGTGATCTTATGTTGGTCATATTGTAAATTCAACTCAATTCAAATGTTTTTGGTGTTCATTCTCTGAAATCTCACATAATGTTTACCCTTTGAGTGACTTTTACATAAGTTGGTTGTTAGTGAATTTCCAAGAAATCCTCTGAATGTGTGTCCCACTGCTGGCACATTAAGGCTGGGCGGTATGACCCAAAATTCATATCACGGTATAAATTGAATCCTTTCACGGTAACGGTATATATCACGGTATAAATGTTGTGACGCAAAATTTATAATGGAAGTGTGTCTGAATGGGTTTTGTAGTCTCTTATCAAAGCGAAGTTGATTTAAAAAAACAACAAAAAAGCATGTAAGCATATTATGTAATTTTAATGTAAAAGTATTTGTCATGCAGAAGAACAACAGAAATAAGTTTAGTGCCTCAGAAGTACAAAATTCTTCAATAATACAAAATAAAGTGGATATTATAAACAGTACTTCAAGTAAGAGAGGTTTTCTATAGGGCAAATGGCAAAAATAGTAATAAGGTTCTGTAATCCAAAATGGTGCAAGAGTTACCGCACATCCTGCAGATGACATTTTCTGCTCCACATCCGACTTTTTGAATCCGAACCGCGTCCAAATCACAGATGTAGCACTGTTTATTTTTTTACCAGTTCCTCCTCCTCCGCCGTCACTGTGTTTACAGCCATTTCGCAAATATGATGAAGTCACGATGTCACGACGTCACGACGTCACGTTACCCCGACGTCCTGACGCCACGGTATGACGGTAGAGCACACATCTCTACCGTTGGCCAAATTTACACCGTTTCTACTGTCATATCGTGTATACCGCGCAGCCCTACGGCACATCTCACCAAAATCCACTTGATTGAGAAAACCAGACAGATAAATGCATCTTATTATCAGGATAAAGACACTTAGACACTTCCTAGAACGCACCTCCAAAAGTACCTTTTAAAAAACATTAATCATGACAGTATGTGCCTCAAAAGGCCTCTTGTATTATATAGAACACAAAAACTTAACCAGTAAAAAGGAAACAATGCAGCACCATTTCCCAGAAAAAAAGCACAGGGATGGAAAAAGTTGAAGTAACACTCTTTACCTGAAGGTGGCATGTTTTCTGTTGCTTCTGTTGTTCCTTCTCTTTCCTGTAGGGGGGGCAGAAAAAAAGGGATTAAATCTGCCTTAAAACACTGACTAGCTCCCAGTTTTGGAGAACATGTGGCTGTGAAACATTAATGAATTCCATGACGGTTCAGGCAGTGCTGTGATATAACAAACCTATTTTAAACCCTGACTGGATACCGTCACATTACTGCATGATTCAGGCAGTTTTAACACTCCAGAAACACCTGAAACACCCGGGCTGGGGGTGTGAACGCTGTCTGACTCAACAGCAGACGCATTAAAGCTGGTTGTTGTTTTATTTAGAAAGTTGAAGTTTTGACACAACTGAACTCCAGAGAGGCTAAAAATACTCTTCACCTGTCAGTCCGGCTCTTTATTGTTTTATCTTACATCTTTTATTACGCACACTGCCTGCCTTCTGTACAATCTGGCACTGCCTGTTAAAGAGAACTGAGGAGGGTAGGGGCCATTTCAGACAGTTGTCGGTCTTAGGTTTTTATGAAGAGCAAAGTAATCAAATGAAAACTCCCAACTTCGTTTTTGTCCTGTCTCCTCCAGTGCTACCATCAGGTTGTTTGATATAGTAGCAGAGGTCAGAACAGTGAACTATAGTTAACTGTTTATTTATTAACAAAGATGTTAGCTTTAGTAAAAGTGATTCAGTTCAGAGTTAACAGATATTAACATTGAAATCTGTTGAAGGTTGGATGGTTGGACTCTCTTCATCCGCAATTTATAGGGACCTCATAATCCGAGTCCCATAAAAGATTGAATCGACACTCATGTGTAGATTCAACCTCTTGCTCAATCTGGGCTCTATTTCAAAATTTCTGAGCAACTTTTTTTTTTTTTTGCTTTTTCATCTTTTGACAATTTAACTGTTTGTTTTAAAATCAGTAAAATGTTATTGTTGCACCAACTCCAGTGGCAAACTGGTGTCAGGAAAGTTTGTGATCTAAAAAAACAAACCTGATGGTAAGATATGCACCCTGGTAAGCCAACTCTGACCCATGTAAAATGAGGAAGAAACCTTTAATTTGCCCCCTGGTTTGTGTGCATTTTCATACGCAGGCTGCTTTGCATTGAATATTTATGGTTGATTATGGGCGGAATCTGCTGCTTCTACACATACATATTTCTCAGAGTGGATCCTGATATATTAGGGACCAATTAGACCCCTGATGGCTCGTATCTTTCTTATCTGGAACAAAACCTGCTTCTGAAGTTTAGCAGTTCAGCATGAGTTACCATGGTGATTTATCACAGAGAGTGAACCAGTGTCTGAGACTGAAAATCCAGAGTTAACCCTGAAGTTACCTCGATAAGAGATAATCTAGGCCTTTGGTCTTGTACTGAAACCCAAGTAGTGATAGATGATGTGATTCCAGGCAGATCTGTCACCCCCCCACCCCCCCACCCACCCACCCAATCCATCCTTCCTCTCAGCTCTGTCAGATCTGTATTGGCCTTAGTTTGATTCAGCAAAGCCTCCACAGGTCTCCACTTCACTTTCTGCTGTGTGATAACCCACTCACAGAAATAGCCCTCAAGGTTCCTTCTCTCTCCATTTCCATCCTCTTCATCACTTATCATTACCCATCTGTTTTCTCCTCATCATCCTCTTCTCGCCTGGGTTAATTTTCACCATAATTAAATCCAGTTTGCTCCATTTCCGTCTCAGTGAGTATCACGTTCTAGCAGAGGATACCTCCCTATCCACTGGCCGGGTTTATAAATGATTCCAGGTGGAAAAATGTGCCATAATCCTCTGAAATAAACCATATTCATGCTGCCGTCCCCCACAGCCGAATGTTCACTTCTGCTCTGTCTCCTCATATCGAGTGTTCAGGGATGACGGTTCAGGCTTGGGGATTTAGAGAAGTGATTAATAGAAATGAGTGCGGCTTTCAGGCTGCAGGATGTTTCATAAATATAGTTTTTCCAACAGAAACTCGGGCATTACTTGCCTTTTAATGACTTTAACAGAGAATTATTGTGAAGCAGAGCTGAGTTTGAAGGAGAGGCAGTAACTAACGGATGTGCTGAATTGATTTTTGTCAGAGAGGAAACAGACACAGAGGTGGGGGCTGTGATTTTAAGACTTCCTTTCAGAGTATTTTGGATATTTTTTTTTTTAGGTCAGTGGTGCTGGAGATGCAACAGAGCAGCTCTGAGTCGGGTGCAGTGGGAAGATGTGGCAGTAGGTTGTTTCTCTGAAGCAGAATTCAGGCGGTGCAGCGTCTGACACACAGCTAGCAGGGTACAAGCTGCTGAGTGGGAGCCCTGAAGGGAAACAAATTTATTTTGTTGAGCAATGGATGAGCTCATTTAGTGGCCCATTTCTGCATTTTTAACCAGGCCACATGCAAAACACAAAGCCCTGGTTCTCTCATGGAAAAAGCACCCTGGTTAGATTTTGGCTGAGTTTTGGTACCAAGTTTGAAGGAAAAATTGACAAAGGTCCTGAAATATTAAGAAAGCGGTTCATTTTACTCTAACAATTACTTCTACTTTGTCTCTAAGAGTTTAGTTACATAGTATTTTCACATGAAAAAGAAGATAGTTATTGGACGTAAACCTTATTTTTATGATATGAAAGTTTATAAAAGACCCTCAATGGGCTTCTTTAAGAGCATGTATAGACCACATTACTTCAGAGCTGATGTCCATATTCACTGTAAACTGGATGTTTCCCTTCGAATGTAATTAAATGCAGGCAAAGTATTTACATGGGCACCAACTTAAAATGCTGGTGGATTGAAGGGTGGGCAGATATAATGTGACCGCTTCTGCTGAGAAGCGCAAAGAAATAACTTGGGATTAGGGCGTCAAAGCTCCCTGATGTGAATCAAGTCCACAGTAGAACTGATACTGGTTGTTTTTGAAGCAGACACTCATGATTATAAGAAGTTCAGTGACTCTTGTGCTTGTGTTTATTTTGTTTCCTGGCACTATTTAACTGCTACAAGAGCTTCATTTGCAAATAGATCTGCCAATCATGACATGAAGCATCAAGACAATTATAAAAACAAAACCTCTCAGATAACATGATGGACATAAATCAGCATAACAACCAATTGCAGTGACAGAAATTATATTTGAGAAAAACCGCTTCCATTTTTTTCCCACATTTCTCCTATCTATCAACACGGAAGGATTAGGCGCTATGAACTATACTGATCTCCTTTAGTTCTCCATTAAAAAGCTCATTTTCTGGTGGAATTGATGTCAACAGCTAGCTTTAAATCATGTATCTGGATATGTTTCTGTAGCACATTGAAAACTTCCCTTGTTACCGATTGGTAAAAGACTATAGGAGTACGTATATGTTTTATATAGCCTGTGGGAGGCACATACAACAACAATGATGGTGTTCCAGACTGTTAATTATTAATGACGTTGTAGAGAAGGGAATAAGTATTGCTCTACCTCATACCTTATGCAGTTATAGCTAAAAGTGAACTTAATGAATAATAAAACACAATTTCTGTGCCACAAATTAGCAACAGTGTCCAGAATTAAGCATTAATGACCTTAAATATTGACCTTTCCTGTTAGGCTCATCTCATTTGTATGCTGCTTGCTAATTTTCTGCAATGTATAATGGTATAGCAATGCAGCTTGGTGGGTGACCATCAACTGTACTCTACTCCCAGCAATGCATTGTGGGGATAGATGAAACCACCATATAGGTTATAATAACATGCATGCAATATTCAGACAGCATTGAAAATGTGTGAATTCAAATTTGCAGTGAATGATTTTGGATGGAGCCATTCACTATCACTTCCTATAAGACCTCCCCCTCCTCTAACTCGCCCCAGACTCAGGGATTATATCCCAAGTGCTCGACATGACTCTACAGACAGCATCAGTGTGTCTTAATCTCCTCTGCTGCTCCTTGCTAAAAGGGTACAGTAGTGGAAAGATGATTCAGAACCTAAACATCCTAATTTTAGCCTTGATTACAAAATGATCAGCACAGATTGAAGAATGCAATGACGGGAATAAACCAAACATGTTTCTGTAGCTCTAAAAATAAAGCGCTTTTTGTATCCTATCACTGAAATATGACAGTGAACCATTATACTTCCTCCTCCAGAAGCTGTCAGCTCTGTTATCACACAGAGGTGGGTGTAGTGTGGAGGCTGAGGCCCAGCAGTTGCTCTGTTCTCTGGGTTACAGTCAGAAGACGGAGGCAGTGGTTTGAAAGCAGAGCGTGCAGCCGTTTTGTTCCGCTGTGCTTCATTGTGCCCTCTTTTTTCTGCTAGCCTCTCTCTGTCTCTCTTTCTCTCTCTTATTGGACTCATACATATTCATCTCTCCATCCCCCTCTCCCTCCACATGTGCTAATACTATTAAAATGTCTGTCAATGATTAATTCCTCTGTAGCCCGGACCAGACTGAGCAGAGCTGCTCTGTAACTCGGCGACAGCTCAGTGGAATTTTAAGTTAGACAATAACGAATATGAAACATATGGAGGAGGACTTATTTATCCGTGAAAGCAGCTGTTCAGTGTTTCATATTTGCATATAATACTGTCAATCAAGTGTGAGCTCATGTAACTCTTTGTCCTTTGACCCCATTAAGTAGAGCCATGACCTGCAGGTTGTGGCTTATGGCATGTGTTTAATATAGAAGTATTTTTTACTACTGATAAACGTATTAATCATTACTTTGTTAAACTTTTGATGATGGTTGTCGCGAATTTAATGTTGCTAATCGGTTCTTGATGCAGCAGAGATGACTTTTGTATCCCACTAATGCCTATTGATTCATATCCTACTAAAACCAAGGATGGTATCAAATACACTATGTTGCAGTATATTCATCAGAGGAATAATTCTTTATTAGGCTAAATGGGACATCTCCTCTTGTCTTGTTTAATATGAAACTCAATGTCCTAAAGCAAACCATAAATAACTAACTTAAAATAAACTGACTTAAAGATTTAGTTTGTACAGATGACGACTAATTGATGATTTGTTGCAGATATGTGGAAAAATGTTGTTGTCAGCAACTCCAGAGCAAATTTTAAGAGCATAAATATTCTCACTTTTTCAACTCGTATGTGCTAATTTTTGAATGACTTCTCTGTTCATAAGTAGAACATCTCAGCAGTGATGAAGAACATGGTGTCATCTGCATAACAACAAACTCCATCAACCAAAAGCTCCACAAATGCTGGACAGGGTTGTTGGTTCAAAAACAATGTATTAGCATCATGATAATTAGACATTCCCTTTAGTTGAATGGGAAATCGGCCCACACCACCCACATTAATTATCATTAGCCTACATAACTGTTAATATTAGATTTGTGGGTCATTGTGGTTTACCCCCATTTGTTTTTTAGGCCTGTATTACATTCTGTATGTGTGCCTCCAAAGTGAGCATGCCTTCGCATCATTTTAAGTGACAGAGTTAATTTTAGAGTGACTGTAGTTGTTTTTGAGACACTCTGAGAAGATGAAGCATTTCCTTTTGAGTGATGCTTCCCTGTCGTTTGCCAGCACTCAGAGTAGAGCAGCCGGCAGCTTTTCAAGTACATTCACTGTCAATGTAAATGTCAGAGTCATAAACTCTCTCCCCGTTTCTCTAGCTCTCTCTAGCTCTCTCTGTCCAATCCCATAAGCCCCGGCAGGCGTGCTGGCACACATGCAGCTGAGCACAGCTTGACTTATCAAACTGGGGGGCTGTCCATTAAGAGTCAGCACTCCTCTGTGTAGCAGCTACAGTCCACTGAGTGCTCTGATGTTCTGTCTGCTGCTATGGATCGATACACGAAATGATCCCGAGGAGACGATCTGCCTCATTTTCACACAAGAACAACCTTGCAGAAGCTTCACTGAATCCCCTGATACTTTTACGTTATCTGCAGAAAATCAGGTCAAAGTAAATTTTGGCTTCAGCTGCACCTTAAACAAAAGTTACCCCTGACCTGAAACACCCTGCGGAGGTTTCACTCTTTCCTAATTATCTTAACTCGACACGTGTCATTTTAGTAAAATCAGAGGCATCCACATAACTTATCAATTCTCCAACCACACCTCTTTTTGTGCAATCTCTGTACTGTTGACATGCAACACCTACCAAAAAACTGTTGTTAGTGCAAGCTACAATTACATTTTCTTGAAAGCATAGATTTCCGCACAATTTGGAAGTACATGCATGTAATTTCCAGGAGACAGAGGTTTGTTCAGTTTGTTATTTTTTGTACAAAAGTGCCAGTTTTCCCTCCAGTTTGTTGACATGAATCTGCATGATTTAACTTCTGCTGTTTCTCTGAGGGAGAGAATGGCCCTGATTTGTTTTTGCCTCTTTGTGCATCCAGACAGCTGATCCCCAAATGTGTGTCTGTCCTGGGGTCTTTCTCTCCTTGCTCTAAAAAACGAATGAGCTGTAGGAAGTCGGTATAGATCAGTGTCTGGAATAAAGAGGATGACAGGTGCAAATGTTTTAATATTCATTGCAAAGATGATATTTTACAGACCATGAAAGAAAGCTACATTTAAAAGAGAGAAATAAAACACTTTTTCAAACCTGCAGTTTGTGTCTTTAGTAATAATTTCACTCACTGTGGCTGGTGCAGAAATACAGGGGATCACTGTCAGGGTTTTCTTGAAGCCTTAGGTGGATGGTAAAACACACAGGAGGGCAGATGAAACAGTATTCTTGTTTCTTTGAGCACATTCACGCACGCACACTCATACAATTCAAATGCACCTGGAGGCTTCTGTGTGCACATGCATGTTAAGATGTGTGTTTGTCCTGTGAGCGTGTTTGATGGTCGGTTCTATTGTTTGCAACCTTTGAAGGTTCCCAGTTTCCCCCTCGGTGAATTCATCTGCAGACGGTTTCACATAAGCACATTTGTGATTTTAACAGTAGCACAAGCTCTACCATGCACTTTTTTTATTTTGAATGTTCCTTTATGCTGTAAAATTTGAAAAATGTGGAGCCTCTTCACCTCAAACAATTATTTGTCCATGGTTTGAAGTGTTCTTTTGAAATGACTGAGTACAGATCAATATGGTGTAATACGCCATGTTTTGGGATCTAACTAAAGCAGAGGACTAGTAAAAGTAGAAACTTATACTTCCTAGGGGCTGTAGAGGAGCGTAAATGATGTATCTACAGTTGTCATGATCAAATATGATAATTAAAAAAAAAGACATTGTGGCGAAAAAGAAGGTTTTCATCTGCATCAGGTCAAACCTTGTCCCCAAAAAACCCCAACAAGACTGAAACAGTGTGGTTTTCATTTTTGTATTTTGTCAACAATCAACATGGTTGGCATGTCGCTTCATTGCATAATTTCATACCTTAATAACCCCTCAAAAATTGTGGTGCCTGGTAATATCCCAAAAAGTGATGTGAATTAAAGATGACCCCATCTGTGCTGATTCTTGCCTTGTTACTCAAAAAAGGGGCCAGGAATCAGCCAGAGTTCTAATGTGGTTACAAATACGGCAAAACCAATGCTTCAGAGTCTATAATATTTCATCTGGAGTCTCTAAAGAGGATCCAATAAGTTATGTGTTTGTAACTAAAGGTCAGTAAGGCCTCTCCTGACAGTGTCCTGACTGAGATAATATGATGCAGTTGTGATCCATACGGCTTTGTCTGCAGCCCTGAGTGATGTTAAGGGGATTGTTCGGGTGGCCTGCCAAAGCCTCACTGTGTTCGTGCATGTTTGGGTTTTGAGTCAGTCTCTTCCTGCCTCCCCCCTTTTCCCTTCCCAAACCATCTCCATTAGTCTGTCATGTCCTGGTATTAAACAGGGATTTAGATGGCAGGAGTGTGTCTGTATCGCAAGATTTGGATGTACATGCTCGGCCCCAGCAGGGGTGAAAGCTTCAGCTCTGAGCCCCTGAGGACTGAGAGGAGCTTTTATTTCAGAGACTGCTCATCCCCTTCGCTCTTCAAAGTTGCCAGGATGGTAAAAATTATCTAGAAAAAGTCTTGAAGAAACCAAGATTTTGATGTGCTTTGTTGGTTCCCCTCGACCTCATCATGTCCATCTGTCCAAACTGGTCTCTATTCTTTGAATCAGTTTGCTCCCGCCCACCTTTTGTCTCTGTTTGGTTTTCAGTCGAGCAGGGCATGATGCAGTCTGTACGTCTGGTAGTTGGATGATTTGGCTACTTTGCTATGCTTTTAGCTCTGAGCATGTATCTTTGATAGAAGAGCCAATACCATCTGACATGATACCACATGGGTCTGACCATGCAATGGTTTTGGAAGAAACAGAAGTCCCTGCCAGGAAAAGAACAAAACCACAACAGGTGTTAGCCATTAACTGCCATTTTGACTGAAGGGTTTAGACTGCACTGGTCCTTCGCAAAGATTACACAAATAAATAGCATGGTGGTTCTGTGGTTGAGACGCAGATGTTAGATTCATTCTGGACTTAAATCTCAACTCAGGCTGACTGTGTGATGTTAAGGTCATTAGTCATGTTGACCTTAGCAAAACTCAGGTTATCAAAGTCACATGAGATTTTCCAGAGACATGTTGGAGATGTGTCTCATCCAAAGTCCCGCAAAAGTAACTTGAGAAGGGATACATACGAGTTTCTAGAGTGGACAAAGTATACTCCAAAATGTATGCTCCTCGAATGTCTGGACTTACCTTCAGGTCAATAAAGTTGTTGAGAGTCTCTGATTTTAACCACCAAAGCCAATACTTGGTGGCCTAATCAAAACTTTTTTATAGAATGTCATCCAACACATTGCTCTTTGAATTCTGATTTTGCTTTTCAGACAAATAAGCACACAAACCAGATTCTTTTTTTTTTGTGCCAAGCTGTATACATTTTTATTTTTGCTGTAAAGATTAGCTTTTAGGATATATACTGTATGTATGTTGCTTCCTTTGCTTCTACATGCAGTGTCAAGTGGACACTTCAGGAACTGCACTTTTTTGAACTTTGCTCAAAATTGGAAGTACATTTTTGGTTATCAGTCAGATTTAAATCACCAAGGCAGATTCCAAGTCCTGGAAGCCAAGCTCAAGCCCTTTAAAGTATTTTAAGGCCTCTTTTCTCTCAGTTTCTTACGCAAAGGTCCATGCAAGTTGCAAAAGTTGAAAGAAAACATTTGTCTGAATCAGCTAAGTTTGGTCTGAGCCATCAAATAATGATAGTCCTTGATTACCAAAGCAGCCCCTAAGTCATTAAGCTTTTGTCGACATCACAAAATTTTGTCAACAAAATGGCTGACGGTTTGGTTTATTTCAACAGTTAGTTGTCTGATGGGGGTCTGACCTATCATTCATGTTTGAATGCAGTGAAAGAAACAACTGGTTAACAAGATTTGTGGATCTCAATCATCAAGTCAGCTTTGGGAAGATGTAACCATCAAGCTATTCAGAATTGATACAGTTCTGCCAATATTTGAGATCCACAAGTTTTGTAAAATTAATTAACAATTACGATCCAAGACTGTGAACAAGAGTGAACACATTGTCTCTCTCAGAAACAGACAGAGGAGCATAAATGGAGACAGAAAATACTGAATAACAAGAGGCTGAGCCAAACATGAGTGATAGCAGCTTGCCTCAGTTTGCTGAGTTAAGCACTCTGCCTTATTGGAGTCTGTGTGTGTGTGTGTGTGTGAGTGTGTATGAGTGTGTAATTGTGTGTATGTGTGTTCCAGAGGAGGGAGGGTGGCAGCTTATGTGGGTCCACAGGGGCATTGTGGGTAGTTCCCTCTGCCTGGATACAAGCAGTGAAGTCCCTCCCTTTGTTTCTTTCTTGTGGTCTCACCCTGTTATTCCTCTGAATTTCCTTTCTTCGTCTTTGTTTAGCGTTTACTTAAACCCAGACCAACTCACCGTTTCATGACACTTGGTCGTCTGTTTATTCTGCGACATATCCCTTTGTTTGTCCTGCTTATTTGCTATAAACACAGCATTTCACATTTCTTCTCAGACGCCATGTTTGTTTACGGCTGTGGTCTTACACGCCCTGTAAATAGCTCTACATTGTTCCCTGGAGGAATGATGTTTGTTGCTTGCACTGGTGTGTAAACCACACTTTCAATATGTTCACTGAGGTCTCACTGTTGTGCCGTCTCGACACTGCTGTGTTCATGTACTTGGGTGGCCTTTTTCGGAGTCTCAGTTGTTTGGCAGTGGGCGAACCAGCCGTTGTGGTGTCAGAGAAATCCATGGAAGTGATATGAGGAAAGTCTGTCAGGATCCTTAGGAAACAGTTGTGTATAAAGAGCAGTGAAGTTCTCTTTTGATTGCTGAGTGGGTCGAGACAGGGGTGAATTAACTATAGACAAGCACCAAGAGGATTGTAGTTTTGGTCTTGTATAAGAGTCAAAGCCGGGGTTTGGTAAAAGCATTAACAATTTGTCATGTATGTTTATATTTTGTATTTTATTTTAATGTGGAGAAATTAACATTCTTAAATTATCAACAGATTATTGAGTGAACATGATATAGTGATTCCTTTGATGTCTTTCTACGACATGTTTACAGGTGAGCTTTCCTAAGAAATCTTCAGTTCTGCTGCACTTCCTTGGTTGTCTACTTGAGGCTGGCTCTAATAACCAAGGAAATCCCTTTAACACCCATGTTAAAATGCTCAGTTTTACAACAGAAATAGATCTACATCTGGATTAAAATAAGTATTTTGGACCTGTAGCTTATTTTTATATCTGTACATAGTATGTTCTGGAGTAAACACATTTTTTTGCAACTTTTTTGGTTTGAAGTAATTAAGATTTTGCAAAATTTTGCTCATTTCGTGAACCAGGCAGCTAACTGGACTGACTTGACTGAGGCATATTTTAACTTTTTTCTTGGGTGCTAAAGTTTTCATGCCTTTTCTTTGCCTCTAAGTAGAAGCCCAAGGTTTTGGTTCAATCCTTCCTCCCATTGTTTGATGCCAGAATGTCCTTGACCAGGATACTGGACCAGTAACAGCTCCTTATGCAACACTCAGTGGTGTGGTTCATACATTTTGTTCACTACCGCATCTTATGTCATAAGTGTATCGACTAGGGCTGCATAATCTATTGATCAAACATTGCCGTTGCAACATGGGCATGTGCAATTTTCATATTGCAAGGTTTATTAGATGTTTCTATGTACATTCAGCTTTTCAGTAAAGTTTATGGGGCCTGTCTATGCCCAATCATATTACTAATAGTTCAAAATGAGCATCCATTTACACATCTTGCTACATTATGCACTGTAATCTAACCTGATGTTGTCAGGGCCAGGCAGAGTGACGTGCAGCGTGAGTGGTTGAGTGGCTGAGAGAGAGGGAGCGGATGAATGTGGATTGAGTATAGCAAGAGTTTGAACAATCTGACAGTTTGCTTCCAGTGAATATCACATCACATAAGATGCTTTGTTGAACAATTTCAGGGTCAAAGGCAGCGGCTTCCAGATCTGTGTGTTCAGCTTTGTCTTAGAGTCTGTTATCATGCAACCCTAGGATTAATGTGGTGTGAATGAGTGAGAGGTACGAGTAATGTCCAAAAGCTCTCTTAGTCATCAGAGAGATTTTAGGGTTCATTTCTAATGTGCAAAATCTAACCCAGAGTAATATTCCTTCAGCACCGGATGTCTCATGTCTTAATCCACCTTTCAGTTCAGCTGTCACATTCAGTAGCACACTGAGTTTCCACCGTGCTGATGGCAGAGCAAGCTCAGGGAACACACAGTGCTTGTCATTTCATCACAGGTTTAACCCCATCAACAGCCTTTACTTTATTTAGTTTTCATTTCTTAATTATTTTGAGCTAAGAAAAGGCTGCACTGGGTTGGAGCCATTTTGATGTTGCTGGGACTTAATGCTAACACTTTAAATAAAACCACCACATGATGTGGTGTTAACAAGCTGTGGTCATTTCATACATTTTAGTCCATTTTGAAAGATGTGGCTCATTTTATTGATGGTGCAGCCAAAACACGAGTCCTCTTGTTACTTTTTAGATGGTGTTACGCAACAGACGGTATTGCAGTGAAGACTGCAATAATGTGATGTCACTTCAGTCTGAACACGATGAGATCACCCGGGACGCTGAAGTTCAAATAATAATGGTTTTATGCTTCACTCTTATGTCCATTACCTCAGGTATCTAACAGAGAAGCTGAACATACTTGGCACAGCTTCTCATCCTTTGGTGTTTTCTCTTTGTTTCTTTTTGCCAGCAGCTTCACTAATGTGTGCAACCAAATTCAACCATACAAAAAAGAAACAGATGAATTCTAACTCCGCTTGTGTTTTCTTTCGTTCCATGCTGTCCAGAGGAAGATATCCTCTGCCTGCAGCTCTCAACAGTCTGCTCTTTCAGCCGTTTTGCCTCCACTAAATCATTCCTCAATGCTTGATGCCTCACAGCTATTTGCTCATGAGACTGACCCAGCGTACATGGCTTTGTTACAGAACTTCAGTCCAAGTCAGAGGGGACAGATCTACAGCTCTCTGCACACACTCCTCCTCCTCCTCTGTTGTGTTGCCTTTAACATTTTAGTTAGTTTTAATGTTTTATTCAAGTTGTGGTTCATTGAGTTCCCTTCTGCTTAGAATAGCACAACAGTTTTGTTTTATTTTGGATGGTGTCTCTTTGATGCATTCATGAGCCAGCACTTTCAAGGAAGCCAGCGAGAGAGGGAGACAGAAATACAGAAGGAGAATAATATCTGTCAGCCTCCTTTCACGCTTCACACATCCTTCTTAGACCATCTGGGTGCTGGCAGGGTACAACTAACCCTGCTGTCTCTTTCTCCTTATGCCTGACAACATCACACAGCGACGAAACGCTCTGCCGTTTGCTGACGTCACGGACAGATACCATGGAGAAGCTGGATTTAAGCTAAACTATGTTGTACAAGACTCAGAGTTTACAGAAGCGTTTTGAAAACAGATGTATCACTTGAGACACAGTGCTGTTTGATTCTGTGAAGTTGAGGATCCAGATGGAGTTTCTGACTAGAATTCTTTTCTCATGCTACAACAACGTCAGCCTGCAACATGACTCAGTATTGAGTTTGCTTTTTACATCATACAGATTATGGTTCAGACGGGACTGTTATAGTTACACCTTTTCACAGGCGTCTCCTGCTTGGTTTTGCTTCTTTTTGTACACAGCCAGGCCCCCTGTTTTTGCCTGTTTTCAGTCTTTGTCCACAACATGGTTAAACAGTGTGCACACAGATGAAAGTTGGTGGGCTACCAACAACATACTAAAACATCCTGTCACTGTCATGTGACTTCATCAATCATGTATACCAGATCAAAGCTTCAGTGGATAAACCAGCAAGCTTGTGCAGATTTAAACATCAAATGTTGGTTTCTTTCGCAGCTATGGCTACTAAATATAATCTTGATCACATATGAATAGTTTTACACTGCTTGTTGCTGACTGACAACAAGAGCTAGGTTCTAGTTTGTTGTAATGCCATGAAAACACTTCTCAGAGTACCTTTAACCTAGTTTACCAGTGGATACTAAACATCCAGGAGAGTAATACAGTCATAAATTATTGATAATACTTTTAGCATTAAAAATGACTGAGCCTGAGATGTGAAACTCTTCCTGTAGCTTCAAAATAATGAAATGCTGACTAAGGTGGAGGAAATGAGAGGGTGTATAATAAGGAATAACAAGTGCTCCAGTTTCAGAGACAACGTGAGGCTCCTCCCTGCTCATTTTTAACACATCTAAAATCCTGTGATGAAAAACATTCAAAAAAAGAAGCATAGATGCTGTGCTTTCCTCCCTCACCATCATTTAAGGAAGTTTCATCTCCTCAGCCTTCCGGCACACAGACTCCCACTCCACAGAGAAGGATTAGGACTTTTTTTTTTTTTATACTGGCAAAGCATCGACCTGGATCACAACGCAGGAAAAGGCTATTATGTAAAAGATGAAGCTTGCTTTGCACTCAGGTACAGCTTGTGCCCAATATTCAGCATCAACACACACACACGCACACACACGCACACACACGCACACACACATACACAAACACACACAAACACACACACACACACACACACACACACACACACACACTTTCATACTGCCTCAACAGAAATCTGCTGCATTTTGGAGGTCGTCCTAAATGTTTAGTGTGTCCATGCCCGAGTGAAACTGTTATCTGATAGACTCATAACCTCGCCCTGACCTACAGGATGTCGATATTTCAAACAAAAAAAGCTCTCAGCTAAGAGATTATCCAGATATCATCATGTCATCATGTTTACCCCCAGACCATGTGTTATTTTGTCAAAGGAGGGCATCCATTTTTTTCATAGATAAAATCCTGGGAGGGGAAGCTGCCAGCTTGGCTGGAAAAAACAAGAACATCCTTGATGGTTTTTGGACGGATTGGTCACAAACTGTGGTGTTAGATATCAGAGAAGAGGCTAAAATAGACTAAAAGTATTGATTTTGAAAATCTGATAGAGGAACCTGCTGAGAGAGCTGGAAGTCACTTATTTTTAGGGCCTATTACAGAAAAAACAGATGATAGATCACTGGTGAATTTAATGAATGAATTTAATCTTAATAACCAGTCTGTAGTTGTTATTTTTATAGGAAGCACTGAGGGAGCACAACCTACTATACCACATTTCTCATATTTGTTAACGTTGTCTTTGCTGTTAAAGGTTGTTATAACTTTCTGCCCTTACCCTTCTCTGTATTTTGGCCTGGTCTGACTTTTTTCTTCTTAGATATCTAAAAACAATTAGGATGAAGATCCATCTCCATTACAAAAAGTTTTTCCAGATCAATGAGGAAGAATTTAACCAGCCACGAACAGAGCTCTGACCTCAACCTCATCCAACACCTTCAGGATAAATGTCAACTGAGAGCCAGATCCTATTATCCAACACTAAACCTCTCGTGGCTGGATGTGAGAAAATACCTGCAGCCAAGTTTAAAAGTCTGCTGGACCTGTTGAAACTGGATGAGTGCCTGGTTGTCTGGTCCATTAAACAATGAGGCAAAATATGGAAAATGAAAGTTCCCTAGAGGTGAAAGTGACATATTCAGGTCACTTTGTTTCTCTAAGCAACATTAAAAACTCAGACTTATGACTTGCTATCATTGAAACTGGTAATCATAAAAACAATAAGTGTAGTTCCCTTTAAAGCTTAGATAATCTTGAATTAGTCATATTTAAAAGCCTGTATCTAAAGAGTTATCCTGATGCGAACAATATGATTCCTAAATCTAGTTCCCATCCATCCAGACTGAACTTTTGGATCATTCAGATTCAGGGGCGATAGTTCAGAATGTATATTTCAGCTCCACTTGACCGGTAAAAAATACACAGAAGCTTCGCTTTCTGCTTTCTGCAGAGAGAAATTTCCAAAAGCAGAGTGTTGCAGTTTTCTCTGTCAGTATCTTGTTTGGCTCACATAGCTGCTCTCAATTCTCTGCTTGAAGATTGATTTCAGCTCTTGGAAACAGCCGCACATTGATTTTTTTTTGACTGGCAACACCTGGAGGTGATATTTTACTTCACAAAATTATTTTCTGCTGCAGCTCTGTTCACATCTGGTTGTCTTACAAGGTTTTGGCTTCTGATTGGAGGGATTTGCTCTCACTTGCCAGCTGTTTTGTGTATTTCTTTGGGGATTTTATTTCTATTCAGTAGGAATTTATCCAAATTGGTATTTCTTTCCTAACGTAATCAAAGCTCTTTTGTAGCTTTATATAACCACAGAACCCTTGTCTTTCAACCAGCCACCTCAGGTTTTATCCTCTGAATCCCTTTGGCTTTTTCCCCCTGATTTACTCGCTGTAATAACCTGCTGTGCTGAAGTGAAAAACCTTCTGCCTGAGCTCTAATTCCTCTTACTTCTCTTTTTTCTGCACCTCTTCACTCCCACGTAGCCACTCAAATTTCATGGGAGTAGAGTGGTTTTGCTGCAGCTCAAACCATTTCAATGATTGCTCTCCATCTCAAATAAAATCTGGGGCATATTTTGCTCTCGTGGTGCTCTAATATTCCCCTGAAACAGAGCGTCAGTGAAACGGCTCAAATTAAAATCTGGATGTAAATAATAGAAAAGGTGCAGCAGCGGCATCTGTGACAGAAGCCTCAGAGAGGAGGCTATAGATATCCTCTCCAAGCTAAAAATAAAGTGCAGGATGATACCTGTAATTGAAAATGGATGTAGAGGAGCAGAGCAGTTTTTTTTTCTTTCTCACTTTCACTTCTGCTCAGATAGTGGCAGGTACACAAAAACAAAAACAAAGTAAGGTTAGAGAAGAGGTGGACAACCATGGGGGAATGGAAACTCCAAGGATGTGTCTGCAAAGCAGTTAGGTTTAACCCCTTATAGCCACCCAACTCGGGCCTATATCATTCTGTGTTTCAAAGCTAGGAACACTTTTTTTCCTCTAAGTTTTTTTTACCACTGTTTTTGAAAATCATTGATTTCCAGATGCTTTATGCAGACATTAGACATCCATTAGTTCTACATCTTGTCGCTGCATCTGGGTGAAATTTGAGTTTATAGGTTAAACCTTGGAGTTGGAGTTTTTAGTCTCAGGTGCCTAAACACCAGGCAGAGTTGTACTCACTGCCCATGCTCTCGTCTGAAGACTCCATACAAACAAAATTGGCTTCATCAGTGCTCAGTGTCTTCTTATTAGTCAAACTTTGCTCTGTTTATGAAATGGTTCACTAAAAATCATGAAATTGTAGCTTCCAGCCATGGATTGTACCTCTTCTGTTGCGCACATGAATATGAATGAAGATAAATAGGTCACGTCAATGATCTAAATGGCTACTGCTGGCTTTGTGTAAACAGTTAGGTGATTGGTTACTCTACCCATGATTGACAGAACTGAAGGACCCTCTAATAGAGCTTTTATGCAAGACTGTTGTGGGCTAATGGCCAGTCAAGCAGGGAGCGCTTGTTAGCTATCACAAGCTGTCCTGGACGAAAACTCAACGGTAAACGATGGAGTTACTTTTGTCTTGCAGCTACAACCCTAAACAAAACAGATGCACTCAGCTTTGCCAGATTCACAGTGAAGAGGAAATGCTGTAAGACTGTGAAGCTGCTATTATTTATCAGAACGGACATAACAGACAGAAAAACAATAGACTTTACAGGAGCAATTTCACCACTTGGAATCATTTTATGAAACAACACTTTTGATATGTTTGAATCCCGGATTCCTCTTGTGAAAAGTAGAGTAAATATTCAGGGTACAGGCTATAGATATGATGTAATGACCCCAAACAGGAAGGACGTCCCAGTTGTTGTGATGGCTATCCAAGTCTTTTTTTTTCACTAACAATATTTACTGTAAAGCAAACAACGTGACTGAAATGTGAAGAACCATAGCTTTCTCATGCAGTACAGCACTCTGATGTTTGACAAAGGCATCAGCGTCTAAACTTTGACAAAGTCATATGAATGGCAAACAGATAGCCAACAACCCTGTGGGGTATGAGAGGTTAAAACTATTGAAAATATTATCAGTGGACTTCAGTTTAGAGAAATTAAGTTGTATATTTGGTGTGTAAATTATAGGTCATGCTTAGTTTGATTGAGTTGGTTGGGCATCTAGCTCTTACACCTGAAGTTTACTGAAGCAGTGGTAAGGTTTGCTGTGCCTATCAGACAGACAGGTTAACAGAGAGTCAGGCGGCTGGAGGCACCACGCTTCACTCTATTTCTGTCTGAGTCCTGCTGAGGGCCAAAGGTGACTAAGCCAGGTTACAGCCGGCCAACCGGTGAGAGTCCAAGTCTGAGAGACAGAGTGGCAGTGAAGAAGAAAATATGCTCACATTTCTTTTCAGCAACAACAGCCTCAATAAAAAATTCATAAAAATGTTGAAAATCGCTCAGAGAACATAATCAAGATTGAGAACCACACCAAAATGATGCCCAGGGGAAATGAAGAGATGAATCTTTTACACTTGTACATTTCTAAAGTGGTAAGGCTGTTTCAAGCGATGAAAGATGTTTTTTATACTTAGTGTTAAACAATAAATAACATATTGCTATAAAGAGTGTGTTGCCGTGGATACAGGTAAGCAGATGAGCTACAATCCAGGCTCTGCTTGTTGAAGAGTGATCTACTGGAAACGTGCAATTCCATGTTCCCTTCTGGTAAATGCAGTGTGTCATCAGATGAAGTCACATTGTGTTTAAAGCTACAACAATGCAATACATCACCCTGCCTCTCAGAGGCCTGCGCTTCAGACTCCCTGCTGTGCAAAATCAGAGCTGTAATACTGGATGGAAAATGTGTCTAGGAGAAGTGTTAGAACAAACAAAAAGTGAGATCTTTTACAAAGAGACAGTAAAGTGAATATCCCTCCTATGGAAACAAAGGTACCAACTTTTTGAGCATAACTCTTGAAAGCTCCAGCAAATTTGACGAAAAATAATGCAGTACAATGCAACATGTTAATTCTATCCAATTGCACCTTATCATTTGAGCATCAAAGCCATGTAAAAAAAACACACTAACAGCTGTATACTAACAGTTTTGTTCCCTGCAAGGTAAAAAGACTCTTTTTGCCACTGGAGATTGATGGCATTGAAGTGAGCTGATGAAACAGTTGTCCCTTGTTTAAAAAAAGGTCTTACCTTGACACAAAGGCCGGTCTCTGCAGGGATCCTTTCTGTAATGTTGTTAGACAATTGGATTTACAATCAGTCCACACTACGGATTACAGTGCAGCCATTAAAGCCACTCCAAAATGTCTGCGACGAGTAATCGTTGGACTCCAAGTTTATGAAAATAGATCAGAAGTTTGAAAACATTTATAATGCTCCAACATTTCACATATGTTCCCAGATTATTTGACAATATTCAACTTTAAATCTCAATTTTCCTAGAGAATAGAGCAACTTTATATTCCGATACCTCAGTAAGTACCTTAAATCGGTGAAGTACCTGTAAGTTTCAGTCTGTTTTGTGGTTTTGTCAGAGCAGCCTGAAGGCGCATTAATCTAATTATGGAATCACAGATTGGCGGGATTAGCAGACAGCAGCTCTCTGCTAAAGCAGCTGATTCAAAGATGTCTGTTAATCTTACTCGTCTGGCGGCACACTACTTTTATAATTTAATTCAACATTTTCCTCCTCACGTTAGAAGTAATCCCTGTGTTGTAACAGCCAGATAAAATCAGCAGTGTGTGATACGTATAAGGGGAACCAGCTGCCTTGCTCAGAGGCGTGTATGCTGAAGGACAAACGCTTTGTCCCCCTCACTGCTGCTCTTTGATGCAGTTTTATCTCTCTGATCTATTTATTTGATTGTGTAATGGCTCCACTTTCCCCCTCAGGGATCAATAGCGCTCAAAGTGTTCAATGAAAGTTATCAATCGGATCAGAGAAGAGGAGGATGGAGAGAGTTTGACAAATGCAAGAAGAGAGAGATGGTGGTGGTTAAATGTTGCACTTCACACTTTCCATGAACTTTTTTGTTGATGCTACACTGAGCGTTAAATTCACAGAGAATAGCCACTAATACCAAAAAAGATTGTGCCATCTGCTCCTCAAATCATTTGGAGATGCACAGTTGATGTCTCATCCTCTGCTGCAAAGATCTGGACTCTCAACCTGAGCTCAATCCTGTGGAAGAAAAATTTAAAGTACAAAGCTTCCTTTTTGAGGTAAACCTAAAAGAGTTGCTTGTTCAATAAAAGAGACACTTACTGTTAGTAAAAGCTCCACAGTTGAGTCTCAGACAACCCCAGACCTGTACAACAGTATAGTCAAAGCCATACTGACACTTATAGGACAGATTTATTGTTTTGAAGTCATCCTGAGAAGCTAATGTAATGTTGGAGCATGATAGCCCTTAAATACAGTTCACTCCAAGCAGATGGTTAAAGTTTGGCTTGAACTACTAAGTGGCTGCTGGCCTGAGAGTTGGTGTGATCAGTATTTTTCAGCGAGGTTTATTTTTCTCCAATTTAACCCCAAATAGCTCATTTAAAGGAGATGCTATTCAGTTTCTTGTGTCACTTTAGCAGTTGTAAAACTTGCATAGCTCTTTTGTAACTCACCCCTTTGCGTTTTTTATTTATTCAAAAAAGACTAATTGTCAAGAGTGCGGGACTGATCGACTGAAAACAGAACCCGTTGATGGTCATGTCTGTAAAACTGTCCCTCTATAAGGCTCCAGGGTTTCTCGTGCCCTACTTCTCTCTGAACTGCCACGCTGAGAAGATGATGAGCACATGTTGGAGGTCATGCAGCAGTGAGCATCAAAGACGCTTTAGGATCTGTGAGATCTCTGAGGTCTGAGGCAAGCGATAAGACGGCAGGACATTCCTGTCATCACTCTGCGCCGCTGTGAGAGTTTAGCTTGGGTTGTTTGGATTTGTTTTGTTGTTTCTTTCCTGCTTTTTTTCCACTGACACCCCTTTTCATGTGGAGTCCTAACAGTCTGCCTAGCTTAGTGGGTAAATGTGAAAATACATCATAATGTAACCATAGAGTGAGTTATTTTCTATGTAAATGGAATATACAGTCGCATTTTCCGCACAGTCACTTCAGTTTCATGCCTTTCACTCATGAATGTGTCAAACTGAGCAAATCAAAGGCACCATGAGTGTTGCATGTGATAAAAAATGCACACAGGTAAAATGCCCCTGTGTGCTTTGATGCTACAGCTCTGTGATGTTGATTTCCTTCCACTTTTACATAAAGATGGTACAAACAGCTGAGTATCACCTTGGTGTCAAAACTATTCTGTCTAATGTGCAGAAAAGATACTCAGTCATTCCTGGATCAGTAAGTAAATCACCTTATTTTTTAATGAGGTTTTCCTTGAGTCTTATTCAGCAGTCTGTCTAGCAGATACACACATCTTTGAACAGCTGTTAAGACGTCCAGGAAGTCAAAGGTACCTGTTATAAGAAACATGTAAGAAGAGTGGGAGAGATGAGAAAACTATTTACAGCCTCCAGACAGATCTTAAAACACGAGGAACATGTTTTTTTTTTTCTAAATCGAAAATCACTTAAACCAAAATGCCAGCTATGTTCACAGGCTGCTATTTTTAGCACTGGTCGAAAACAGACTGAGTATGTCTGAAGGAAAAAGCCACCCTGAGAAGAAACGAGTCACAGCTATTGAGTGTTTTCTTTGCTGTCTGATTACGAGAAGCCTTTTTTTTTTACACGAACATCAGTTTGAGTAACATCCATTGGTTTAAGGACACACTAACCACCTGGATTAAAAAGTAATGGAAATGTAGGTGTTATTTCCCATTTATCACTGCAAGGGACGAAACATTTTTAAAGTATTACATGTATAAGAATCACTCGTTACACATAGTTAGACGACAGTAGCCCTTTGCCAACATCTCATTAGAGTTTTAACCTCGAAATCTAGCTTGATGCTCTATCCTCTGGGTGAAACAAGCTCCGGCTGTAAGCTCATTTAACCTGGTTGATTGTGGAAATTAGCGAACGTTAATAAGCTTTCCGGATGTATAGGGACATGTTGGCCCACAAGAGATTTATTTCTTCCCTAGAGCAGACTTTACTATTAATGTTTACTGCTTTGAAAATGGCACAAACAACCACCAGCCCCTGCAAGTAACATTATTCCTGGACTATAAGCTGCTACTTTTTTCACATGCTTTGAACCCTGCAGCTTACAAAATGATGCAGCTGAATTTTTGCAGGCAAACAAGCTCCATGCTGCCAATATATAAGGCACACTGTTCACTGTGTTTCAGCTGAAAACACAAAAACAGGTTTTTATTAACTGGAGGTCATGGCATAAGGATTTCTAAACTGATTTTTGATCTGTTGGAGGCCTGTTGGACCATAAACAATCTGACCAATCAGAGAACAGGGGGCCTAAAAGAAAAAACTACCTCCTTTTTAAACATTTCAACTTGAGTGGTAATTTTTATTGCTGTTGTCATGTAAGCCAATCAACTTTAAGAACTGCAGTTCTTGAAATGCATATAGTAAATGTCTCCACATCTCTGCTGAATAAGTGGGGTTCACTTCATCATAAAAACCTCCCAGTGGACAATTAACTTAAGCTAAGAGTAGTCAAAAGTTCAGCCTCAGAGGCATCCGTCATCCTAAAACTATAGCTAATGGGTTCATAGATCAACATGGTCACAACACAGACACCCACACAACTCTCTCAAATGAAATAAAAGTGCATAACGATTACTATAGCTCTATTGTAGGACTGTCTGAAGCACCTGTCAGCTGTTTGGCTCTGGAAACATTTTAGGTGAGATATTTAACTATTTCTATCAGAGTAGTGCTTACTTTCTCAATTTGATTTGGAGAAACTCTATAAAACAAAAAAAATCTTTTGGAGGAAATGAGGTTAACTGCATCCAAAAAAAGAAAATATGTAGTCTGAATGAAGTAGTCAGAATGCAGAGTCATTATTTTACGTCTTTATGATAAGGTCATCTTTGTGGAACCAGCCAAACTTTGATCATTTTATCCATGTATATGGATATCCAAGCTGTATTTTGCTATGATGTCTTAATTAACATGTAGTCACAAAGACAAACTCCTCTGCTGCATTTTTAATTCTTCTGCAGGCCGGGGTCCTCGCGGTATTAAAGGTGCATCTTCTCTTGATAGGCATATACACTGCAGCTCCAGTCTTTGACCTGCTGCAGTGAAAAATTAATAAAGCAGCGACAGGCAGGCTATACTGAGCCACACGGCTTGAATATTTAATAACCCTGCTTCAGCATAGAAAGCACTTTGTCTCAGGAAAAACTCACTTTACAGCTTTGAGAGGGAAATGTTGAAATGCTGGAACATTGTAATTAGCAGCAGTTAACTTCCTGTCTTTGTTACAACAGATTTACTGCCGTACAAGAAGTTCTGCATGAGGAAAAAGTAGGACACATGCTTCAGTGGAGGAGTGATTCCTGAGTCTTATATAGGGATGTAACAGCTGATGTGACTCATGGGGATACCATACATCATTACACAATACTGTACTGTCTTTGTTTCATTATGTCTTTGGTTTTGTAATCACTTTGTTTCATGTCTTGTTTCTACTCTAACTGTATTCCGTTTTAAATTGTCATTTTGTCTTCTGTTGGAAAACTCTGGCTTCATGGTTTTGTTTTAAAGCTGGCTACCAGAGTTTTTGAGTCTCAAACGTCACAGCTTGTGATAAAAAAGCAATTAATGTCATATATATTCGGCGTTATGGCGAGCATGAATGCCGTGGATGTGTTGGTTATAACATTGATGCAAACACCTCTGCTTGCTTATTTTTTCAACTGCATCTTACACTGTAGGTTGAAGAGCAAAACTTTTTATCAATCCCAACATAAGATCCTGGTGCCATGTTTAACTCTCTGGCAGAACAGACTGAATGACAGTGATTCATTGTGATTGGATGGCGCAGGTTTCACATCTGACAAACACTGATATCTTTGGGTCTGGCATGCTTTGAGCCACACTTTCCGACGCATTTGCCTGTTTACGTAGGGGCAGTATTTTTTTTTTTTCTTTGTTAATGATTAGGTTTGGACAAAAGTATTTGAAAGTACCTGGCTAAGTGTGAACAGGGCCGATATCTGTATCTGGATTGGTTTTACTTCCTTCTGTTTTGTGTTCCCCTTCTCTTTGATTCACCTCATTAGTTTCACTTGTGTTTAGATTTGTTGATTGTTACTTCATTTTTATTTACTCTCAGTGTTTCCTTCTTTGTATTTTCTGATCGAGTCTTTCTTGTGCACCTTTGCCTGCGTCTTCCTCATGTAATTTCTTGTGCTTGCAAAGGTATTTTTTGTGCTTTTGAGTCCTCTTGGGATTAATATATTAAAATATATTAGAATAATTGGTCTATCCTTAACTTAAACTGATGGCTCGTACAATTGTAGTCTCTGCCATGAGTGTGATTGTGGTATGGATGGGTGAAAGATTGAAAGTTTTAAGCGCTTTGTGCAGTACAGAAAGACTTGAAAAGCAGTATATAAGTACTGGTCCATATGTAAATGTATGCAACAGCACCTTAAAATCTCATACAATGTGTTAGATAACAGTGAATATAACACTCAAACTTAAAAATTGTAACAGCAACCAACAAGAGAAGTCAGAGGCGCCCTCTGCCGTTCAAAACAAAAACATCAATAATCACTTTTCATCACAGATTTTAAACTTTCTCACAAGGTGCTGTTGCATTTCTGGTTGCAGGTAGTACTGTGAGACCATGGTATCAGGCTCCTCCCAGCAGCCGCCTTTCCTCCTCTTCATCTTCACTGTCACTTATAACAAAAAGAAAACAAACAGGATCCAGCCCTCTGTCCTTAGTAACGAACAGAGTGTGGCCATCTGTCTGCAGGGAAAACAGCATGCTGGGACCCCATGTGGCGTCCTGGCACCAAACTCAGCCTCACTGTCTGATGACAGCTTCTTGTCTGCGATGACAAAGACTGAAATACTTATTTTTTTCATTTCCATTCAGATGTAGAAGTCCGGTATTAGAGATATTGTTGGAAGATGACAGTGAGAGGAAAGAATAAGTGCGTTCTGTAAGACACATAAAAACTTACAATCCCCTAAATGATGAAACCACCCCACCCACCCCCTCCTCCTTTCATGAATCTATGTATCTATGTCTGCAGACATGATCTCCCAGCAGGCCCAGGTTTGCCTGAGTCATTTTTTTTGCTCTTTCTAAAAACACCTCGACACACATTCTGCTTTTCTGGTCACTGACTCTCTTTCTCTCTCTCTCTCTCTCGCTCTCCCTCTCTCTCTCTGCTCTAATCTACTGTAAGCTGCCCTAACGGGGGAATAACAGGGTTTTTCCTTGCCGAGGCAGAGATGAATTATTTCTTTGACTCTCTGCTAACAGATCTGAGGCTTAAGGACAGGATGTCCCCTCATTAAAGATGCTGATTTGATCTGTGTTACTTGTCAGTGTAAATTTGGAGACACAGAAAAAACGAATACCATTTTCAACACCCAATATCCATTTTTCATCTTCCTCTTGATGAATATTCTTGTCACCGAGACAAATATCTCCAGTACCAACTGTTGGTGAAAGGATGTGTTGATGAAATCTTGATCTTGCAACTAACTGGTCTGTGGAGATGCGGCGACAGTTCACAGCTGGAATTGAACTCTTCACTTTTACATACATGTGGAAAAGCTGCAGACCTATGAAATGGTTTGGAGATTAATATTTAAAAGGCTTCAGTTTGGCATTTTAATGATCTTGATGTTTTGAAAAACAAAGTAACCATACATGAAAGACTGATTCAAACTAAGACAAGTGCTTTTTTTACTTGATTTTGTTTGACTCATACCCCCAAATTCCCCAAACGCTTCATTTCCATTGATATAGAACTGCGAAAACCATCAGACATACAAGAATTACAGAAACATTTTGGGATTTTTGCGACAATAAGAGTGTGTGTTTCAGGATGAATGACCTGATTTGTTCCCAACTGATATATTTCAACAAGTATTTGCTGGATTGGAATAAAACGTGGTTCTTATATTTAAGTTTTCTTTGAACTTTTGAAATGTGAATCGTTTTGATTTCCTATTATGAATTGTCTGGGCTGAAGGATGTTGCATTTGCTTAGAAAGAGCTTGGTTCATTTCGATCTTGAATTCATTGACATTCATTGGCATAAAATTTGGTTTGTAAGCATTAAAAACTCTCTTAGGAACCACAGACTCCCATAAACCTCTCTTCAAGCTTCAAATAGCCAGGTGATTGGTTAAACTGTAGGGGAGCAAAATTCTGCTGCTATACTTTCTCCAACTTTGTGAAGGATGTGACTTTTGGTATCATTTTACGTGTCCTCAAAGTAAAGAGCAAATGATCTGAAATGAAACAGGTTAATACAGGCTTCCAGTAAGTCTGTTTTTGTGCGTGAATGAGCAGAACGGAGGCAGATTTAAGACAGATAATGTAATCTTCAAGCAATTCCTCCCACTCAGCAGGCCGCTCTCTTTCTAAACGATTGCGCCCACATTTTCTCTGAGACTCAGAGCTGCTTCTTCTCCAGAACTGAGCCGGAGCTGATGCTATATTTTTTTTATTCCTCTCTTGGCTGCAGCACAAAAGAAAGTCAGAATGAAATCAGAGTCACGGTGATGACTGTGTTGTTCTCAGCATAGCGGAGTCATCCTTAGGTTGTTTTTTTCAACCGTGGTTTACTTTACACCCTGTCATCATCGGCTACACCGTGGGCTTGATAGATGTGACACAGATCAGATTTATATCCTCTTCTTTCAGCTATTGTTCAAGTTATTCAACAATATACTGTGATTATTTCTTGTGTTCCCTGGCTTCTATCTTCAACATCGATGTAGGGACAAAAGTCACCCAAATTGGCACGATCATTATAATCGGAAGTTTGATCATGAAATTTAAAAAATTGGGGTTACGCTTTGCTATCATGGAAACTGGCAAAGTGGTTCCACTTTCTTAAACTTTATTTCCCTTTATTTTCCCTTTATTTCACCCTGACAAAAGGACAGTAGATTCCTCCCAAACCTCTCTTTCCTAGTTTTCCTGATCCCTGTATTGTCCTGTCAACGAAATATTCTTCTTTCACTTTTGTTTCAGTACTTTGAAGAAGCCACTGATGGACAAAACTAAGACTTACTATAACTCTGAGTTTTTTATAAATAAATAGACCGCCCATTCTGAAATAAAAGCCTTTCTTCTTTTAAAGATCTAATCTAATCTGACAGATGTATTATATGTTTGATGTAAGTTGATTAAACTCTTATAATTTGAGTTTTGAATTCATTTAACTGATCTTCTGTTTTCTCTCTTCTCTTCCATGTCTCTTCCTCTTATCGGATCATTCAATCAGGTAAGTTTTTATTAATTTGTTCATAAACACACCAAGCTGTTCACTGAGAGGTCAGATCTGATGATATGATCATCATGTTTGGGTGGAGCTGGACTTTATTGCTCCCCAGGCCAAAGATTAAATCTGACCTGCTTTGAAGTTTGCTAAACTCCTGTGAAGACAGAGGGTGGAGCGTGTTTGGAAATATTTGGACAGACTGATTTCAGAGGGATGTGATGACATTTTTTTTTTGCTGTTGGATGGAGGAGTCGGGTTTGTTTTTAGGCAAAAACAAAAAAATGAAAGACTTGAGAGAAGCGTGCCATGCATCTATATTTACAGCTAATGAGAGGCTGTCAGATGTTTGCATGCGTATGTTGTTGATCAGCAGCTCTGAGCTCCTCAGGTTGTAACTACAGGTTATGATCATTAATTAGGCTGTCACTCAAACTTGCTGCGCTGCTTCTTTCACTGAGAACAGATGCTGAGATCAGGGTGCTACTTTTGGTACATTTTCTTTTTTACTTGAAGAGAATGGTGATAAGAGATCAAAGCCACTGAATACATGTGGTTATGGCTCCATTCGATTCGATTCGTATATCCAGGCTACAGAGATTTACATCCAGAGATCTAAGCTCCAGTGACCACGGGCAAAGATTTCTACTCACTTCCATTTAATTATGTCTATAGATATACAGATTCATTCACCAACTTCATATTTCTTTACTCACATACTCAATAAGATGTTGACAGAAAACCTATAAAGCCTTCTATTGTACACAGAAAAATCACAGGAAGAATTGATAAGGGAATAAATAAAGAATCGGATTGATTAGATGTATTAATGAAGGCAAAGCTTTTGTTTGTGGTTGTGTTGCTCAAAGAGAAGAGGACTCATATCAATCGATCATAATTGGGGCACACATTAGGGTTTATGACATGGAACCACCTGAAAATAGTGTGACTTGACTGGTTTTGAAGAAATATATACATATTTGGGGTATCATCCCTTCTACTGTGCCTCTTTGTCTATTGACTGCAGCAATGATGTGAGATGATTGGTTGGGATTGAGTAAAAACAGGTGGTTTATCTTGGAGGAAAATGTCAGTTTGAATGGGGAGTAAAATGATGAAAACTGGAGAAACTGAGAGAGTAAAAAGAAGTCAACAGGTATGATGATGAAACAAGAAGTAAAAAGAATCGTGTGACCCTGAACCATCCTAAAACTTTCCATATAAAAGTTTTTCACTCCATCTTTGAGTGTCAACCTCAGGGTGTCTGTTCCTGTCCTCTGTGCCGCTGAGTGGACAAACACCTGGGGATAGTTTCAGCCAACGAAACAATACAAAAACTCTGTTAGGCTCTTTTATTTCATCTTCCAGCCTGCGTCACAGAAGCGGAGCTGCAGCTGGGAGAGACAGAGTGTATGTGGAGCCAGGAAGGTCAGGCTTTTACACCTCTGTGGGTTAACTCCACAAGTCCAGCAGAATATAAAACAACAGGATGGATTGAAGCTGAGAAGACTTTTCTTTTCTTTTCCATCACTTATACACTAAAAAATGGTCAGAAAAGGAAAATTTTGTATACTCTGCCGCAAGCTGTGATGTCTGAGATTCAATATAGACACAGAACCATGTAGCTGTTGTTTCCCAAAATCTTCTCTTTGGCTGGAGTTTTTAGTGACGTAAATCTGGTTTGGTGTGCATGACGAGCCTTAAGTAATCTAGATACATGCAGTTTGCCAGATACCTGGCGAAGTGTGGACATGGGCACAGAAAGGAGCCAGCCCTGCTTAGTGTTTAGCTTTTAGCTTCATGCTTACAGGCTTACAGTGGATTGAATAGCAAAGTTCAAAGACAGGGCAGAATACAGGTGAGAGATTGGACCACTTCAGACGACGGTGAAGAAAGAAGCCTGAAAGAAGAGGTGACAGATAATAAGATTACAACAAGAGGAGCTGCTGCATGTGGATCAGGTGACAGATACTGGCAGAAGAGAGAGGAGACCAAAAGAGAAGAGAGGAGCTCTGAGGAAAAAATAAAATAAAAAGAAGAAGAAAGGAACAGGATGGACAGAAATATGCAGAAGAGTCAAAAGCAGACTGATGCTTCTTTAAAATCCTCTCATGCTTACAGATACAAATCACAGGATCTTAAATCAGAACACATTTGATCTTTAAAAAGGAGTCAGCAAATATGTGAACGAAAGGGGATGAGTGTGAGACGACAAAGAATTAGCTTTTAACTCAATCAGCAGCTAAAACCGTCTTTTATTTACCTTGTTAAAGGCTTTGGATCAAGTAAATTACAGCAAAGCAGATAAAAGGATGAGCTGGAGAGCAACTCCACATTCTAGGAAATATTTTCTTGCAGATTTAACAGTTTTACAGGAAAGCAAATGGTCCAGAATCTACAGTTTCCGTGAATGCAGATTTTTCCACTTTCTTTCCTGGCGTCTTTTCTGTTCTCAGTCATAAGCTTTCTACATTATTTCAAGTGTCTGTCAGAGTTTTAAAACAGAAATAAGCAGCAGCAGAGCAGCTCCAATAAATGATTCTGATGGTTACATAATATTTCTTTCTAAAAACCCAAATTTTTAGCTCCTGCCGACTCCCCCGCTGTGTTCCTTCTTCCTCTTCCTCCCCTCGTGAGCGATGACTTTCATGTCAGGCTAAATATTGAGCCTCCATTCCTCACCATTCCCTCTCTGCCAGTAACGTGTCAGCTGCTAAATGTTGCATCTATTTCCAGATTGGATCCTGAATTACAGGATGATTAGTTCCACTGTTTGTGAATGTGATTGTAGTTTGTTGAACGTACGAGCTGCTTGTTTGGCAACAACCTGTAAGGCAAAGCTTGGATTGCTATGCGTGATGCCAATCAAAGCGTTTGGCCTTTTATAGTTGATATTTACTGGCACTAGATCCTTTACATTTCTATTTAGAGTATTCCTGAAGGATTGGGTTAAAATGGCAGGAACCATAAGGAGTTCTTTTTCCATAAAAATGCAGCTTTACTTTGAAAATACCTTTCAGGAGCTGCCACAAATGCAGGTTTAGTTATATTTTACCTGAGCTTTGTGGAAAGAAAGCATCTTACACTCTAACTGTGTAACTGATGTGCACTTCTGACCTTAAATATAAATGCTCTTTACGTTAAAGTATCGAGAAGACAAACACAAACTCACACCTTGAGGCAGAGTGTCTGAACCTCCAGCTGAGATCAGTAATTGAAGAGTGGGCGAAGCAGGTGGCACTGCTTCCTCGGTGTGTATATGAGTGTGAGACAGCCTCTCCGGTGGGCATAATGTCACAGTGTCTCCATTCTCGGGGCCGTTAATTACAGCTCTCCTACATCTTTCTGCGTCACTTCAGGACAACAACCTGGAGAGATGGTAGGTTACAGCAGCTCGATCTGCTCCGCCCCGCTGTCTGAGGCAATTGCTCCTTGGATAGCTGTGATTGTCATGCTGTATTCAAACTATACTTTCTGTCAAATGTTGCAGAGATAGTAAACTGAAAGATGATCCTTGTTTTGAAGCCATAAGTCTGTTTGAGTTGACTGAAATACTGAACGAACTATTGGACCGTCTTTGAAATCAAAGCTATTTTGCTGCTTCATATTCAGGACATACATTGTTGTCGTGTTCATGTGATCATGTGAGCAAAAATGTGATGTCACCTGTTGTGGCGATGTCATTTTTTGGGTTAATTGTACAATGTAATAGTGACGCATTGTCAGAGACCAGAACCATAGAGAAGAGACAAGAAAAACCTTCCTGCAGCTTCATTTTATGGGAGAGGCTAAACAGTTAGCAGTTCTGTTTAGGGCTGAATGGTTTGCAAAAATAATCTAATTGAAATTTTTTTTTACATACATAGAGTGAATTACTTCAAGCCTTTGTTTGATAGGCACAGATAAGTTACAGATAATAATAAAAAAAATAGTTTCTCATAAAATTGGAATTTTACACAAGATCAGTAAAGAATGATATTTTAAACAGCAGTATCAGGCCTCAAGTATCAAGTATCAATATCACGTATGGTCATTTCAATGCACTCAACACCATGTTTGCTACTCATGACTGCTTTTTCACCACCTTTGGAACATTTTTTGCTACTTTCTGACCTACTCAAGTTTTCTGTCAATTTTCACCCCTTTCACCCATTTTTGCTGCTTCAGGACCATTTTTTCCACTTTTCACCACTTACATTGTTTCACTTGCAAAGGTAGTTTTCACCAAATTTAGCTCTTTGGATGAGCAAGGTTGAGAAACACTGGTGTCAGGAATAAAACATCTACTGCAAACTTGTATCTGGTATTCTAAAACATTTGAGATTTAAGAAATATGTCATTGTCTGCAATTAGAATATTGCAGCATGTATTATTGCATTTTGATCCAATTTGCGATTAGTTGCCCAGCTCTAGTTCTGTTGCCGTCCTGTTTCCGTGACATTGTTTAAGTTTTGAACATCAGTTGCTGTGTCTTACTGCTGTTTCTTAGGTTGTAAAGCATACATATGTCCAAATCTGATATTCCCTGATCAATTTGATTGATGCTAACCATCCAAAGTGACATTAGAACATTAGGCTAAAGCATATTTGACAAACCATTACCTACCAGATCACATTCAGCAGATGTGGAGACCATGACTGTTAGTGTCAACAAACATCAGATGTTGGAAGCAAATTCTTACAGTAGGATTACACCAAAAATGTGTGTGCCTTAAAAGTGCAACCCTCCAAGTCAATTCTCAATGGACTGGGCTTCTGATGCCCAGTATTGCCTTAAATAAGCAAAACAATACTCAGTCTGATTTAATTTAAATAGTCCCTGAGATTTCAGTGTTTCAATTTGAGTTGAGTTGGCCAACAACTCTATTGTGCAGCTGTTTCTGGGAGTTACTGGGTCTGTTCTGTGGTTAATTTAACAAAATTGTGACCCAAGTCCTAAAATTTCCTCTGAGCTCCTTGTTGATGTTCCAGTTGACTGGGAGCGGTGCTGAGTTTCAAAACATTGGACTGTGAGGAAATTTGAGGATGTAGGAAACTTAGACTGTGACACAAAGTCAGAGTGTGTGTATGTGTGGTGGAGATATAAATATTGGAGGAGATCTAATCACCAAAACGAGTTTCAGGATTTCATCCAAAACATATATGCTTCTGTTTATCTGTTTATCTGTTTAATATGAGGGATACGATTATGTTTGAAGAGACCCCACACTCATGTTTTCACAATAAAAGGTGTTACAACACAATATAAAGACCCTTATTCATTTCTCCTCTTCTTTCAGCTCTGATACGTCTCCCCCCCTGTGCACAAACACACATGTATTGTATATCCCTGCCCTCATGCAGAGCAGATGTATTCATCCTGCAGACAAACACCTTTGTGTGTACTTTTACTTTGAAGCGATGCTGCCTCTCATCTCTGAAACACTCACTCCACAGCGACTCTGCTTTATTACTGTGCAGCTGCAAGAGGGTTATTTTTAGAGCCAAGCTGATTCATCAGAGCTCCTACAGAAGCTGGGATCTGAAATTCATATCGCTAATCATGTCTGAAACATGTTTGACTACCACGTCAGCAGAGTTTATGTTGACTCATGGAAGAAAGAAGATAGGTGGTTGATACTTCCCAGGTATAAAACAGTGAAAAAAGACCCATTTTTTAACGATACCCTCTATTAATAAAACCAAAAAAGTCTGGTCAGATCTAATCATGATATCAAATTACTCACCAGGCAAAAGGTTTATGTAATCATGCCACAGTAGGCAATCAAAATTTGGTTTTATCTTTTCTTATCTCCAGTTTGTGTGACTGAAAGCTATTTGTTACAAATATAATAGCCTTGACCCCTCCAAAAAAAATCAGGATATCCTGATTGGCACAGAGGGCTAGATTCAGCCTGGATAAGAGGAATAAAATGAAAGACAGCTTTTAAAGCCTGTAAAGCCCAGAATAGAAATTGAGAAACGGTCTGTGGGGATTTTCAGAGGGGAAAGAGGGGTTTACACTCCGACATAAACCACCAAATAGTATCAATATCAAACGTAGAGTTATAGCATCTATAGATCTTTCAGTTTGTTAGGATTTTGACATTCTCAGTGGGTTACATATTGCATTCAATTCATTATTTATTTATTTATAGAGACCACATGTAACAAAATAAATGCCCTCTCAGTTTAAAGTCCCATTTCATGCTGTCACCAAATCTTGATTAAGAAGTCTTGAAAAGTCTGAATCAGGTTTTCCCATCAATTTCTCCTTTAAAGATGGGAGCATTGGGGTTTTGGTGGGGCTTTTATACTGTAGGTCTATTAACCCTTTACTTGATTCACAGCTAAAAATAAAATAATTCCTGTTCTTCTTTCACTAGTATTTTAGAAATCCTTTCTTTCAGCATCTGTCTTGTAACCCTTTTTGGCAGAACTGGTGCTGGTGCTAGTCCCAGGTCAGAGCCTAACTGAGCACTGTGTTTCCATGATGAAGAACTGGCTCCAAAAACTGGTGGTACTGGGGACAATGATCAGCTGTGAAACACAACCACTTTAAAAAGAAAAGCTGCCGAGCAGGTCATCTGTTGTTTTGTTGGCATTTCCTCATTCAGAACTTTAAATGTTGGCGAAATTGAAACAGCAATTCATTACCTCTGTCATAGATCAGGTCTATACCTTGTTCTTTTATTTAACAAATTGAATAAATTAATGTTATTTGTCATATTCTCATGAAAGGATCATTACTGCTTCATGGTTGTGTGTTCACAATTCTCTGCATTTTACACAGACACACACATAGCAGACAAAGAGCAGAGAAAGCAACCACCAAGAAATGCAGAAAGAAATCTTTGCTTTATTTGAGCACTCCCAGCGCTTTCTATGAAGTTGCACAGCAAACAGTGTTGCTCTCACCTGTAGTCGCTGCACCCTTGACTGGAAACCAAGGGGGAACACTGGAGCAGCTTAATATGTAGAGACGTACTGATGTTTTATAATGATGCAATGATATGTCATTGGCACTAGCACTAGCACTGAATGAGCTGAATGAGAACCAGCAGTAAAAGGGTGTTAAAGGCTTAATTTGTGCTACCGTCTCTTTAAAGCTCCCTACTGCACAGACCCTCTTCCCTCTGATTGGCCAGTTCCCTACCAGCTCACTAGAAGTCCGTCAGCAGAGCTATAGGCAGAGCTATAGGCAGACCTTGGTGTTTAAGGACTGCTTCTTAATTGTGTTATGAATCTGATGTGTGATTTTTATCCGATACCGTCATCACTTCAGCAAGTTTTGTGAAGATCTTGTGAGGAGCTTGTCCTTTTTTTTTTTGTAACAGACCTTTTTGAGCAGTTTATTGACAGTTTCAGGGATTTCTTAGACACCCGAGATAAAAAAAAAAATTCCACTCTCAAAACATTGGACAAAAGTCAGAAACCATGTGTAACTGTTTCTGTGACTGTAAATCTCAGAGAGAGGTGGATGCTCAGTAGAAAGCCCTCAAAAATTTCCAAGCAGCCAGAAGGATCAACTTCTCGAGAATCTGGCTCTCCTCTCCGTCAGCACACTTGATGCAATGAAATCTGTCTTCAGAGAGCAGATTTTCTGTCGATGTCAGTCTTTGTGTTATAGGATGAGATCAGGCAGACAGCAGTGATAGTGTGTGGATGTTTGGATGTGTTTCTGTATGTGTGTGTGTGTGTGGGTTGAAAAAGCTCCCTGCAGCCTGACACCATACACTGGGTGTTCTCGCAGTAGGAGAGAGGAGGTAGAGGGTGGAGATGACATGCCAGACGTTCATTAATGTGGAACGATCGTGTCGGTGATCTAACTGCTACAGCTGGAACCATCGTGATGGAATAATGCAGCGATAACACCGCAATACTGAATGTATCCTGTGTATTAGCCACAGTCTGATGTTGCACAGACATAAACAACTAAACATGCTCGCTTCAACCTGGATGAGCGTTTGTGTCAGATGCAGTAACATTTTTCATCAGTTTGATTGATTCTGTTGCTCAAATGAATAAACAGGAGAAACTCTGGAGAATCAGACGCCCTGCATGTCTGAGCTCCAGCACATCCACAGAATCTTAAAGATGTTTATTTAAATGTTCCTGAATTTATCCCTACTGCTGCAGCCACATGTCATCTGACCTACTTCACATTCACATCACTATTCTGTGTGTGTGTTTTTGTGTGCCAGTGATTATTTATGTGTCTGATGTCGTGATTTGTGGGTCACTTTGGCACGTTGCCGCCCGTTCTCGCATTCACACCGGAAATTAGATGTAGAGAGAAAAAAAGAATGACACAGAGGGGAGGCAGAGAGGCAGAGAGGCAGGAGATGGAGACGAAGTGAGGCAGGGAAATGGAGTGAGTGTTAGTGTGTGTTGAAAGTAAAGAGGTAGAGAGACATTGGGTGCGGGTAAGAGAGAGAAGGAGAGGGGATGAAAGGCTTTGCTGGCTGACAGCCCACATCGACCCTCCACCAAAGACTGTTCGATCACAAGGGCTCAGTGTGTGTGTGTGTGCCTACATTATACAGATGTCTCTGTTAAACTAAGCTAAACTAAGATAGATGAGCATGCCACATCTAAATGAAGAAAAACCCTATTTGTGCCTTAACATGAATTTGGTGATATTCAGGACTTTTCTAACTATTCATCCATAATCCTTAAGTTAAATATTAAATTGTAGCACATGATGGCACATCTACTCAATAGCTTGTTGTACACGATTACCCCAGACTTGTAGTCTGAGCCAGTGAAAGACAACAGGTGTTAGAAAACACATACAGCAGACAATATTATAGAATTTAGAATTTAGAATTGGGGTGTATGTTTCAAGATCCACTGTAAGGAGACACTCAGAGAAACATGGGCTGCATGGCAGGGTCGCCAGAAGAAAGCCGTTTCTACGCAAATGCCTCAAAATATCCAGTTTTCAATACACCAAACAGCACAGAGACAAGCCTTAAAACTTCTGGAACAAAATTATTTGAAGTGATGAGACCAAAATTGAACTATTTGGCCACAACCATAAACGTTACATTTGGAGAGGAGTCAACAAGGCCTATTATGAAAGTTACACCATTCCAACCGTGAAACACTGAGGTGGATCACTGATGTTTTGGGGATGTGTGAGCTACAAAGGCTCAGGAAACTTGGTCCAAACTGATGAATGAAGGATGAATGCAGCATGTTATCAAAAAATAATGGAGGAAAATTTACACTCATCAGCCCAGAAGCTGCACATTAGACGTACTTGGACGTTCACACACGACAATGATCCAAAACACAAGGCCAAATCAACCTGCTATTGGCTACAGCAGAAGAGAGTGAAGGTTTTAAAGTGGCCATCTCAGACTCCTGACCTTGATACCATTGATCCAGTGAAGGGAGACCTCAGACCTGCAGTTCATGCAAGACAGCTCAAGAATTTACAGGAACTGGAGGCTTTTTGCCAAGAAGAATGGGCAGTTTTACCATCTGAGATAATAAAGACCCTCATCCACAACGACCACAAAAAATTTCAAGCTGTTATTGATGCATAAGGGGGAAATACAAGGTATTAAAAACTGGGGGGTGTAAACTTCTTAACAGGGTCATTTTTGAAGTTTCCGTTGTCATTAAGATTTAAAAAGAGTAAACTTTTTTTTTTTTTAATGAATGTCTTCACCCAACTGTCAACCATGAGTGATAAAATGGTTTTTGTGTTATGCTTCATATTTTCTGAGAAAACCCCCAAAAAATCAGAAATTCTGCTGGGGGGTGTAAACTTTCCAGCACAACTGTAAGAAAGTAGAAAGGAATCAGGACTCTCGATGCAGCTCATGTGAGGAAGGAAGTTGCTGAGCTTCTCTCAGTAATTATGAGAACAATAGCAGCAACATAAATACAATTAATTATAAGTTCAGTAATAATATGGTTTTTAATGAGGGGTAATTTATCTCAAAGCACTGTGGTCATGATCCATTTGCAGCCAATCTCAACTTGGCTGCTTCATCTATGGTAAAAAGTTGTAATGTGATTGTTGTATAGAATAGGGGAGTTTTAAAAGTTGCAGGAAAGTGACGTTGGGGAAACTGGAGAAGAGAACTCAGCAGGAATGTCAGGAATGCTGGTTGACATTTCCTCGCTGCACTGTGGGTCAGTCTGCTGCAGTAACACCTGAAGGATCCTGAGTCACTGTATTTTATTTTCAGTGTTGACGCTGAAGTTAAAGAAGGTGAAAGTGTTTAGACTCTCCAGTGGCTTTGCACCTTGTTGTTGGCAGGAATTAGCTTGTCTTCGCTTCAGTTGCTGTGATTAAAGAAAGAGAAACAAGATGAGGATTCAAAGTAGAGGTTTTTGTAGAATCAAGGAACTGCTTCAGACTCAGTTATCAGACTAGAGTAAATGTACCAGAGTTAAAACAGCTTTCAGATCTGCTTTCACAGTCCTGGTCTATCTCTGCGGACCATCAGGACCCACTTTAACGTCCCCTGCCAGTCCAAACAATCTCTGTTTTCCCTCCTGTTTACACACGTCCCCCCACTCTCATGGCAACAGCCCACCATTGTGCTGCTGGGTACTGCGTTGGTCAGCGCTGCACTCTGATTGGTGCGGAGGAGACGGCAGCTCCACAGCCACCGGAAGTCCATTGTGGCCCTGTAGAGCACACAAAGCAGGGCTGTGAAAGCTGTGGGGGCCTCCATGGAGAGTACAGACAGGAACAACCAACAGGGGACATTTAACATCATGAAGAAGAAAACATTGAGATCCCGTACCTTTGAGTAATCAGAGAGAGGAGGAATTGCTGAGCAATTAATTTCATATTAGATTAAATCACAAAATATTCTAATTGCAGACGGTGGAATACTTCTTTAACCTCAAATGTGTCATTATGCCAAATAATTTTTTTTTTTACAGATTTTTTAATGCTTTACACTAGTTGCTCAACCACTTTTACAAGAGCAGCAATCTAAGTGGTGAGAAGTGGTACAAACAGCAAGAAGTAGAAAGTTTGTAGTGGCAGAAATGGCCCTGAAGCAGCAAAAGCATAAAATGGCCAAACTTTTTCAAGGCCCGACAAATCCGCTTGAGACTTTTTTTTTTTTAATTCTTATGGTAATTTCCAGATTTTCTGAGACACTGAATTTTGTGTTTTCACTACCTGTAAGTAATAATCAACAACATTTCAAGATAAAAGGCTTGAAATATTTCTTTTTATGAGTAGTAAGTCTTTATATCTGGATATCACTGTCTGAAACGAGTGACCAAATAATACTGAACTTTGACCATGATATTTTAATTTTTGAAATGCATCCATGGGTGCAAACGATTTCCTTTGGTGGATTTTTTTTATTTTTTTATTTTTTACAAAAACCTAAAATCAATTGCACAATAAATGGAAATTGCAATATAGGGAAAATAATTGCAATTCATTAATATATTGGATAATAGGGCAATGTAAAATAGTGCAACCTAATGAGGGTTAGTTTGATTATTTGTGTTAGAACAATTAGAAAAAAATAATGATAACAACTCAGGCCTCTGTTAATCTATTAAGAAGGTGCTGTAGTGTGTTAAGGTTCCCTCATGAGCGCTGTCCTTCAAACTCTTTTCAGTGGTTTCTCTGGCATCATCCTTGCCGTAAGCACTTCTCTGTCTGTGCCAATCATAGCCAGACTTGTGTGCCTATCCCATGTTGAAATATCCTCAGTACTGTATTAACAGAGACAGTCCCTCACTGCTGAACCTCGAGGAGAATCTTAATCAGACAATTTGATGCCATCTGTCAGAGCATTTCTGGTATAATGGACCAGGATCCTCTCTTCTCCCCGAGGCACTTCTACATTTTTCAGTGTGGAGCAGTGACAGTGAGTTGACTTTGGATGGATGAATACTGAATGCTCAATGAAACCCTGGAACAATACAATGCCTCAGTTACACACCCTGAGTAACAGAGAGTTATGTGTGTGTGTGTGTGTGAGTGTGTTGTGTAGTTGTATAAGCCTGTCACTGCTGTCTCACTTGCTGAGTCAGTGTTCAACCAGACCTCAGAGTCCTGGGAGTCACACACACAATTCAAACTCCCTCATTCTCATCCCTGGAGAGCTGATTAGGGCATGTGTGCAAGGACCCGCGGATAGTTTGGATGGTGTGTATCTGTGTGTGTGTGTGTGTTTGGGATATGTCCTGGAGGCTGTTCTGCTGACTAAGTCCCTGTGACAGACTTTGGGCCATTGCTCAGGCTGTTTTTACCGTCCTCTCCTTCTGTGTCATTACACAACGAAACATTCGCTGATTTCCAGGACAAATGAAAAGGACTTTTGTATCAGATGGCTACAAAATACTCTTAAAAAAGATCTGTGAAGCTGGGGATTATTGCGCTGTATAATAAACCTCTGCATAGTTTAAAAACATGAGATACACAGAAGTCCGTAATCCCCGGTTGTGTTTCCAGTCTTCCCTGAAGAAGCTTATTCTGAGACCTTTACGAGATGCAGCCTGAACCTGACACCAGCCTCTGCCATCCTATTAGGACATTGTTAAAGGACGAGCCCACCCTGCAGCTCTGACAGGGACAGGCCCACCCGGAAGCTAAAAGGTCCATTTCATTCCTGAGCTGCAACGTCTGCGCGTATTTGAAGGCAAACATTGAAGTTTGTCTGTGTTTTCTATGGGTAGTTGTTTCTGGACAAAGTGGTCTTTGCTGTGAAACATCTTTATTTCAGACAACAATGTGTGTCTGTGATGGTAGAGAAAAATTTAAGACCTCTTTGTTGATATTTGTTGGAGACATTTGACTTTCCATTAGACATTACAAACTGTAGGCTTGGCAATGATATACATTTTTCTAGCAAGCAATGTGTGTCCATTTGGGGCATTCAACACTTTTGTGTATTATGATTTACATCTTTCTGTCATCTATGGGAGCCAGCAGTGTCTGATGGTCTGTGAACCTTTCAGTTTGACATGATGGTCATGACAATGTTTCACATTTTCTTCTTGTCAGCCATGTCTGTCTAAAATGGCACAAAAAGATTTTGCACCTTGTGTGGTTTGGTAAACTACACTGATTCATGGTCAGATTTCTGACTTTCAGATTCAAAGCATTAAAATGTTGTACATGCCATACATTTCCCTCAATCAGCAATCAGCAATCTGTGGATTAGAACATAATAGCCAAGTCTTTCTTAATTGACTGATGTGGCAGACTTTTGTAATGATGAGCAATTTTTTGGCAATGTTCCTTTAGCAAACAATGACACCTTTTGACACCCCAGCGAAAATTGTCAGTTTCTTCAGACTTTGAAGTCTTAACCAAAATAGCCATGTTCATCTACCTTGAGCTTAATCAAAGCATGTTACTGGACTCTGGATGACAGATATAAATTTTGCTGAGTCCACATTTGGATAATATCTTACTTTCATATTTAAATCCTTTTTTTCCCCACTCCAGTAGATTTGTTTCTTTACTTTTGGTTGAAGTAGTATCAAAACACTTTTTTTGTCAGGGAACCTAAAAGGAAATGAAACCTAGCATTGTGGCACTGTAGTCAATTCCCTTTTCTCCCAGTGTCACTATTTTGTTGAGAGATACTTCTCTTTTTAACACTTGTGCTGGTTTCATTTCTTTTTCGGCCTGTCACTGGAAGTTCAGTCATGAGAAGTGTTACTTTCCATCTCAGAAACCAACTTCTTCAGTTTCAGCTTATTTTTCCACTGCAGCAAAAGTGACCTCTAGCACTAAGTTTTTGTCTTTGTAGACTTTGTATTATCAGACCCAGCGGCAACAGCAGCAGCATCGGTGTAGTGTATAGACTTTTTAGAATAAAAAATCTTTGTCATCAAATTTACATTCATTCTCTTGCTTTGTTTTTAGGGGTAGAACTCCCCTCGTTCAAATCCTTTCAGCTCTGACAAACAGCACAAAATAATTGCTGATGCTGGCTGTATTCTTCAGAATAAATCAGATGAAAGTCAGCATTTCCCCCAATCTGGACTCTACAAAGAACTCACCCTCAGACATGGAGACAGACAGTCAGATGAGCACAGAGCCGGCTGATCTGCTCACCAAATTCTTGGGTATTGATGGAAAATGGTCCCACAATGATTTTGCCTCCTCAGCAGCTTCTGGTTTGGCAGGACTACTACAAATTTCATCTGGTGGAAACATTGTTAGCTCTTCCACCACCATGTAATACGATGTGTAATACGACGTGATGGTGGAAGGGATGAACAATAAGAGTTGTGTGAAACTGAGTGTTTGAGAAAGTAAAAAAACACTGACAATAAAATATCAGCTGGGCTTTGATGCCAACTATGAGGGAAGTTTTCTGGAAAAAAAGACATCTTACTAAAAAGTTCCACATTCAGTCTCTTGGATCCAGTTAAAGAAAGTTTTAATATTGATAAGAATGTTGCGGATTTGGAAATTACTATTTGCAGTTAGACCAGGTAAAGCAAAATGTATTTTTGTTGTTTTTAATTTGATAAAACAATATTATGGGTATTATAAAAATATATAGTGTTATGGAGTATATTATCCATCCCCGACAGATGAAAAAATCTTTAAAAAAGCCTTAATGATTTTCACTGTAATGTTTTAATAAAAGACATGTTTCCACACAAAGAAATTGAACTTCTTGCATTAATCCTGTAGAGAACTGAATTTATTCACTTCCTAAGCTGAAGCCATGTCTGTTTTTGAGATGCAGATTTGTAAAAACATCCATGGACCCTCTGCCCTTTGAGTGTGTGTCTGTTGCTGGGTAAAAGCTTTTGTGTGTGTGTGTGTGTGTGTGTGTGTGTATGTGTGTGTGTGTGTGTGTTTGTGTCAAACTGTAATCGTTGATTCTGTTTGAGATGTGACCGCTGACTAACCTCTTTCTGTCTGAGTGTGTGAGTGTTTGAGTGAATGGAAAGGCAAATGAGAGGCGGAGATGCTTTGGGATTGAAATACTTGGCCTACACTGTATTTACACAGGTTCTTGAGACATATATATTATCACCGAGATATGCGGCAGAAAAGTAACCTGAAACTACAGCTGGATATAGAAGTTAAAGGTTGAGTCATAGTCTGGTCTTGCTTTCCTGGCTACACTGTACTGCTGCATAAACTTTACTTTTTATGGAAAAAAATCTCCCCCCCTTGCGCTGAAAACTCGTCAAATATATTTTTTTCCTTTGTAGTGCTCACAATTCGTAAATATTCAGAAGTACAGAATGTGACTCATAATAAATGAAAAAGTCCGGCTCCATTAGCTGTGGTATCTGATGTTATCTTAGCTGGAAGTGGTTTCAGATTTCTTTAATTTTAATGGAGTTTGCACGCTGAATCTTTCACATTCTGTCTGTGTTTCTTTCTCAAACTCTAAAATGTAAATAACCGTAATATGAAACTGTAGTATAGTGCATTTCCTCCACCACCACCCCTCCTCCAACTCTCTGTGCAGAGTGCAGTCATGATTTTCTCCTGAGAGGCCATTACTAGAGACCTCTCCTCCTCCTCATTATAATTTAATGCCGATGCAGACACATGCAGACTCATGCTCATCCTTTTGTCCTTCTTTTTTATCCTCATCTTGACTTGAAGAGGAGTCATCTGATGCTCTCACTGTTTTTTTCTCCCTGTTCTTTGTATCACAATGAGAGTTTGTGTCCTTTAAGGTAACAGTCTCCAACCTTTTTTGTACCACAGACCTGGAAGACGTAATCTTACGGATAGGCTGGCGGTGGCGAGTTTAAAATGAATTTATATACCAAGCATGATAAACAAAATGTGAATAAAACTACAACTCATCAACAGTAGAGAATTAGTAAAACCCCTGAGCTTGTGTCTATGCAACAAGATGGTCCCACCTTGGAGATGATGGAGGGCAAACAAGTGTTTTTTATATCCACTCTGCTGCATAACTTAGTTTCATTTTAACCAACAGGGAGGCTCAATTTTTAAGCATCACGTGACAGAAAAATATAAATTTCTACAAAAGCTGAGAAAGACAATTGATTTTTCTTTTTTTATGCACTGACCATAATTTTTTTTCACCACTTGTCCATTGTAATAATAATGTTTGTGTGTGTTTAGCACCAGCATAACTATTATTACAAGTTGGTGCTAGTGGATTTATTCAGGTACCACTAGTTGTGTTAACTTTGTTGTGATTTCAAAAGATAAATCATAAACAGAGACCGTGCTCTGAATTCTCTTCTGCATTGTATGTCTGCAGATGAAGGTGATACATTGCTGTCAACTTCTCAAAAGCCTCCCAAGAGGAAATAAATAAGACTACAAATGCTGCTTCCTGAAGTTAGCATAATTTCTAAATTGTGATCCACATTAATCTGAATTTCTTTGGCTCACGTGTAGATAATAAACATTTTTTGAAATACCTTTCTCACCACTTCAAGGACATACTTAACTTTTCCTGTGTATTTTTAAAATAAATGTGAGTTTTTGATGCAACAGTTTATTCCTCTGTTCTTAAACAGCGTTACATCCTGGTGACCAATCAAACACGACTTCAGATTGTCTTCTGGTTTTCCCATCTCTGCCTTTCACACCTCTCACACTCTTGTCTTACTCATCGGATCAGCGTGCACATTTCTACATTCCCAGACCGACAGGAACAGGAGTCATGGCTGTTCCCTAATGCCCTCCTCTGAAACATTACCCATAATTCTTCATCCCCATGCATGTCAGCCTCATTTCTTTCGCATTAAGTCACCATGTTGGTTTCGTGCTCAATAAATTGTGCTGAATTATCTGACCACAGGAACAAGAGTCAGAGCCAACATAATCACCCCCCCTTCACTCTGTACTGTCCCACAATCCTCTGTCTGAATCTGTATTCATAGCTCTTTGTCTGTATTTACAGTCTCTGTTATTCAGCGTTTCTCTCCAACCACACATTTTTCTTCTCCCTGCGGTCATTAAAAACCCAGGAGGACTCCAACAGACTCAAACCCTGAGGATAAATATTGGATTTTTGTTTGGGAACAAAGAGTGCTCTGCTCTTCAAATGGGAAAAATAACAAAAAAGAACGATGAATTCAACTAAGTGTTTGTATAGTGTTGCACAAGCCTAATCAAAGACACTACATGCAAATTTAATCTCATTAAAGAGGATTTCTTTTTAAACCTTGGCCATGTATTTGCATATTTTAGGATCAAATAACTAATATATGCACAAATATTTATAACTTTCTCGCAGGACACAGGAATTGTTGGTCTACCACTGTCTTGGTTGTTACTTTGTTGTTTTGGGTTTTAATTGAGGATCAAACCAATGATTACAAAAGAAAGGATCACACTTATCTGTCTCCTCCCATTGTACATCAATAAAGCAAAAACATTTTAGAATTTGGACCTTGAGTAAAGTTGATGGGGACCCGGGCCCAAAATATTTGAATTCCTCATTGAAATAGAGGTATTATGCCTTCCCATATCTGAAACAGAGCAGTGGTGCTTGTTGTCCATACAAATTATGTGCAGATAATCAAGACTCATATTCATATGATGTAGAAATTCCTAAATCTGTCTGTAAACTGCTTAAACTGCTAAAAATAGTGCGAGATCTTCATGGGACTTGCTGATAGGATGAGGTCAGTATATAAGAAACCTTCTAACTGGTCATACCATGTCTCAAACACCAATATCTACCCATAGCACAGCCCCTGACAGCCCCCTAAAAGGCTGGCCAATCAGAGAGAAGGGGGTTTGTGTTGCGGAAAGCCTTAAAGAGACAGCAGTTCAGACAAAACATGTTAGAACGGAGGTTGAAACGGAGGTTTACTGATGTGTGATGTGGGGAAAAATTGGGAGTCATTAAATTTGTAAACCATGCACATTACGTGGGTACCTGAGGGACAGGATAAAGCCTAAAGAATGAATGAGCATTATATGCCCCCGTGTTAGTCTGGTGGAAAAAAGGGAAGCACAATTTATGCTTCATTTATTTAAATTTCCTTGCATAATGGAGCTGTTAAACTGACATCTTTTGATACGCAAATTACTCCAGATTACTGGATACATGGTGACCTCATGAAAAATTGGCCACATGCTCTCAGCTTCTTCTCTCTATAATTAATTCTGTTAATGTCTATTTGGCTGGTGCGGTCTCAAAGAAAGCAGCTTCGTTTGCTTTTTTTCTTTACTAATTGAGTCTCAGCAGTCGTCCCCACTCTTGTTCTATCTTTACTGAGTCAGTAGGATGCCTGACAGCAGCTTGCAGCAGCAGAGAGCTCTTTTTTTTCCAGGGTTCACAACAGCAGTTGTGACGTGTAAATGAGAAGCCTGGAAAAATGACTGAAGATGATTTTAAATTTCTTCCCCACCAGGCTGAAACCTTGAGGGGAATCAAGCCACAAACTCGAGCAGCTTCATTTCCTTGTTTTGTTCTTCCACTGTGGCACGCTCAATACTGTTCTAACCTCTACAAATTGGTAAATTAGGACAATTTTCATGGCTGTCATAGCAACTGGTGCAGTACTTCCATGCCTGGAGCTTTATAATGTAAAACTGATCTAATAAACGCACAAATTACTGAGTCGTTTAAAGGGACTTAATAGTATTAAGACGGTTGAATCAATTTCATGGAGGCATTCCTGAGGACAAGTTCTGTTTAGCACTTTATTTATGTAAATTCCAAAGTTTTCAGCAACTGCAGCACTATCCATTAGTGTTTTCTTCTTCTTCTTTTTAGGAATGAAAATATCAATCACCTTATAATCCTTTATCGTATTCAGTCGCAACATTCTGTCCTTTAATATCAGGATAATATGGAAGATGTTTCAGTCTTTTGAGTAAGATTTTCAGGAGAGTTAATGGATAATATATACCAGGTTTGTAAATCAGTTTCTACCAAAGAGCACGGGATTATAGAAGTGAACAAAAAGTTTTATGACAACTGTCCTCATAACAAACAAACATAAGTCCTTACCAAAAGCAAAATTTGTTAACTATTTTTTCATGTTTCTAAAAGTGAGTCACTACCTAGAGCTATCTGTTGTGATGGTTAATTATAAAAGCTTGTGTAGAACAGATTATAAACCAATTTTGCTCTTCAAGACCAAGGTGTTATTCTGACATTATTACATAAATATTACCAGTTTAACCCTGTTCTAAATGGCAACTCTGTTTGTGCAAAGCCAGCCAAAAGGTCAGACTTGTCTTTATGCATATAACGCCCTGCAGCAGACAATGTTAGCGGCGCCCTTTGCAGGCCGTCTTTAATGTACTGGAGCATCACTAATGGCTCAGAAAGGTGAATTGTTCAGGTTTTAGTGCTAGACATGGGAGTTTTTCCAAGTTTTGTGATCTCAGAAATGACATTTATATCATGTTGAATGAGATTTGTTTAACACTGTGATCAGGACTAAAGCACAATAATGTGTTTTTGTGTTCCTGGAGAAGGAGTTTTGTTTAAGTTCAAAATTTTGTTGTGAGAAGGGCAACATGTAGACTGAGGTCAGAGCAGTTTTCGGTAACTGGTGAGTGTGTGTGTGTGTGTGTGTGTGTGTGTGTGTGTGTGTGTTTGCCCTTGAGCTCTCCTCCACCCTCCTTCTCCTCTTTCCCTCCATCTCTTTCTTCTCTCGTTCCCACTTCCCTCGGGTCACAAACCGCTGTCTGTTGCTGAGATAGCGATGATGGGGGATGCTGCCCAGTTGCCATGGTGACACTCCCTACAGAGAGTGTGTGTGTGTGTATGTGTGTGTATGTGTGACATCCTGGCAACCTCAGTTTTATTACCAGCACCACAGCTTGTGTCACCCACTGCTGATCCTACACACAGGGGGGAGGACGAGCTGACAGAGGCTACCGAAAGTTCATGACCACATTCAGCAAACTCAGCACTGTTAACTCCGGTAACATCTGTTTATTATTATCTTTGTATGAAAGCCTGGACTACATGGCAGCTCTCCACAAGTGAAGCCAAATCAGTTCACTGACTGGCTCTCTGCAGTAAAGGTCATGAGCGTCACTTCCCCCATGATGAGACAAAGTTGAAACTTTAAAATGAAAATACATGAAGCTGATTTCTGGCTGGCTGTTTTACTGATAAGTTAAGTTGAACTTGAGAGGATGTGAAAGTCTTATCGACAGGAAGTGAGGGAAGATAAAAATTTTACAAACTCCATCGCAAGAATTATAGATCTGTCTATAAAGCTGATTTTTCTGCTTCAGAACAGATCAAGAGTCTGTTTTCTTGTTCTCTTTACCTGAGGAACCTGATAAATTTTTGACCTGTTATGTTAATATGACCCAGGGAGAGGGAGAGTATGATGCTATCAAGTGCAGCTCCCCACCTCTATAACTCCATTACGGTCTCCATAAGGTTATCAGAGTGAAATATCAGCGTCCTCTTATGGGGTATTTTGGCAGCTCCTTTGTACAACAGGAAGAGGTGGAGACTTCAAAACAGGAAACCCTTAAAACGACATGGGCAAACCTCTCAGTCTGTAAAAGCTGTGATAAAACCATCTTGATTTCTCTCTCTCTCAGCTCTCTTTCACTCAAAGACACTGTTTCCACTGCTGCACTTTAATTATAACTCTGTGTAGGTGAAAATAATGAACTGATTATGTAATAATTTGAAAAGAAATGAATGCTAACATGATGCTAATGTCTCTGTAACAGCAAACAGATCACACCTACAGAGCAGATCAGAGAGCAGAGCTGCTGTACCGCCTCCAGTTAAAAGCACCACACTGATTCTTCTCCTGCACATCAAAGGCAGCGTGGGCACACACACACACACACACACACACACGCACGCACACAAACACACACACTTATTGAATATAGGTCACATAGTATACCTCCCATAGGTGTCGAATTATGATATGATGACTGAAAAGCACAAATGGGACGAACTAGTCACATGACTTCATACTCAGTGAACAATGAATTAAGCTTTCATTAGCTGCATGATGAGTATGCATGCACTGTACTTTTTATGTGAATTTTTAATGATTGTCACTTTGAGGGCAGACAGTGAAAAATAAACAATATACACTGCTTATCCTAAAAAAAGTCACAACTTGTCACAACCATGTTTGTGTTTTTAGCAAGACAGGTTAAGATTTAGAGCGCAAAGGTGCTTACATAGTAATCAATTAACCAGTTGGAAGTAGTAAAGTCTTTTTTATATACAAGCCTTCATCCATTCACACTTATTGGACTAATATTACAAGCCCTTATATGCTAATGGTTGATTTTTATGTCTTCAATGTTTTTCATTGCGATGGCAGCCTTTCAGCTGACCCAGAAGCCTCGCTGTGTTCAAACTTAAGGACTTTTTCCTCTTCTCTACGTACTTGTAGCACATTTCCAAGTTCCATTGTTTTATCTTCTTCGTGACAATGAAAAACACCCACACAGGTGACTCTGTTTTGACTCCCTCATTTGCTCGGTGCATCTGTGCTTCTTCGTCTTTGTATGCAATGACAGATTGCATACATATGCTGTCGATTTATGATGGGTGTAACATGTTTTTTCAGGTGGATTTAAAATGTAACTTGACATTTTTTGGGGTAAAGTACATAAGGTTTTGAATCAAGACTTGATTTCCCACCAGAAATGTTGCAGTATGAGTTCCCCTACCCCCAAAGGCCAAATCTTCAAAGCAGTCAGCATAGTGGATCTGACACCAAAAGAAACGAGACATCAGTTCTTCATATAGTTCAAAGTGACATTGGTTTAATCTGACCTGGGGCAGAGCTGTGTCATCTGCCCATTATGTTATTATGTTATTACAGTCTGCTGTGTAATTTTATTCCATATTTTGGGTGAACAAATCAGTGGATAAGAAGAATTATGGTTGTTAATTTCCAGCTGTGGTTCATAAATCTCATATATGTGTGTGTATCTGGTATCTGTAGCTTTTGTAGTGCAGGTTAAGAATGAAAATGTGGGCTCTATTCAGAAAGAGGGAGAGCTTTCCCAACTTGTCACAGATCAAGTACACACTGTTCTCTCACTCTGATTGGTGAGAAAAAAATGACCTAAACTAAACTGTGCATTCATTCTTGATGACGTACATTCCTTTTCCCTTTTCCCCCTCTTTTACCTTTTATCCTGTGTTTTTTCCCCTTTTACTTCCCTTTTCCTCCGGCTTTTCCTCCAGCTGTGCTCACACTGAGCTGTTTCTGGGTCATGAGGGCTTTATATGAATAATAAACAGCTGTCTGATGCACAGAGAATTATTTATAGAGACATGCTCTCTCGCTTTCTCTCCATCGCTCTGTTTATCTTAAACACTTTGTGTCCCTCCTCTTCATCCCCTTTTCTTTACTTCGCTGTCTTTTTCATCTGTTATCTTTTTAATCCCTGCTCCTTTTGCTCTCTTTGTTTTACCATCCATATAATCCCTCTCCTGCTTTCTTCCCTGCCTCCTGGGTTATACTTGGCCTATAGTTTGATGCTGTTCCTTTCTGTAAACGTCACTTTAACAGCAATAATGACTTAATTCATAAAGCACCTCTTGAAAGAAGTGCACTGATAGACAAGAAAAAGCATACATAAAAAAAAAAGAAAACCTTAACTCATGACACTCACAGCAATACAACAGAAATCAACATTACAGACCATATTCTTATCCTCCTTAAAATCGTGTTTGCAGCAGGAGCTGAAATACTGTTTTCATGTTCTTTGAGGTGTTTCAGGCCGTGAATGATATAAATGTTGACAGTTTGACAAATGACTGTCATTTCAGTGCTCTCTGCCTGATAAGAAACTACAAAAATATGTTGAGAGTTGGGGAAACTAATATAGGGAGGTTGGATGGTGAATGTTTTTCAGATAGTGTCTGTAAGACCCTGTCCACATATTTGTTTTCTTGGGATATGTTTTGACCTAAAATCCATATAAGCTATTCATGCATGATATGGAAAAAGGGAAATGTTTGCAGAAGGAAAATTGAATGTCTTGTACTTGACTACCTTATCGGTAATGTTGCTGCTCTCTATTTCTACTTCGCATTTGTAAGAAAACAACACAATGAGTAGGCAGACCTATATTTTAAAACCTAACCACTATACATATTTTCACTTAAAGTCAACAGGGTCAGGTTAAAACTGGCTGCACCTGTGGTCTCGAATAAAAAAAAAATTCTGGTGGAGTAATTGTTGAAAACCTAAACCAGATATTTAAAATGTAGGTCTCAATTTGTGCTTCTCTTTAAGTGCAGAAATCCATGCTCATGGCTGTCTAATGTTCAAGCCCAATTCAGTCAAAAAACTATGAGCATTGGCAGGTTAAAGTACATAACATTGGTTATCCTATTGTTTTGACACTGGTGAGTGGATGGGTTCTGTGGGGTAAGAAGTGAGCATTTGGTCTCAAAAATTGATGTGCAGCAAGCATGAAAAAGTAAGCAAGTGAGATGATGTGAATTTTGACAAGCACCAAGCTTATGGTTAAATAACTGGATCTCAGCATTGTGAAACTGAAGCTCTTGTTGGGTGTTCCTGGTCTGCAGAGGTCAGTGTCCTCCAAAAATTGTAAAGAAAGGAAAACCAGTGATTGTGTGAGACAGGGCTGTATGGTTCGCTCCATTGGAAGAGATACTTAAGCTCAAACTGTTAAAAAAGTGAATGCTGGATCTGATACAAAGGTGTCAGAATAAACAGTGTGTCAGAGTTTGTTGTGTGAAGCTGCAGAGACCTGAACAGTATGAGGCAGGTGGTCATAATGTTATGGCTGATAAGTTTCCATTCAGGTCCATATTTGCAGCTGCGGGTATATTTTTCCTTTCTTCTGCCTCATTTCACTCCAGTAAGATGCTAAAACCCCAAGTGATGGGGTAAAAAAACTCTTAATCAGGGGAGTCAGACTGAAATTAAGAAAGGAAAGTGGATAAGCAGAGGTGATCGTAAAATAGGAGATATTGTGATTAGTGTTGGGAAATGCAGACACAGCCTGGCACCAAGAGAGAAAAAGTGACTCGGCAGATGAAAGTGGGGAGGGGAAGTGAGGTCAGCAGAAAGTCAGACGAAGTCCAGACTAAAAGCCTGAGGCTGAAACAGCAGCATGAGGTCATCCGCAGTGGAAAACACATTTACACTGGAACATGCGTCTGCAAAATCATCATGTTATATCATATCAAAATAAAGCATTTAGTTTTGAATGGGACAAAGGAAGCTCTCTGCAGTGTTTTATAACTTGACTTTTCAAAAAAGCAGTGTGACAGAAATCAGAAATCCTGTTACAGAACCAAATTTCTGTAATATTTTTTTTAGCAATGTGAACGGGTGGGAACACGATTAAGAATACTGACTGGATGAGCAAGATTCTTATGTGAGTGGACGGATCCTGCTTCCCCATCTGCTTATAACAACACAAAATATCAATTTAAAGGTTATCTTTCATCTTTTGCTTGCAGTTGTTTCATTAAATTAATGGTCATTCAAAAATTCCCAGACTGTAAGGCTGTCTTTTTATTGGTGGTGCTGTTTCATTGTCATAAGCTCCTTCCAGCCCCTCAGGTTCACAGGTTACACAGAAAGGTTGTTGAAATATCAGTTTTAATCCATTAATGTCAGTTTACCTGTAATCTCCGTCACCTTCATTTAACCTGCGCCCAAAGGTCAACACATGAAGCTGTGTGGGTGTGCACGCAATTGATTTTATATAACACTGTGATCATATACTCTGTGTGCATATGGCAGTGGGAGTAATTGCGTCTTTTGTTTAGAACAAAGACAATGGAGTAGGTTAGCGGAGGTTGAAATAAAAGAGGAAAGAGTGAGAACAGTGTGTGAAAAGAAATCACCACTGTAGGTGTGTAAATGTGTTTACAGAGAAAAATGTGAAAAGATGTGTTCGCGCAAAATGTGATTTTGTGATTTTAGATGAACTTTTTGTGACACTTTTGTCTGTACTCACACAATCTGTCAGTTGATGCTAATAGGCAGCAGTTGATTTTTTCATCCGGTGTGTATCCATTAAGATGACAAACAATTAAGACAAACAAAACAATACTTTAACCCTTCTCTGAAACAGGATTATTTGTGACTAATTTCTTAGCACCCTGATTTTAATGTGATTAAATGCAACACAGGAGTTTAATTGAGCAAACACTTTTCATGGATAAATACCTTAACTCTTGTATGTTATCAACAGATGCTCTAAGCTTGTTTGTCCTTCTATGAACCACAAAAGAAAGCAAGACCAACGACAACATGTGTTTCATTATCATGGATTTCATCTTTCTTGAAAAGCTTTGTGATGTTATTGATTTTAAGTTCTGTTAATTAAGCCTGGCCAGAATGATTGCTCATTTAAAAAACTGAATGAAAAAATTGAAATTAACTCTGCTGATTCACAAACAGTCTTTTATTCCTTTAAAACATTAAAGATTTATTCAACTCTCTTTTTCTGTCCATTTTACAGGGCCTTGTACACATATGAGGATGAGACCAATGATTTGACACTGGCAGCATCAGGAGGTGAGTCGACACTCTTCTTACCAAGTACAAGAGTTTTAATTCCCCCATCCCGTGCTGTTTTAATGAACATGGTTCTTTAGAAACACGCTAACATCATGTGTGTGGTGGTTGTAATTTGCTGGTTTGATGAGCTCTGCAGGTTCTTTTGTTGCTTTGGGGCAAAGAAATTATCATGTTCTGTGAGTGCTGATGGTGTTTTAGCCGTCAGAGGGCTGGACTCATTACTGCCGCAGTTAATGATGCGCTGCATGATCATTATAAATTAATGAGGATACTCCTTATTTCCATTCACACACTCAGATTTCCTGCAGGCTGATTTCCAGACAGTTTTAGTGTTATTGCATATCATCTGGACAAATCCAAATGAATGAGCAGACTTATATATTAGTTCAAGAAAAGAATAGTTGAATTTTTCGCATAAAATAGGGATCTAACGTTAAAAAAAAAAAAAAAAAAAAAAAAAACTTGTTCAGTGTGCTGATTTGGTATGCTAACAGAAAACTATGTTTTGCCACAACGTCAACAGGCAGAGGTCAAATGACCTGTGTGCTCAGATTGCTTTGGCATGGCACTTACTGTGCAGAATTAACTATTTATCATAAGAAACACATATTACATCTTGTTGAATGATAAGAAAAGCTGAGTAATACTCAACAACCTGCTCACTATACATCACCTCATGAATATTCTGCTGTATAAGAAATAAATTTCATCCAGGTCTCCATTGAATTTAAGATTAAAATTCTTATATGTGACTTTTGATTTGTTTTTTGTCCATTTTTGTCACCTTAAACTTATTTTTACGACTACTTCTTGCTGTCTCCACCACTTTTCAGCACTTAGATTGTTGCTTTTGCAAAGGAAATTTACAACAATTTGGCTCTTTGGTTGAGCAGGGTTGAGTAACGCTGGTGTAGAGTATAGAATTTCCACTGCAAAGAAAGAGTATGTGGTATTCTGACACACTTGAGGTTAAAGAAATATTGCGCTGTCTGTGATTAGAATATTGGATCAGGCCATATTAATGTTCTTTGCAATTAATAGCCTAGCCCTTGTAATAATACATGAACAAAAGTAGACTTAAACTTCCTCCATCACTGCCAACATGTTTGCTTTATGCAGATCAGCAGGGATGTGTTTCAGGGTGCTGATTCTTTCCCTCAGATTAAGATTCAGGTCTGTTTATCTCGGTGTCGGGCCTCAGACATCAGTGAAGTGTACACACACACACACACACACAAACACAACATGACTGTGGTCTGCTGAGCCTGAAGAGACAACAACAGAGGGAAGAATCCTCCAAGGTTTACAGTGCAGATTGTCTTTCCTAAAATATTCACGTCTCTCTGAGGTAGAACAAAACGACACTCCTCTGTAGTAGCTCCACTTTCATTCCACTCATGTTAAGATGTCTGCTGATGATTACATTAGACTCACAGAATAAGCCCTGTCTCATCAGAAGAGAATCCACAGAAAAGTAGGAGACTCATCCAGCTTATGATCCGAATTCATTAGCTTTACAGAGACATGTTAGATGACGGGTAAACCCAGATTTTTTTATAAAATAATAAAATCAATGATCTTTCTGACCCCTGAGCCTCTTTTTGGCTCTGAGTCCTCAGCTTTAGAAGACAGAAAAAGAAAGTTTGTCTGAACTAAATGCTCAATAGTTCCCCTATACAGAGAAAAGTACTTGGTTTAAAACCAGTTTCACATTTTGTATCACATAGTGACATTTTCCATAAACGTATCACATTGCAATGTATTCCATCAAATTGCATTGACTCATATTGTGTTTAGAATCTGAAATATTGTATTGTATCTTAGCACATTGCATCATATCATAAAGTAAATGTTTTGAATGGTATCATGTCATCATAAATGCAGCCTATCGTAAAGTACTGAATTAGTTAATCGTATCATCATTATTGTAATGTATCATGTTGCAAATGTAATATATCGCACCGTATGAAAGCACATTATTTCTAAGGATTAACAGATGTATCAGCCAGCTGATTTATTTTTCCCTGACATTATTTGAAGACAGGCAATCACAGGCAGCTCTGTGTTGCTAGGAGGCTCCACAGTCCATGTTCAGAACATATCGTAGCATCATCATAAATACTTGATATTGTATTGTTTTGATCTCTACCTGGTGTGCTTATTTTCCTCCTGGATCCCCGGCAGATTAACAAAGACATTAAAAGCAGACCTGCATGTGTCCTTTTCTGTGATATTAATGAATTTTCTACTTCTGTGGTGCAGGAGGTGGTCTGCCAGAGATCACCCTGACGTTTGACAACGGGAGGGTGATGTACGGTTTCTGCAGCCTGAAGGAGCCCAACTCTGCCCTGCCACGATACATCCTCATCAACTGGGTAAGTCAACGGGCACACACATGCACTCTCTAAATTTCCTGGTATGAAGGTTTTGTAGCAGGTTAAGACAGTCATTAAGGGTCAGTGCACTTTTTTAATACAGCAGTTTGTTAAATGAAGACAAGGGTGGACTCGAGACCTGAAACCAGTCTTTTTTCTTCATCATCAAAGCTGCTTGATCAGCGAGAAAAAAGCAGCAGCAGCATTTTCAAAGTACAGATTTACACTCACCTTCAACTTCATTACAAGCACCTGTGAGATTTATTACATTCCCACACAATTATTCCAAGATAAGATGAACTTTTGTGATCTCAAAGAAATTATGGTACCAGGTTGCTTCAACATTAGAGTAGAAGATAAAAGGAACACAAAGAGCATCAAGTATTCATGACCTATACAGTGAAATAGATGATAATTCATTGCCTTGAGTAGATCAGGGGATGTAAAATCCTTCTTAACCCTTTATTACCATGCTAAGTCTACCAGAGCATATCTTTACATTTTTACATGCTGTAGTGTCATTTTTATACATAAATACAACCCTTTTATCACAAACTTTAACGAAATGTATACATTTATGTCCAGACTAAACAAATAAATTGCTAAAAAATGTAATAGAACATAAAAATGAAAATTTTACTCCAATTCTTCATACAGAAATGCCATGCTCTATTCCTCATAAGTTCACATGTAAACTAACGTGATGAAGCGTATTGAACATCGGAAGCGATGTGACCAGCTGCTGTCTGGATCGTGGTTTTCGTTGTTTCCTTTTTGTACTGGATTTCTGCAAACACATGAGTAGAAGGAAACAGCGCTCTGGGGCTTGTTGAAAAAGCTATTTGAAAGTGTAACGCCCCAGATTGTTTACTGAAAAGGAATGATTGATCAATCTTATCTGGTTTCGAATCAAACGCTGATGGAAAGCTAAGCTGGATTAACAAAAATTAAATGCTTTATATCACAAATAGCTAGCAATGAAGTCTACAGTCTTCATCCTTGCTTCTTCATTCTCATCCTTAAGACACGGACACAGATGGATCAAGTGGTTAAATGTAGTATTTAGAGATAAATATCAGTGAATTTAGGCAAGATGAAGCTCCTTCCTGTGATTCTTTCTTTCTGTAATTGCTGCTAATTGAGTTTGCATTGTGTCGGTCTGAATGAGCAGTGATTACTGAATCACATTCAGACTGTTTGAATAAACAGCTGCTCTAATGAGTGAACGCCAGCACAGGCCGAGAGAAAGACCCGGTGACAACAGAACGAGTGAACATGACTACAGGGAGACAAAAAGATCTGAATAAGACAAACAGTTTTCTAGAAGACAAAGTAGGAAATCGAGAGGACAAACACAGAAGCTGCTGTAACTTAACTGTTGAAGTGGTAATTATCTGTAACATACACAATTAATGTATGTACAGTATTTAGAAGACACTGTACCCCATCTCCTTCAATAGTGATATAATAAGCCACCATAAAATCTCAATGGCCGCTGGTTTGTTGCCCTGCAGTTTAAACCTTCCTTTCTGTCTGTCTTTCTTTCTTTTGTTCTTTCATTCTCCTGCTCTTTCATTCTTTCTTTCTTTTCATTTGTTCTTCCCTTCTTTTTTCTATTTTTCCTTCTTTATTATTGACTTAACCATCTTTTTTCTTTCCTGCAGTTTTTTCTATTTTCTTTGGTTTCTTACTTTTCTGTCATTCTTTTTGCTCATTTTTCCATTTTCTTCTTTTCATTCAACTTTTTCTGTTCTGTCACTTTGCTACTTATTTTTACTTTACTTGTAATTTTCTCCTTATTAGCTTTCTAATGTGACCTTTGACCTCTCTATCTGTGACTCTTTACTTTTGTCTTTACATCCTTCAGGTTGGAGATGATGTGCCAGATGCAAGAAAGTGTGCATGTGCCAGCCATGTTGCCACCATTGCTGACTTCTTCCAGGTGAGATCTACCTGTGTGTGCTTAAACATATCATCTATTCATCTTCAGTGCTTTGTGGAAAACATACACACACACTCAGTGTGGGCGAGAGGGTTGTCATTCAGTGCCCAGCACAGAGACATTACTTTAAAAAAGAGATGATATTAGTCATGCTCTCTTTCCTTTCTCTCTCTCATACATACACACCTACACACACCTACACACACACTGTTGTTGCTACTCTTTGATCCTCCCACATGTTTAATGTTCTGCAGAGAACGGTCAAACATTTTGTGTGTGACGTGGAGCTGAAGCTGATCATGAAACAAACAGATCAGATCTGATAATTAGAAAATGATCAGTGTTATTAACTCATCAGTAATTATCATCTATCACTGTCTAGCTTGAGCCAACACTTTTTAAAATCTGATTCTACCATGCATGGTTTGTGTTGATCACTGTCAGGGAGTGGAAGTCACTGTAAACGCCAGCAGTCTGGAGGATATCGACCCATCAGCCATTGGGCAGCGGCTGACCAATGGAACGGCAGCTGTGGCGAGTCCAGTCCTTAGCCGCCTGAAAACTCGTGACGAAGACCACGGAGATGTTGTACGTCTCCTACGATCAGAAACAGTTTTCCTGGTTGTTTCAAAAACAGAAGATTCTCAATTGTGCTCTCTGTTGTGTTTTTCTTCTATTTTCCTCCCCTGATTCAGGGCACAGTGTATGAGAAGACCAACGCAGAGGTGGAGATGAAGAAAATCAATAGAGAGGAGTTTTGGGAGCAGGCCAAGGTAGGTGCAGAGAACAATGAAGTGGGGGGAACTTTTTCAAGTTTATTCTCAACAAATACAGTTAATATTAATCTCTGTGGGGTTTGGGGTAAAGTGAAGAGCAAAGTCAAACTGCCTCTGAGTCCTGCAGCTGTGCCGGGTTCAGACCAAATGCAAAATGACAGAGTGTCTGATCAAGCTGCAGGGTTTCCACTGGCTCTGCCCTTCACAGACTCTCTTAGGCTTTCTATAAAATATCAACTCTGAAGTTCAGCATCCGAGTGAAAGTCATTACACCAGTCAAACAATTAATACACTGACAACTGTGTGAAGAGATTCATTACAAAATCATTCAACCCACGGAGTCAAAGACTTTTTTCAGCTTTTCTCATTTGCTGCTTTGTAAAGGTTTGGAAGAATTAAGAAAGCAAGCTTAAAAGAGGCTGCAGCAAAAATGAAGCTTTTTAGACATTGACTTCAATAAAGGTTCCCTAAAACATTAGTGTGAGTAAAAATTGAGGTATTTTTGAGCTGTAAATCATTTAAAACTAATTTAAAACTACCACAGGGACAGTATAGAGCCAACACTAAAAGCATGACCCCCCTGTTTTGTTTTTTCTACTGCAATATAATCTGACTGAATCCTGCAAATAAAGGCATGCCAAGTGTAAAATCCATCCTAGTGACCAACAGAAGGAGACATAGACTGAGATTTTGCCAATTAAAGCTACATTTCACCATGTACACATTGTGAAAATGTGCCTCTATGTCTGCTCTGCAGCGTGAGGAGGAGATCAGGAAGGAGGAGGAGAAAAAGAAAGCAGCAGAGGAACGACAGCGCTATGAGGAAGAGCGGATGGAGCTGGAGAGGAAAGAGCAGGAGAACCGGGAGAAGAGGTACCGCGAAAGGGAGCAGCAGATCGAGGAGCACAGGTGAGGATGGAGTACATAATCAATCACGTTATCAAAGTGGTATCAAATGAAGCATGTTTCAGGGACATATCTCAGAGAATACTAAGATGTTTGCTTGATAAGTAAAACACAGCAAATGAAGCATAAAACATATCAATGAACTCACTTAAAAGTTAGAATCAATAAATCAAAAGTGTTGGGTATTTTCTGTAATATATGTATTTGTGTGAACAGGAAGAAACTTCTGGAAGAGGAAGAAGCTAGAGAGAGGTTGCGGAACGAGACCACCCTTGTAAGTTTTTCTAATTCCCTTGAAGGAACCGTCTCAGTGATCTCGAAAAAGCCTCATCTCTAGATATATGCCAGATCATAATCCACAACTTGAAATGAGATTGTGAGCACCAAAATACATTTCTGAATGTGATTTCACAGCTTCCCAGCAAAGGGACAGAGGAACAGAAGAAAGCTAAATAAGATAGTGATAGAGCACCAGTCAAAGGATAAAACACAGGCAAAAGGCCAAAACACAGGTTAAACTTTTTTGTGATAATATTCACTCCAATCCACATGCAGCAGTTAAACTGCAGTGATCTGTTCAAACAAGAGAGTCTATCAAAAACTAGAAAAGCAAGTTCTGGAGAAATTGCGCTGTGAATGCAGAAGCTGAGGCAGCTTGCGCTGAACTGCTAATGCAGACTTCTGAAAATGCTGAATGACTGCATATAGCGAAGTATAGAGTAGTGTAGCGTAGTATCGTTGAGTATAGTGTAATATAGTTGAGTACAGCGTAATAGAGTTGAGTATAGCGTAGTATAGTGTAGTATAGCGTAGAATCATTTAGTATAGTGGAGTATAGCGTAGTATAGCAAAGTATTGTCGAGTACAGTTGAGTAAAGCGTAGCATAGTTGAGTATGGTGGAGAACAGCGTAGTATAGTAAAGAATCGCATAGTATAGTTGAGTATAGCATGGTATCATTGAGTATAGAGTAGTATCTTTGAGTTAAGCGTAGTATAGTTGAGCATAGTAGAGTATAGTGTAGTATAGTGGAGTATAGCGTAGTATAGTTTGAGTATAGAGTAGTATCGTTGAGTTGAGCGTAGTATAGTGGAGTATAGCGTAGTACAGTTTGAGTTTTGTTGAGTATAGTCGAGTATAGCGTAACACTGTTGAGCATAGCTGAGTAAAGTTGAGTATAGCGTAGTATTGTCAAGTATAGTTGAGTATAGCGTAGTATAGTAGAGTATGGTGGAGTTTAGCGGAGTATAATGGAGTATTGAGGAGTATAGTTGAGTAGCGTGGAGTATTGTGGAGTAAAGTGGAGTATTGCGGAGTATTGCGGAGTATAGTCGAGTATAGTGGAGTATAGCGGAGTATTGCGGAGTATAGTCGAGTATTGCGGAGTATTGCAGAGTATAGCGGAGTATAGTCGAGTATTGTTGAGTATAGTGGAGTATAGTCGAGTATAGCGTAGTACTGCGGAGCATTGCGGAGTATAGTCGGGTATAGCGGAGTATAGCGTAGTATTGTTGAGTAAAGTGGAGTACAGTAGAGTACTATCGCGTAGTATTCATTGAGTATAGCGAAGTATAGTAGAGTATAGATGAGTATAGTGAATGAGCCGGTCGTTTTGAAGTTTGAACGGTGAAAATTGGTTGAAATTTGTGGAAGAAGAAGCGGTCCAAAAAAGTGGGTGGAAGAAATATAATAAAGAATTTTTGACACAGAAGAACATAAGCTGTGAATGCAGAAGGCATTCACAGAAATTATTCAAAATGAAGAGCCAGGTTTTATTTGCTCTGCTTGGTAGATGATCACTGGTAGATTATAACCAGGATCCACTAATGTAACACGTTATAGACATGAGCAGTGTTAGATAAAAATTAAACTACAGTACAAGACAATAAAGGATGCTTGTTGCCATGTTTCAAACAACAGTGCTTCGTCACTGTCAATAAATACATTAACTTGTTGCATTCTATCAGGTAAAAAGTTGTTTTGAGCAAAGAAAATTGGAGTTAAAAAGGGGAGCCGATCTCTAGATGAATCACAGTCCATAAAGCCACCCTCAAATGCTGTTTAAACCACTTGGCAACATTAAAGTCCAGCTTATCTTGAACAAAAAGTAACACTTTTCCAGATTTGGAATCAAAGATTGTTTACAACACTTAATAGATAAAGATGTGCTGATTTTATTAAACACCACTTTAACTCCCATGAACTTGGTCGTATGTGTTGAAAAGGCTGTTTAGTTCCCTTGAATGTATTTGCAGTGGAGTCGATTTAGTTGTTCTAAATCACCATGGAGACCAGCTCTGCACGCTTCTGTGTTTTTTGTGCCAGAGTCAAACTGCGACGCGGATGAAATCAATTTGTGAGTCGGTGGGGATGTTTTTGAAGACCATGATTATAAACTGTGTGAGTTTAGCTGCGAGAATATGTTCAGTCCGTCTGTGTGTGTGTGTGTGTGTGTGTGTGTGTGTGTGTGTGTGTGGTGTATTTCAAAAAACTATCAGAACATTTTCACAATCAGCTGCCTGCAGTTTCCCACCACAGCTGTGATTTTTCAGATTATCTTCCAAACCTCTTTAACAATTTCTTTCATACTAAGTCAAAGAAATGCCCTGTTAGAATCACACACACGCTAGAAAACACTCACAGTATTCACAGCTTTGCTCAACAAAGCGATGAAACTTGTGTGGAAGTGGAAAACAAACCAGAATGTTTTCAGCTATGCTTTTTCAAACGTTATAGGCTCTTGGCCCTCACAGTTTGAGATTAAAATTTTACACTTTGTGAACACAAAACAAATGTGGACACAGTGTAGCAATGATGGATGTCCATACATGAAGTGTACAGATCAAAACGAACAAACAAGAAAAAGAAAAAGAAAGGATCTAAACGAGATTGTTGGGAAATGATAAAGTAATCCAAAAGGATATACCAACCGGTTCATGATCTACTAGATGGGTTGGCCTCAAACACCAAGGCCTGTCAATCATTCTTCTACCTCCAGAAGACTGGCCATTCAGAAAAAAGGGGGTTTGTGGACTGGGGAGACTTAAAGTGACAGCAGCTTAAATGAACGGCACATGAAAATTTGTCTTGTCAAGACGTTCCAAACGAGTAAAATTTTCTAACCTCAATGAACCCAGAAATACCTCAAAATTAGTGTATTCTCACCTTTACAAAGTGCATTTTTCTTGATACAAATAGAAAATATATGATGCATTTTCTCAGTAGTTTTGAATATTTTCTTATATCAAGCAAACACCAGTGCCATTATCTAGACACGATGATACAATGAAAAAAGCCACTCTAAACATAATTTTGAAAAAGATTAATACAAGATATTGTTTCTTGTAATAAGCAAAATTTCTGCCACTGGAACAACTGGAAACTCTCCTGTTAAGATATCTGAAAAAAAGACAGTGGATCGAAGCTGAACTGGATAAGATAGATCTTGATAATAACTGCGAAAACGCTGTTTAGCTATATTTTCTTGTTTTGACAAGTTTTGTCGCTCATCATTTTCTTATAATGTGCTACAAATTTCAATAAGGTTTGTTTTCTTAATCCAAGTTGAGATTATTTCTGCAACAAGATGATTTATCTTTAACAAATAACTCAGCAGCTTATGACAAGTAAATTATCTGAGAAATGATTTGAATTAAGATGCTTTTAAGACTGTTACACCGAACAAGATATTCAAGTTGATCAATCCAGAAACAAGTTCCAATGTCTGACTGAAATTTTTCCATTTCGGTAATTATGTCTGTTATCACGTGTGATTAGATATTTTGGTCAGAAATTAGAAAAACATACTTGGTAAGATTTTGCGATTTTGCAGTGAATGTGCTTCAACTAATAAGATTAGTACCCAATGAAGACACTTAAACCCAGCTCAATCTTGAGGCTACTGATGAAATACAGAGCCTAGCACGTTCTCTAATCCCCCAGTACATCACTTTTCTGGCAAGATAGCTGCAGAATTTCAGATTCAAAGCTGTCTCTGGTATTTGTAATGGGCTATTATGCTGATGCTTTGAAGGGGAGAGGGAAAGAGAAAGACGGAGAGAAGAGTCTCTCGAGCAAATTTAGAAAGAAGACAGAAAAGGCAAAGCCTCTTTAGGCCACAACTTGACACTGCTGGGTTTTGCTGCAGGCCCTACATGCCCTTACTCTTACATTTTTTGAAAGGAAGGAGAGGATAGAAGAGAGAGAAAACAGAGGGAAGAGTCTTTGGAGAGATGTTAGAAAGACAACAGGGAGGGCAGAGCTGAAGGAGAGGAGCCTGTTTGAGTTAGAGCTCAGCCCTTCTCAGTTGGACCGTTCACATGCCTCCTCCCTGCTTCTCTGTTTTCATTAAGAGAGAGGAGGGTCAAGATTGTAGAGAGATGGAAAGAGGACAGAAAAGGCAGAAGTGAAGAGAAGAAACAGAAAACAGAATAAGTACACAAGGAGATAATAGAAAGAAAAAAGAAAGCTGGAGCTCACTGTAGGCTGTTTGCCCTGTTTCCCTTACCCTCCATTTCTGTGAGGGAAGAGTTGAGTTTTTAGTAAAACAATGAGTGTTGAAGTGAAGAAATGAAAGCTGTAACGCTAAAGCTGAGGGGAAGAGAAAGAAAGGCCAAGCTCTGTGAAGAATCAAGAGTCTGTTTAGCTCAGGGGAGAAATAAGAGCTTATGAGTGTCAGACATCAGAAAATAAAAATACCTTGCGGTCCTGAGAAGATAAACACTGCATAAAATTATTCTCCTTGAAAAGAGAAAAAGACAGTCATAGAGAGGGTTGAACAATTTTAAATTCAACCCTGAAGTTTCTTGGATGCTCATGCTAGCCTGCTGAAGGCAGTGATGGTTGTTATGAAATGTTTTTATATCTGGTTGCAGACTGTCAGGGGGTGTAATACATGTATAATCTGACAGTGGGATTGCTGTGACAGTGGATTTTGCTGCAGGAGGGAAGTCAGTCTTTTCTTTTCTCACAATCAGACCTGCAGCAAACTCTGTCGCTGCTGCAGATACAGCAGCTCATCATAGACAAATGAGGATTATAGCAATAGGTCACGGACTTGGATTATTCAGTTTTAGTTATTTTTCAGTCTTTTGGATGCTTATAACCTTGGCCACAACATGTAATATGAGAATATGATCACAATTTATTGTTGCAAACTGCAGGCAAGCTCGCAAAATGGTTCATTCTAGGTGGAACCCTAATATCTGTTTTCCTTTTTTGTTGTTATTCGCTTTATTTCTGTTTCTTTATATTAAAATACCCAAAAGAAATAATGCCCTTACATTGATCCTTCTGCCATAAAGAAACACTTTTTTTTCTGTGACTGTCGTTGGACTAGAAACAGCCTCTGTTGCCCCTCACTGGTGACACTGTGTAATTGTTCTTTTCAGCCTGATGAACCATGTGCCATCTGGTGAAGAATATGACAATTTCTCCTCTCAGGTTTAGATCTAAACCTTTGATCTTTCCTTAAAATCGTTCTCTTCTTCTTCACTGCAGGCAGCAGAGCCGAGCATTGAGGACCTGAACCTGGATAAGAAAGAGTCTGAAGTGGAGGTAAGTCTGTCAAACAGACAACAGGTCTGTCAAAGCTTTGGAGGTGTTTCCTGGTTGAAACTAATGGAACAAAGGAGGGGAAATATTATGATGCCATTTTTAATATTTTCTCTCTTGTAGAAAATGATTTAAATATAAATAATTGAATGTTTGTAGTTTTGAATCAGAAACTTACACTGGTTAGTTGAAGTAAGGAATTTTTATTTTTTTTAATTTTTTTTTATGAACCCTCTGATGCATGAATTATGAAAGTGAGTGTCAGGGTTTTTGAGTGTTTTTATTCTTATGTCATGAAAAAAAAGTTTTCCTTTCTGTTTTTCAAAAAATTGTAACTGAGCATTCAACATAAAACTATGTGAGCTTGATGTAAATATGGCTTATTGTGTTGTTTGACTTCTTTTCTCTTTTTTTGTAATTTCATGAATAATCTTTTTTTTCAGTGCTTTGTGAAACATTTTAACTCTCTTTCAGCCATTTTAACACGAAACAATTTATAGTTTATAAGCTTTTTCTTTTTCACCCTAAATGTTTGTCTGTATCATTTTTAAAAATATATATATGCTGGGAAAAAAAGGAAAACATTTTTTTCAGGCCCTAAGAAGAATAAAAATGTCTTGACGTAGGCTAATATAGATTTCCACCACATGAACCATTGAATTTAGGAGTAAATAACTTTTAAATTGGTGTGCACTGTAGTGACCACCATGCACCACAAGGCTAAATTACACTTCATTTTTTTAAGTTAAGGTTTCCAATGTAGTTTGTGTCCTTATGTATTTATGTTTGCAGGAGGCAAAGGCCATCATTGCTCAGCGGTCAGGAAACCCTCGAGAGTTTTTCAAGCAGAAAGAGAGAGCCATGACCATCAGCGTCGACACCTCACCCATCTCCCTCCACAGGACAGGTAAAAACTCCATAAATTCACCTATTTAGACTGTCCAAGTTCAGTATTCTGAGCAAAGGTAATAATTATCAAACTTTTATACAACAATCGTACAGGTTTAGTTCATTTCATGTCTTGTCACAGGTGCATTAGCAGCTGTCAAGCTCGTTATTCATTCAGTTGAATATGTTACTAATCAACATTTCCTCAGCTGCCGTTTTTTTCTGAAACAAGAGCGTAAGATTTCTTTTTCAGACATTTTTATCAGGAAGGCGCCCTCATTGTCAAATTAGCAGGGTCTGTTCTCCGGTTGTTGACTGAATGCTGTGTGTGATTTGAATTTTCCTCTTTGTATTGTTCTATGTTGTTTGGTTGTTTGCAGCCTTAGTGCTTGTTTCAATGCTCCTCTGAACACAGATACCTTGTTTTGGGGGGAAAGAGTGTAATTTTAACTCCATAGATGGTGAAACAGTTTTCGTTTAAGCCCTTTAGTGATTTTCTCTGTAAATGTGCACAACCATCCATCTGCACAACCCAGAAAAGAGAAGACGTCCTCAGACTGTTTTTGTCCTTAAATGCTGTATTTAATCGTAACAGTTGGTTCAGCCAGCTTTGCCAATCTCATGCCCCATTTCTGCTGGTTGAACAGCTCGGACCCATTTGTGGTACGGAAAATTTTACATGACTTAGTTTACTACTGCAGACAGGATTTAATTGATGTAGACAGAATTATAAACTGTGGGAATTGGAAAAAGCCCATTGTTGTAGACTGCTATTTTTCCAAGTTTTGGTCTGGTACGGACGATACACCATCAGAAGAAAAAAGTATTTTTGTGCAGATGGAAATAAAAAAGTACATATGCCTTGTATCAGAACTATTCTTTGGGCGTTTATCCTTCATCACACAGCTGAACACAAAGAATGACTCACAAAATGTTCAGGGTTACTGATGAGGCTCCGTCAACAACAATAAAATAAAAAAAACTGTTTTCCAGTGCTTAAAACCATCTGTATCACTCACTTCAAGTACAAGACTTAGCAGAAACTTACCTCTTCAATCAAGAAGTAAGTTGCTACTAAGTTTTTATTTTTACCATGGATTTTATCATAGATCTTTTTATATGTATTTCTCATAAAGTATATGATTATCCATCTGCCTCAGATATTTCACTTTTTGCACTTTCCATATATGACTCAGTTTTCAAGCCTTGTAAGTATGGGCCTTGATTAACATACAGTTTTAGACACTACAGAGGAATGTTCAAGCCTATTATTGGCATGAACGAGTATTCTCAGCAGATGGGGTTTGATTTAGACTATTTTTCCTGATTGCAGCGATTGTCGTCCTTATCCACGTTATCCACAAAACTAAAGCAATTTATTCACATAGACCCCAAAATGTAAAAATCAGGGCCAAGTATGAAATAGAGACTCTTGGTTTCACCTTCATCAGACTCAAAATGGCTTAAAACCAAGACAACATTGTCCCACAAAGCATTGAGATAAATAAAAAACAGCCCAGGCCTAATGACTTTTATAGTCAAGATGAAAACACATGGTTTGAGGTAATTCATGTGCAATATTCATCCTATCTAATGTCATTATTTGGTGTACTATAAACATGGAAACAGAAGTGTCTTTTCTACATTTTTCTGCACATTCACAAAAATTCACTTGCTCAAAGTGTGGAAACTTCAGACAGAAAATTTAAGGCTCAAAATGACAAAATCTCGACCTTTCATTTCTACTTAACAGCATGCTGTCTACAATCAGTGTGTTAAAAGCCACACTAACCATTTTTCTTCCTTTCTCTCTTTTTTTCTCTCCATGGGGGTTTTCTTCTGACATCTCTGCCCTATTTTGACTCCTCATTTGTGTACACCATCCTTGTCCCTTCATATTTTATTCACTTCTTTATATATTCATCTTCTCCTCTACTCTACTCTCTGTCGGGCTTTCTGACTCCCTCTTTTGATTTTTGGATCCCACTTCTTTCATGTTCTGGCACCAATGGGCCTTTTTCTTCTTCACTGGTTTCTATGAGACTCTCTTCCTCCCACAATCCTCTCTGCTTCTCACTTTTTCCTCTTGGACTTAACTTTATCTTGACTCTGACCTTTCCTGTCGTCCTTCCACTCTCCCTCCCCTTTCTTTGCTTTTTTCTGTCTTGTTCATCTTCCCCTCGTCTCTTCGTCCTGATGCGCCGCCTTGTCCCATGTTATGTTTGTGTTTGTGTGTTTGAATTTTCGTGTGTTGCCGTGTATCGTCCTCCCCCCCTACTGCCAGGCCGTTTGGACAGCCCATTCTTGAGGCAACAGCACAGTACCAGCAGCCCCAGTCAGACCCCCCCATTCCGGGGCACGTCACCCCTCCGATCCCAGCCACACGTACGGACGCAGCCCACTGCTGCAGCCGGTAGGTACAGCACATAAGAAGGAGACAGATGGACAACAGCAGCTTGGTCCAACATCCCTCCCAAGACATGAACCCCCTCACAGAAACCAAAATAGTAGTTTGATGAAAATGCATGTGAACCGAAAGGGTGAGCTCTGACAGCGGATCAAAATGTGGGCTATGGAGAAGCCCTTAATTCAAAAACACAGACTAACACATCTTAAGTGGTCTTTCAGTCCACATGCATTTTCATTTTCCAGTATTAGAAAGTCATTTTCATAAATCACTCCACTTTGCACATCCACACTTTCAGACCCCTCACATCTGCACACAAACCCTTTAAACCCTGTCACTTCCCGCTAAATTAACGCCCAAACAGAAGGACAACTTTCACCACCCCCCACCCCAACCCAAACCTCTCCCGATTCTGCATTACAGTTCCTGAGGACAGACTAAAATGGTTTCTACTTTTGTTTTTGTTTCATTTTCTTAGAAATATAATCCCACAAAATGATTTATGATTTGATGTTACACATACAGACTTGTCGGCTAAATTTCAGAGGGATGTCAAAAACATTCAAGACCAGGCAAACAGAATGATTTTTAGTCTGTTCATAAGAGCCTCTGAAGTTAGACGCTAACTATTGCAAGATACAAACCCATTCTCAAAATGTTTTGTTCGGAATATGATAACTTATGAGAATTTTCCCAGTTTACAATAATCCATCAGTTAGTTATATTATCTTTTTGGAGATTTTGTTGCTTTTGCTTGCAAAAAGCTAACTTTCTTCTGTCCTAAACATAAAACATTATTTGCACCAGATAAATTGTATAAAATAAGTGTCTATCATTAGCCTACAACTTTATACCTGTTATACAAGATATTTAGGGTTTTTCTTTTCTTTTTTGCTCAAGCTACAAATCTACACCTCTACAATTTCATTTGGTAGACGCTTTTGTCCAAAGCAACGTACAATGCAAACAAGATTTGAGACTAGAGGGAGACCTTTATTATTCTGACAAAGTGCTTCGAGCTGATTGGCTTCAGGTGCTGTAATCTGGTACAAGAAGAAGTGGGGTTTTTTTTAATGTTGTTTTTGGTTTTGGTTTTTTAGATAATGCGGCCAAAAAGTTACCAAGCTAATTTGTTGGCAAATGATGATAACTTTTTTCATGAGTTGAGTCGATGAGAATACAACTTGTTTCCACACAACAAATATCTTCCCGTCAAAAAATTGAAATCATCGCCTTGCATCAACTTTAGGGGCTCTCTTGAAAAGTTTACCAATGCTGACAAATTGGCAATTGAGAGAAATGGCATTAACAGTAATATTAAAACAATCCTGGTTTTAAACATCCAGTTCAAAAGCAAATCGTGAGCTTTAGTGTTCTTTTTTCCCAAGAAAAAATCATTGCTGTTTGTGTGTTTAACAACAAAGCTGGCATCCCCACCAACAGAAAATTATTCTCCATATGAAACTTTTCACCTTTTTATCAACCAAGCAGTAACCAGACTAACCTGTCTTAGTGCTCACTTTCCTTTGCAGTAGTTTTTTACCTTTAGCTCAGTAGCATCTCGTCAACATCTATTTCAGTAAAAAAAAAATCCTTTATGGCTGTGAAACATAAAGTTGTTTGTCAGTTTGTGTGATAGATGTTGAGTTTGTCATCCCCTCAGTCTTCATCCTTTAGATGTTGTCCAGTCATCTGCTGATGTTTCATTATTTGTGTAAATGTTGTATCTGATGCTTTATTTTATGCTCTGAATTTGCTCTATCGTAACTTCTCTCAGGGATTATGAACTGTTTCTTAAACTACAAAATCTCACCGGTTTCCTTTTACCTCCCTCCTTCTCTGATCCTGAATCTCATTCCTCTGATCCTGGACTGAATCACCTCTCTGAAACAAACTCTCCTCCTGTTGCCTCTGCTTTTAATCCTGAACAACTGTGAACCAACCTGTGAGTGTTTTTGTTGGGACGTGGCGTCGTCAAACCGGCCGTCAGTCGCCATCTGTGTTTGTTGGCCTTTGACTGAACATGGATAGTTTATCTTTGACTTCTGTAGAACTGATTGATGTTGTCATTCTGTTAGAGATTGTAAAGGTGACTTTGTTTTAGCCTAAGAAGTACAAGTTCCTTCTGACCAATTTCCAAAGGACACGTGATGTTTTTGCACTAAATCTTCCATCAACCAAGAATTTTGTCAGAAATTTGCTGAACTGAATAAAATAACCACCAGAATTACACTGACCCAAAGGTGTGATCACAAGCAGACTACCAGGGTACCAGTAAAGCTCAAAACTTCTGTTTTGTTTTTTTTAAATAAAACCTTGGTAGAAAAAAAGTCCAAAAGATTATATTTTGGGCAAAATGTACTTTTGAAACCAATGAAATGCTTTGGAAAATGATCACTGGTAATGTAATGACTGGGTAACACTTGAAATGTCACCTTTATGATCAAATATGTATGATACTGCATGTCTCTCAGTGTTGTAACAGATATGATGCCAGGTGGGCAAAGAACCACTTCATTCAGACAGTCCTCTTTAAGTTTAGTATCCCCTTTGATTTGAAATATATTTATTTTCTTTTTTATTATCAGCAATAGAATGATTATAAAAACACTGCGAGCAGTTATCATCCGGGCTGTCTTTTGAGGTTTTTGACCACCAGCTTAATTAGTGAACTCACCCATGTGACCTTGGTGGGCTGGATATGATTTGTCATTTTAACAGGGTCACACTTCTCATTTAGCCATTTGTTTCCAGTTCAAAGTAACGTCTCATATGTGGTTTGTTTTGTCCGTGTCCTGTGGGAAATCCTGTTCCGTTTTCTGGAACCGGACATCTGAGTCCAACAAGCATGAAACCATTGAATGCCTCAGAAAAAAGTGACATTTTTGTTGAGGGATTGATTCTCTGACTGTGACTGACGCTGTGTTTATGTTCGTCACATTGAGCTATATTCGCCGATGTGGTATCAGCATTGTCACTGTGACTCACCCACAATGTCTCAATGAAAACTGCATCGTATAATGTCGAGTGTTTGAAGCATATCTGGTGGCTGCTTCATGACATGCTTAGTTGCTTTCTGGTGCTTGTGACAGCCCTGTCTTTGAATGAATATGCTACTGTTCCATCCTTCTTCAGCTGCCTTGTGTGTGATATGAAATGTCCTGTGTGTGTGTGTAACAGAAATCAATTTGCAGGTTTCACAAGGTGGCTAAATATTTCACAAGGCAATTCAGGGGACAGTTGTGAAATCTTTTGTTTAAGTTCACTTTCTCATTGTGACCAAACCAAGATACTCAGCCCTTTCAATTCTAAGCCTTTTTTACAGTAATTCTGATGTTTAGCGGGGTCAGCATGCTTAATCACAAATGTAAATCTGCATGATGGAGTAAGAAAAAGATCCAGAGAAGTCTACAGGGTTTATTTTCTGGGAATAATGAATAGGCAAACTGTTAGTTGCAGTATAAGAAGATGACCATGATCAGTGGGGGTTTTTTATAAGACAAAACAAATGAATGCATCAAAAGTTGTGGCTCCCCATGCCATCTTTTTTGAATTATTTAGTTTGATCAAAGTGACAGACCAGTTTACCAATCAGCAGGCTTTAGAATAATAGGTAGGAGACTACCTTTGTGAACAAAATTACCACTTTTTATCTTACTCCCTTCGTTTAGCACCACATTAGTCATCATTTATCACAACGTATAGTTTCTGCTTGTTTTGTAATGGTTAAAGTGATGTGACTGATGAGACTGTGGCTGTAGAGATTAAAACAATTTGAGTTTAATTCTGACCTTAAAGATTTTGGTATCATTTTAGTCAGGCCACTCGTCAAGAAGTAAAATCCGGTAACCCAAATCGACAGATTGAGGCAGATACAAAAGTAAAAACACAATTGGTGAAACATAAGCGATACGTGTCAGTTCAACACATTTTTTCCTGGTGTGAGCTTGTCGTTTCAGGAGGATTGGGGAGGGAGGCTTTTGTCTTTAACTTTTTTTGATGTTGTTGTGCCACTCTGCTACTTTAGGGGATGATGATGACGACAAAGCGAGCAAAGAACGCAACATGGCCGCCGTGTCACCCATCCCTAAAATAGTCACCACCCCAATCAAAGAAGATTTTTGCAGGGAGGACGAGGACTGCAGAGACGAATGGGGTAAGAAGAGATGTGACAACAGAAACATCTGCTGCTGATGGAAGTATTGGGCAGACAATGCTATAACAAGTGTTATGTGGATAATTTAGTCATCTTAAAATTTTGACTTTTTTTCTCTTAATTTTTACATTATCATGTCGAAATATTGACTTAATTATTTCAAAATTTCAGCTTTTTGTCCCAGAATTTTGACTTTTTTCTGAAAAGTTTGACTTTATCTCAAAATTGAAACTTTTCATCACATCATGTGGATTTTGTGGGTTGGGCCACCGAGATAATGCCAGTAGCCCAATGCAAAGACTTACAATAAATATCAGTGGTCTGTAGAACAAGTTGAGAAAAACCCTGTCGGTTCGGGGGATTTTGTAAAAAAAAAAAAAAAAAAAACCTGGACGTACTTTGATGGCCAAAAAGGAGGACATGTCCTGTCAACAGCTGAAAAGGATATGTTTGCAGTGCCTCTGATAGTTTTATATTTGACATCAAACTAGTCTTTTGCCTGTGCTTTCTTCAGATTCGATGCCAAAGCGGGAGCAGAAACCACCAGTCCAAGAGTCCACACCCACCAAACCTGTTCAGAGTGTTGCCCCACAGGCCCGAGACAGCTCCAGCTTCTCTGTGTGGGATTCAGGCACAGACAGCCTGGTTACTCTGTGGGACAGCTCCTCTGCTCCCAACAACACCACCCAGACCTCCCAGTCCTCCAACCTGGTGGACCTGATGGGTGACGTGATCGGAGATGACGCCCCACAAAGCACCACCGCCGCCAGTGGCAGGCCTCAGCCACTCCTCAGCTTTGACGAGATGATGGACGGGAGCTTCTGCTCAGGCGCTGGTGAGGACGACCCCACCAGTCTGGTGGATGTGACGGCCTCAGACCAGATGACCCTCAGTTACCAGCATGCACTGCAGCGTGCGTCTGGGGATGGGCAGGATATGGAGGATGGGCAGCTGCTAATGACCAACGGGGAAACAATGCTTAAAGAGGGCACTCAGGTAAGACCAGCTGCTGCTTCTCAGACTTTGCAAAATGATGTCTTGTTTTTTGTTTATGGTTTTCTCTCTGTCTGCTCATACAGGCTAGTGAGGGCTACTTTAGCCAATCACAGGAAGAAGAATTTGGCCAATCAGAGGAGTCCTCAGCTAAACCTACACCTGTCTTTTATAACAAGCCACCAGGTGAGGATTTGTCTGCTTCCTTGGTTCTCCAGTTTAAGAAAACTCAAACTGTGTATTCTAGCTGCTTTATTGTGCCCTTTCTGAACAGTGTCTCATTTTACACCCAACCCCTGACTCTACAAATACAGATTTTTTAAGGATTAACTCACTGTGTGTGTCTGTCTGTGATCAGAGATTGACATTACATGCTGGGACACAGACCCCGTGGTTGATGAAGACGACGACTAACCGGCCAATCAGACACACCAACCACCGGACCAAGAAGAAGTAGGAAGTGCGCTTCATGAAGAAACAGATTTTCTTTCTTTTCTAAAAAAACGAAACACAAACAACAAAAAAAGTCATAATAATAACAAATCTTGCATCAAACTACTTCTGTATTATCTTTTAGAGGAAAACTGTAGCCACTGAAAAATGAGAGATTTGAGTTGTTGTTGAAGATGGTTTAAAGGCTCAGTTATGTTTTTCTGTGTTTGTTATTTTATTTATTTGTTTTTCTTCTTTTTTTTTGCTATGCAGATGTATTAGCTTGGAGAGGGGGACTTTGTTTGTGTAAATGATTTATTACACATCAACGTAGCGCACTGCTGCATATTAGAGACAATGAAGCCCAGTGTGAGGCCAGCAGCCGGCACACCTAGTCTGTAGTGCTTTGATAACACCCTATAAAACTAATACAGCGGATCATTACAGCTGCCATGTATATTTACACTCTCTGGTTCTTTTCTTACCTCTTTTTCACCTTCGTCCTTCTTTCTGCCTTCCAACAAGAATATCCCGAACATATTTACCTCCACAAGTCAGTTAATCTTGTATTTAGCCCCCATGTTCTTGGGAAAGGGCGATATTTGTTTTTGTTTGTTTTATTCTGGTTTATCTTTCACTGACAGCTAAAGTTATCAAACCTAATTCCTGAAACGAGCTACATCATGTCTTCATTTGGATCTCTTCCACTCCTTTTTGTATGATTTAGTGACTGAATTCAAGATTAAATGGCTTGTAAAACTGGTTGGGGTTTTTTTCTCAGTGCACTTTCTTTTCTTCTTCCGCCTCCTTGTGGATGAGCTGCAGCTTCACAACCAGCCCTCCCTTTCCTGTTCCACTGCTTTTACCGGACTTACAGTATATATATTTACTCAAGCAAAAAAAAAAGACAAGCATTTTTTGCATTAACTTTAGATGATTTAGATATTTTTCCAGGTGTTACCAGTTTTTAGGAGTGTTCAGCTTTGACACCAAGTCACCTTCCACTTGTGCACAGTTAAAACAGAAACAATGAGCCTTTTTATTATTCCTATTGTACTAAAACTTCACCAAAGGCAAAAATGCAGCTTTGTGTCCTCAGAGCCTATTCATAAAAATGTATTTTTTTCTCTTTTTTTTATTACAGTTTCTCTCTTTAAAACACAACTTAATTTGGGGACAGAGGGAGTATTGTATGAAGCAATCTGGGGCCACACTGTTTTTGCAAATTTTGTTTTGGATGTTGTTTCAATTCACTTGGAGAGCCAGATGTTTGCACCAGTTTCATTTAAGCTGTCTCATTGGAGCTCAACTCGTAAATATATACCCAGAAAGTGTTAGCATATTTTGCTCAAGACCATAAATTTTAGCCTCATAGTGGCAGAAAAAGCTTTGTCAGATTACTTCCATTTTTAACAGGATTGATCTTCTCAGAAGAAGTGGGTGTACAAAATATTGTTCCAATCCATCTAATGGCTATTCAGATATTGAGTTCAAAAGTGTTTGCTCTTTAAAATCCATTTTGATAAAGGGCAAATTAGGATGTAAATCTGAATATGGAACAAAAGTCACTACATTTATGCTGCATTAGGAAAACTGTTCCTGAAATGTTCATTCATAATAAAGAGAACCTCCAAAATGCATTTAGTATTAACTCCGTAAGTGTTGTAAAAAGTCAAATGAAGTCTGTGTTGCTCTTGTCCTGGTTCATGTGGCTTGGAGCAGCAGAGACCACAGGGCACCACCAGAGCCCTCCAGTCTTACAGCTTAATGAAAGAAGCTGTTTCTTAGTCTGATGGTTTTGCTGCTAAAGCTCCTGCCAAAGAAGAGAGGGTAAAATAGAATGAGTGCAGGATGGGTTTCTTTTTATGACGCAGCAAGTCCTTTTCCTGCATGTGCTGGTGAAGTTGTCTGTTATGGATGGCAAGCTGCTTTACGCAATTCTCTGTACTGCTCTCTAAGTAAATATATATTTTTACCATAAGAAACTTCTGAGGTTCTTTTAAAAATCATCCCCTGCAAAAATATTTTTGAAAACAATAGAGATTAGACTTTTTTTATTTTACACTTGGTATGTAGTGTTTCTATTTTTTTTTTTTTTTTTTACTTTTCTTTGAGTTAAGGTTTGTACTTAAATTAATGAGGGATAACTTACTCAACTCAACCAACACCTGGCTCTCCAAGCAGCTCAAAACCAAAACAGAAAATAATCATTTTCCCTCTGACCCATACCTTCTGCTTTTTGTTTTGTGCCAATACAAAAAATACAAACAATGGAGACACCTTGTGTATTTCTTTCTTATTTGTTAGCTGGTGTTCTGTTTAGTTGCCATTTAAACTGGACTGAGAGTTGGGGTGGGCTGAGAAAGGAGGTACGAGTGTTTTTAATACCTATCAAAAAGTGTGCTAGAATTGATTTTCAGGACCTTTTCGAATATTAGCAACAACAGTGTTAGTCTTTTTTGCTGTACATTCCTGTAGAAAATAAAAACTCCTAGGCAATAATAACAAATCCATGTGTATATGTGTGTGATTGGAGAATCTGGAGGTCGTATGTGTTTAAAGGAAGAAAGATATCTGTAAAGAAGCTACAAATCACTCAGCAGCTGATTTACACCTCAGAATCATGAGGAGAAATCTATGCTTACATATATCCACATGCCATCTTTGGTGGTTTTTCCCTTTGGGGTAAAAAGGGTGGGGGTACACCCTGGATAGGTCTGCCCATCACAGGGGCAATTTCATGGCAACAAGTCAACCCAATGAGCATATACCTATAGAGAGCCCAGTTATGCACTGGGAAAACATACAAAGAAAGGACCTTGACACTTGCTAAATTAATTTTAGGGCTCAAGAGAATTTAGCAGTAATATAAAGTATTGTTTGAATTTGGATGCGACTATCTGTGAAAATGACACAAGCTTTTCTTTTATGATGAATCAGCTAATTTAAAATTTAACAGTATTGCTTTTACTGAATAGGTCAGGAAATTAGTCATATATGTTTTAAATGTTCCTTCTTTTGCCATTAAGTATTTCTGTCTTGTACACTATTTCCTTTGTAAATTTTAATTAAAGTTATGGGTTTTGAGTAGATGTATTTACTTTTAAACAATTAATCTGGATTCAAGTTATCAGTTTAAATTTTACTTACCCTGCATTCAACAATGTGGCAGAATGAGCCATCTTACGCTTCATCACAGATAGGACATTGGATTAATTCTGGAGAAACGACAAATCATACAACAGAGAAGAGATCGAGCAGGACGTCAGGGAATGAAGCCATGTTCAAGTCTACTTTTAAAATAAACGGCACCATGTTGACTAATACTGTATTTACCTTCACATCTTCAAGACACAAAAGTAATGGGCGGAGCCACGTCAGGAGTATGCAGGTCGACGTCTGACTCCCCGACGTCCGTCATCGGGATGAAAAACCTCAAAGCGCTTCAGTCTCGTGACTCCAGCTGTCAGGTGGTCAGGCCACGTGCTGAAATGAGCATGCAGAAGGTGTGAGTTGACTGATGAGAAAGCATTTAGCAGCGAATGCTTCATAAGTCGAGGCTGCTGCAGGTAAGTCAACAATGGCCTCTTATTAACTTCCGAAATTGAAGTCAAATAGGAAAACCAACAGATTTTTTTTTTTTTCAAATGATGTGGCGCCACATTAGAAGTAAAATTGACAACAGGTGCGAGAGAAATGCAACCAGGGGCATAGGTTTGATAAACACATAAGCAAGGACAGAGCTAGCCAGCCAACACCCCAATAATGACAAAAAATGGAATAACAGAATATAGATTGAGATGTCTGCACTTATTTCAGGAGGAGCTGATAAAATCACATATGGCTGCAAGGCAAGAATCCTGGTTGCAATTTCCACAATGAGGAGTAATGGCCCTAAGGAAAGTAAGACGCATTCAGAAAATATACAGTGTCCAAATGTCTGCTTGCTTGTTGGCTGTTTTTTTGAAGGTTTTAATAATGCTATTCCGGCATGCTTGTGCTGCACACTCCCTTAGATAGCTCAGCGGGCAGAGAGAAGGAATGTACAGGATGGTAGTAGCAGTTATCCTGAGGTCGCTCGTTATACTCTGGCTCGAAGGTTGTACTTTTTCTTTGAACTACACTGTAGCTAAGCTTAGGTCAATGAGATCCAATGGCCCTATCTATGCAATGTTTAATTGTTTAAGTCTTGGTCTACCTAGAGAAAAAAAGACCTGTAGACCAAAGGCCTCCTCTTTGTTCAGGTGTATGTTTGTGACTTTTGAGAAGACTTTTGGCATGTGAGATGAACTGAGCCAACACAAAGGTACAGTGACTGTACCTTTGCCTTCTTGTTGCCTTTTTTTGTAGGCTTGTCAAAGGGATCTTCTGCTTTCTGTGCTGTGCACTCCCTTCAATAGCTCAGTTGGTAGAGTGGAGGACTGTAGAGGATGGTTTTCGCAGTGATCCTATGGTCGCTAGTTCAACTCCCNAGATGAAGTGAGCCAACACAAAGGTACAGTGATTTTCCCTTACCCTTCTTGTTTCCTTTATTGTAGGCTTGTCAAAGGGATCTCCTGCTTTCTGTACTGTACACCCACTCTGTTAGCTCAGTTGGTAGAGTGGAGGACTGTAGTCTATGGTATTCACAGTGATCCCGTGGTCTCTGGTTCAACTCACGCTTGATGCATGTGCTTTCTCCAGCAGTTTCGACTGTACCTCAGCTTTGATCAAAGAGATCCAATGGCCCTGTCTATGTAATGTTTATTTGTTGGTCTACCTAACGAAAAAAGACCTCTACATCAGATGAAATTTTTCTTTTTGAAGGTGTGTTTTTTGTGACTTTTGAGAAGACTTTTGGCATGTGAGCTGAAGTTAGCCAACACAAAGTTACAGTGATTTTCCCTTACCCTGCTTGTTTTTTTCTTGTAGGCTTGTCAAAGGGATCTCCTGCTTTCTGTACTGTACAACCACTCTGATAGCTCAGTTGGTAGAGTGGAGGGCTGAAGACACTGATAGCAGTGATCCTTAGGTCGCTGGTTCAACTCCTGCTCGATGCATGTGCTTTTTCCAGCAGTTCTGTACTGTACCTCAGCTTTGATCAAAGAGATCCAATGGCCCTATCTATGTAGTGTTTATTTGTTGGTCTACCTAGAGAAAAAAGACCTCTAGACCAGTGTTAAATTTATCATTTTGAAGATTTGTTTTTTGTGACTTTTGAGAAGACTTTTGGCAGGTGAGCTGAAGTTAGCCAACACAAAGGGACAGTGATTTTCCCTTACCCTGCTTGTTTCCTTTTTTGTAGGCTTGTCAAAGGGATCTCCTGCTTTCTGTACTGTACACCCACTCTGATAGCTCAGTTGGTAGAGTGGAGGGCTGAAGACTTTGGTATTCACAGTGATCCTATGGTCGCTGGTTCAACTCCCGCTCGATGCATGTGCTTTCTCCAGCAGTTTCGACTGTACCTCAGCTTTGATCAAAGAGATCCAATGGCCCTATCTATGTAATGTTTATTTGTTGGTCTACCTAGAGAAAAAAGACCTCTAGACCAGTGTTATATTTATCATTTTGAAGGTTTGTTTTTTGTGACTTTTGAGAAGACTTTTGGCATGTGAGATGAAATGAGTCAACACAAAGGTACAGTGATTTTCCCTTACCCTGCTTGTTTCCTTTATTGTAGGCTTGTCAAAGGGATCTCCTGCTTTCTGTACTGTACACCCACTCTGATAGCTCAGTTGGTAGAATGGAGGGCTGTAGACATTGGTATTCAAAGTGATCCTATGGTCGCTGGTTCAACTCCCGCTCGAAGCATGTGCTTTTTCTAGCAGTTCTGTACTGAACCTCAGCTTTGATCAAAGAGATCCATTGGCCCTTTCTATGTAATGTTTATTTGTTGGTCTACCTAACGAAAAAAGACCTCTACATCAGATGAAATTTTTCTTTTTGAAGGTGTGTTTTTTGTGACTTTTGAGAAGACTTTTGGCATGTGAGCTGAAGTTAGCCAACACAAAGTTACAGTGATTTTCCCTTACCCTGCTTGTTTTTTTCTTGTAGGCTTGTCAAAGGGATCTCCTGCTTTCTGTACTGTACAACCACTCTGATAGCTCAGTTGGTATAGTGGAGGACTGAAGACACTGATAGCAGTGATCCTTAGGTCGCTGGTTCAAGTCCCGCTCGAAGCATGTGCTTTCTCCAGCAGTTTCGACTGTACCTCAGCTTTGATCAAAGATATCCAATGGCCCTATCTATGTAATGTTTATTTCTTGGTCTACCTAGAGAAAAAAGACCTCTACACCAGATGAAATTTTTCATTTTGAAGGTGTGTTTTGTGACTTTTGAGAAGACTTTTTGCATGTGAGATGGTGTAAGCTTACACAAAGGGACAGTGATTTTCCCTTACCCTGCTTGTTTCCTTTTTTGTAGGCTTGTCAAAGGGATCTCCTGCTTTCTGTACTGTACACCCACTCTGATAGCTCAGTTGGTAGAGTGGAGGACTGAAGACACTGATAGCAGTGATCCTTAAGTCGCTGGTTCAACTCCTGCTCGAAGCATGTGCTTTCTCCAGCAGGTCTGACTGTACCTCAGCTTAGATCAAAGAGATCCAATGGCCCTATCTATGTAAAGTTTAATTGTCGGTCTACCTAGAGAAAAAAGACCTCTAGACCAGTGTTATATTTATCATTTTGAAGGTGTGTTTTGTGACTTTTGAGAAGACTTTTGGCATGTGAAGTGAAGTTAGCCAACACAAAGGTACAGTGATTTTCCCTTACCCTGCTTGTTTCCTTTATTGTAGGCTTGTCAAAGGGATCTCCTGCTTTCTGTACTGTACACCCACTCTGATAGCTCAGTTGGTAGAGTGGAGGGCTGTGGACTTTGGTATTCACAGTGATCCTATGGTCGCTGGTTCAAGTCCCGCTAGAAGCATGTGCTTTTTCTAGCATTTTCAACTGAACCTCAGCTTTGATCAAAGTGATCCAATGGCCCTATCTATGTAATGTTTATTTGTTGGTCTACCTAGAAAAAAAGACCTCTAGACCAGTGTTAAATTTATCATTTTGAAGGTTTGTTTCTTGTGACTTTTGAGAAGACTTTTGGCATGTGAGATGAAGTGAGCCAACACAAAGGTACAGTGATTTTCCCTTACCCTGCTTGTTTCCTTATTTTTTGTGGGCTTGTTAAAGGGATCTCCTGCTCTCTGTGCTGTACACCCTCCTCGATAGCTCAGTTGGTAGAGTGGAGGACTGTAGATGATGGTTGTAGCAGTGATCCTTAGGTCGCTGGTTCAACTCCCGCTCGAAGCATGTGCTTTTTCTAGCAGTTCTGTATTGTAGATCAGCCTACGTCAATGAGATCCATTGGCCCTATTAATTTGTTGGTCTACCTAGAGAAAAAAGACCTGTAGGCCACTGGTAAATTTAATTTTAAAGGTGTTTTTTTTTTACTTTTGAGAAGACTTTTGGCATGTGAGATGAAGTGAGCCAACACAAAGGTACAGTGATTTTCCCTTACCCTGCTTGTTTCCTTATTTTTTGTGGGATTGTTAAAGGGATCTCCTGCTCTCTGTGCTGTACACCCTCCTCGATAGCTCAGTTGGTAGAGTGGAGGACTGTAGATGATGGTTGTAGCAGTGATCCTTAGGTCGCTGGTTCAACTCCCGCTCGTGCATGTGCTTTCTCCAGCAGTTCTGTACTGTAACTCAGCCTACGTCAATGAGATCCAATGGCCCTATCTATGCAATGTTTATTTGTTGGTCTTCTTAGTCAAAAAAGACCTCTAGACCAGAGGTAAATTTTCATTTTGAAGGTGTGTT